>JAMZAV010000136.1:0-600000 GCA_024449915.1 Sweltsa coloradensis | reverse complement strand
GTGTGGGTGAGGTAGATTTTACCTAGCTGGTCTTCTTAGCAAATGGACCTGAGTTCGAGTCTCTTGCCTAGCAATTACGAGCGCCTAGGACGGATCTAACTAGGGATCAAGGTAAGTACGGGATGTAATGGTATTCTCTATGGCTTAGTACTTGAATGTAGCTAGCGTCGTGACGCCTGAGGGGCTACCACGTCAGGGGGACAGACATAGCGTCTCTGAACTAACGGCGTCTCGAAATTCAAAGCGTCTGGAAATTCAAAGCGTCTGGAAATTCAAAGCGTCTGGAAGTTCAAAGCGTCTGGATGTTTTAAAGCGTCTGGAAGTTCAAAGCGTCTCGAAGTTCTTAGGATAGGTGTTGGTAGGAGGTTTTGCAAATATCAAGAATTGATGTAGGTTTAACTAGGACTTATATTGTTACATAATCTTTACAGGACATGGATTTTGACATGAGTAGTGTCGCAGGAATATCCGAACCACAAATACTGACTTCCACCCTAAACAGGGCTTTCTTTTATACCCAACAGCTCCTCCAGCCCGCCAACCAGAAACCACGAGTTAAAAGCACGTGACACCCCCGAGGAGGGGGTGGGATGCAGTCAGGTTGGCGGGACAGAGAAGCTGTGGAAAATTCCCACTTCACACACAAAGACATACAATGTAATATTAGAATAAAATAAAAATGTCTTTCTTGTTTATGGCTTATAACTATGATTGTTCTTTGTATTGTCTGTATAGTGTGGTCACTGGGTTTCGTCTCGTCCGGGATTTCGCCCCCAGTGACCACTACGCACGCACGCAAATAATAATATAAATATGTACACGAGCGTATTAATTAACGCGTATCAATGCCGCTCTTTCACTGGCCTCCCGGACCATCACCGGAGTGAGTGTGGACTCCACACCTGTCGTCTCCGACTGGGGATGCGAGCTGTTTAGCGTATGCCAACGTAATCGGAGTACTGCTGGTAAAAAACTGCTCATCTTAGCGAGTTCTTGCGAGGTGTTGAAGTAGCCTCGAAGTTTTGTTCTTTGATGTTGGTCAAACCATGGAGTTTATAATTGGATGAGCGAAGCGAAGACTTCAATTTCACCGACCCCCCAAAAATTTTGCTCGGGTGTTTTTTTGTTTGTTTGTTTGTTTTTTGTTTTTTTTGTTTGTTTTCTGTCTTGTTTGTTCGCCCCTCTACCGGGCAAACGGCATATGCGATCTGGATGAAAATTTGACAGGACCTTCGAAATCTCTGAACTTAGACTTGCCATGTTTTTGGGTACAATCGAAGAAATATTTCTCATGAATATCGTACTTTTACGATTTTTTTCGATTTTTAGTGCGATATTTTCGTGTCATTTGGGCCAATTCTGACCAAACGGGTGGAGCTAAAACGTTCATATTATACATAGACATTAAGGTTATGATGATTTAGTACTTTTTGAAAGAAAAAGTTGAAAAAAATAGCCAGAATCTATAGAAATTAAGCTTATAATGTAAGATTTTTGGTTTTTTGTACGATATTTTCGTGCCATTTGGGCCAATTTTGACTAAACGGGTGGGGCTACAACGTTCATATTATACATGGACATTAAGGTTATGGTGATCTAGTACCTTTTGAAAGAAAAAGTTAAAAAAGTTAGACAGAATCCATAGAAATAAAGCTTTTAATATAAGTTTTTTACGATAAATAATACCAATTGACAAGAAACAAAAGAAACATGACAACATTCACCTACAATGCGTAGGCAGCAAAACAAAGCACTTGCAAAAGTAAAGATATCCCACGCAAACTAAAAACTTTAAAAAGCTCATCCATCAACGCGGCGGGACTTAAGCGTTTTCCTAGTACTGTCAAACTGTCGTCATCGGTCATATTATCCTCGCGATTGTGGTCGTCAAAGGGAAAGTTTCTTGTCCTGAAACTGCATCTACGCAGGGGTCTTGCACTCCGTCGAATCGTCGTGATTTTTGGATGATACCCTTGGAGACATTTTTATTCCGGTTAGCGTTTTCTTCCATTTTTCATATTGCCCAGACTTGTATTGGGTTAATTATTGATGGGGAGTTTTCCAACATTTTTCACTTGGTTCACCACCTGTTGAAACCTTTCCGGTAGGACGAACTTTGAGCTGTGGTTCCCATTATCAAGGCTACGCCGTACAGTCACCTTCCTTCTGCTCCAAAAGCACTTGACTCTCCTCCGGAACGACATTTAATTTCAAAATGACTCGCCTGTCGTCGAATAGTAAAAATAATAATTTGTTTTAGATAATCGTGGAAGGTGCCAACGGGCCCCTCACCCCAGCAGCCGACCTCATCCTGATGGACAAGAAGGTCCTGATCATCCCTGACCTCTATGCTAACGCTGGCGGCGTCACCGTCTCCTACTTCGAGTGGCTCAAGAACCTGAACCACGTGTCTTTCGGCCGCCTCACGTTCAAGTACGAGCAGGAGTCGAACTATCACCTGTTGGGTAAGAGAACATGTTTGGTGATGACTCGTAAGTGAACATGTTGGGTGGTGCCACACTCGTAAGTGAACAGGTTGGGTGGTGCCACACTCGTAAGTGAACATGTTGGGTGGTGCCACACTCGTAAGTGAACAGTTGGGTAGTGCTACACTAGTAAGTGAACACGTTGGGTGGTGCTACACTCGTAAGTGAACATGATGGGTGGTGCTACACTAGTAAGTGAACATGTTGGGTAGTGCTACACTTGTAAGTGAACATGATGGGTGGTGCTACACTCGTAAGTGAACATGTTGGGTAGTGCTACACTTATTTAGTATACAAGGGAACCATTTTGAACGTCATGTATTATGTCAGTGTACACATTAGAATCATAACCGCAAGCTTTGTTAGAAGTTACTTTGGGTTTTATGACGCATCATTGCGCGTCTAGATACCGTGCTTGCAAGTAGCCGTGCACTGACTTGAATGAATGGTGTTGTGCCGTGCCTCCAGATTCCGTGGAAACGTCACTGCGCAAGAAGCTGGACGTGAAGATTTGCCCCTCGAAGGCTTTCCAGAAGAGAATCGCTGGTGCGTCCGAGAAGGACATCGTCCAATCAGGTCTAGACCACGCCATGGAAAACGCGGCCGTCGTAAGTCCTACTTACCCTAGTATCGTAGCATTGTGATTACATGATCACATAAACTTATGTACGTGTATATTCTTACTTAGGCCTGATGTGTTTGTCGGACCGGTTGGGCAGGAATTTGAGTTGGTTCCGAACTTCGGGGTGTGGGTTGGAGTTTCTATGATGACACAGTATCTCACAGCATTAGCATTGCCATATCAATATTCAATATGGTATTACCATATTTATAATTCGTGATGGCATGCCATACCTCATAGCATTGCAATAAAGCTAGATTTTTACACTATACCTGATGGCATTGTCATATCAAGGTTCTGTAAACCTTTACACATTTACCAAAACCAGGGCCGTCGGCACATATGGCCCTCCTGGTTTTTCAATATAGTCGTTGCTCGAATTCTTTTTGGTGGTTTTCTAGTTTTAACTGTAACAAAACTACATAATTTTGGTATTGCATTAGCACACTTTTTTTTTTACACACCAAACGCAATCTAGAAACCTGATATCCAAACCTTTTCCCTGCGACATTCACATGTAGGAGGCTTCCGCCCTTCCACCGTCTTTTTATTTCCATTCGTGCACTGCTGAGGGCAGAAAAGAAAAGAATTCATAACCCCCTCTGAAAAAATCTTGCCAACGCATTTATTTATTTATTATTTATTTAACGTCTATCCTTTTCAGTTATAAAAACTGATTTACAAAGGAGGACAACTAAATAAATCTAATTACATAGATGCATAAACTAGAATAAACTACATTTAAGTACATATTTTCAATATAGGCATTGATGGATTGATTGATTGATTGATTGATTGATTGATTAATTGATTGATTGTTATTTTATTGAACATAGATCCAAAAGATACATTGGCTAACAGCCTTATAAAGGATATTGTACATAGTCAGAAATATAAAATCAATGGTAATTCGTCAATTCCATACAATTAAATTATATATACAATTAAATTATATGTGTTAAAAAGAAATACATTTAAGTTAAACACAGAAATCGTCGATGGAATAAAAGACCTTGTCAAGCAGAAAGGTTTTCAGTTCCCTCTTGAAGCGGTCACTGTTATAATAGATCTCAGTTTTTTGAGGCAGCTTGTTGTAAATCCGTTTTTCCACAGTTTTCTGGGGCTCTTCAGTCCAGCTGTAGTAGTTCCGGGTTGCGTCAATGTGCAGATCGTTCTTATGTCGTGTGGCGTATTGATGGAAGTTAGAGTTTTTGGGAATTTTCTCCAGCTGTTTGTGTACATGCATGGCCGATTCCAGTATGTATAGGCCCGCAAGAGTAAGAATGCTAGTTCGGGGAAGAGTCGGCTGCAGGAGTGTCTTTTTGTTTACTCCTACGAAAATTTACGAACACCCCATTTTCTGCATAATAAAATTCGAGTGAAGATTTTCTTGCTGGCTGAGCCCAAAGCAGGATACATAACGTAGGATTGGACTCAAAGTACGCAAAATAAACCATCTTTGCAGTACTGGGGCCAATACGTTGTCTAATAACCCTTAAGGCAAAACTAGCCCTGCTCAGTTTATGCACCAGGATGTCCGCCTGCAGGTCCCATTTAAGGGTGGAGGCAACAGTAAGCCCAAGGGAAGACACCGCTCCAGCTTCCGGCAGAGGGTGGCCTTCAAAGTTCAGGTTCAGCTTTTCATTTTTTTTCCTAGGGTTGAGACTGAAATGGGTCGCAGTGTTTTACCCGCGTTCATGGTCAGTTGGTTGTCAATACGCCAAATTGCTTCCCTGGTCGAGTTCCATTTGTGCTGTCCTTATGGCATCCATGATGTGTTTACCCCACATAGATAGACGAAATCATCAGCATACATGTAGACTTCGCGTGCGGATACTGGGTTGGAGGTTATTCACATATATGACGAAGAACAGGGGACCCAGCACCGTACCTGAGGTACTCCGGTGGTACTCTTCAGCCAAGTGGATCTAACTGCTACCGTGTTATCATCAGCAGGGCAGCTGATTTGTACTGACTGTTCTCTGTCTTGTAAGTAAAAGTAACCCATTGCAGGACCATATGGGGAAAAAGCCTAAGGCTGCTAGCTTACCAATGAGCCTGGTGTGGTTAACGCAGTCAAAGGCCTTGGACATGTCGCAGTATACCGCCAATGCTGATCGCCCGCATCAATGGGTCACTTAGTTTGTCGACAAAGTCACACAAGGGCCCTGGTTGTAGAGCGACCTTGGCGGAACCCATATTGACGATCAGAGGGAAAAGGGATCTAGTTTTTCCCGGAAGTGCACAAGCCCCGACTTTGACGATCGTTCAAGGACTTTTGACAGAGATGTAACTAGAGCAAAAGGGGCGAAAGTTACTGATAATCGTCTTTTTTACCCTTCTTATGGATAGGGATTACAAGGCTCTTTTTTATCGCCGTTGGGAAGACACCCTGTTGCATCGATAAGTTAAATTATCTGCTAGTACATCCGCTAAACCCCTCTAGTACATTACGGATCACCCCGGTTAGGTATTTCGTCGATTCCCGGGAGACAAATTATTTTGCAGAGCTCTCGCAGTGTTAAGTACTTCGATCCCAGTAACAGGCTTCCATGCAAAAGTTGTCAAGGTACGTTTTTGAGACATTGCAACCGTCTAACGTCATGTTGAAACCCGATGTATGTATTTAGGGCCCGCAGGGGGAGTCCTGTTAGAGATTAATGTTTCTGCGGCCGTTACGAAGTACCTGTTGAAGCTGTTGGCGACTTCTGTAGGGTCGGAGATGATCTGTGCATTATCTGTGCTGAGGTGGATCGGCGGAAAAGCAGCATTACAACCGTGGGAAATTCGCGATTAACAATCTTCCAAAATGCCGCGCTCTTTTGACTGCAGCGCTAATGGTCTTGTTGCAGTGGCCGGGTTTTGCCTGGTTTATTATGAGTTTTATTTCTTACTTATCTCCCTATAGCTGGATTCCTTCTCAGGAGTTCGCCAGACTACCCAATCCTCGTAGGCCCTGCGCCGTCTAACGCCCCATTCTTTTACTTCAGCGGTGACCCAGGATTTAGTGGGGGCACGGTGTTTTTGTTTTTAGGCGTGGAAAAGACATAACAAACTGGCTATTTGTTTGCTAAGAAACGTATCAAAAAATGTAATCAACATTATTCGAATCCCTAAAAACATCAGCCCAGTCAAGTAATGAAGCGTTAGTCCAAAAAGCTGCTGATATTTCTGTCAGAAAATTTATCTTTCCCTCTTTAGTGTTGTTGGGACGTTTGCTAGATGTAGCGTCTTTGTGGGTCCCGTACAGCTGCATCGAATAGGCACAGTTGAGCTCCATGATCGGAAAAGGGCCCTTGTAGTCTACATCTACGCAGACCCGGGGGAGAACGCTGTTGAGAAAACATTGTCAATGATGGTACCCTCCCCCATAAGAAATTCAGTCTTGTAGGAACCTGTACTTTACTGGTATAACCAAAGGCTAAGAGCAGGGCTTCAAGGGCCCTTTTTGGGGCCCGAAGTTTGATTGAAGTCGACGTTGAAGTCTCCGCAAATAATCGCTCGGGTGTTTTTTAGAGCCAGGATGTTTTAGGCATTCCTCTAGCTGTTCACGGAACAATAGGTGGCTGCCCGCTGGGGTTTATACACAACTACAATGATAGCATGCAACTGAACTCTAGTCCTCGTGCAAAGTTCCATCTGCGTCCGCTGCAACTTCAAAATGTTTGTCCCATGCCCAGTCGGTTAATTTTTTCCACCGGAGTATGGATAAGGTCGTGTCGCACGTATATGCAGGACCCTCCATAAGCAATGTTGGAGCTCTTCCGACAGTAGGACGCGGCCAATCTGTAGGTTGAAAGCTGAGTAACATTAAGTCTATCTAGACTAAGCCAGTGTTTGGTGAGACATACCACCTCAGGTATCGGACTGTCATTCGAGTTATACAAGTACTCCTCGAGCTCAAGAGTTTTCTCTCCGAGACTTCGGATGTTTTGGTGGAACAGACGAAGCAGATGATGCCGATTTGCTGGCCGTAAGCATGTCAAGATATTATCTGGGACTGCGTACGGCTATGAAAAAACCTTCGCACGGCTGTGCCTGTAGGCCAGAAGTCAGAGGTTAGGAGGTCTGTTAGATGGCTAGGTTCCACTCCTACTTTACAGGAAGCATAGTTGCCTCTAGCATTAAGCTTTTCGCAATTACATATTGTCCAGGAATCTTTTTGCCCAGGAAGGCTTTAAGAGACTCACACGTTGTGTCTACTGCTAGTCTCCAGACGTGTACCCATTTAGTTCTATCGGAGTGGGAGCTACTCTAAGGCCGGCATCATCGCTATTCTCCGATGCCGAGCCTAGGATCAGATCGTTAGACCTACGCTTGTACACGCCGTGGGTGGTCTAGGGACATCCGACCGTGCATTTCCTTTACTCACTGTGCGTGAATTTCCGGATGAATCATTTCTACTGCGGCTGACTGGTATTGACGAAGGGCTTACCTTGCCGCTCTCATTGGTAGTAGGCCTAGGGTGTTGTACCTGTTTTTCTTGCAAGCCCAGGTCTAGTCTTGCGGCGTTATCTTCATTTTGTTGTTCAGACCGGCCGCTATCATTGATGGATGCATCGGATTTCTGATTAGGAACGGGCCTAGACTTACCACGGTTAGGTGAATTATGCCTGCTTACGTCATCTGGCCACCCACTGCTCGACCTGGACCCCAGACACGGACAAGGTTCTAGTCTCGGAACAACCTCCATAGAGATCCCTATTTTCCACTGCATACAATCTGTCCATCACCTCTGTCAATTGGTCTTTCAGGGTATTCATATCGACTTGTAGTAGCTGGCAATTTTCCGTCGCCAATGCCTGAAGGCCCGGGCTAGGCTTAGGCCTAGGCTTGCAACACTCGTCGCAGAACCACCTGACGTTTTTCATGCCTTCAATGAACTTGAACTCTTTAGGTTGTATCTTAACACAGGTAATGTGGAACCACTTCTCACAATAACCTTCGCAGCCCAACCATCTATTGTCATCAATAATGTTATATTTACCACAGACGCCCACAAGCCGGGCTGTCCTCTCCGTCGGCCATGTTCACTGACACAACAACAATGAATTTTAACACAACAATTTTGCTAACAAATAAAAATGATATTAAATGTATTTAAAATTAACTGAATCAAATAAAAAAAGGGTGGGGAATGAAAAGAAAAAGGGAGTGGAAAAAAATGGAAAAAAGGGGGGGAAAAACAAAAAGGAAAAAAAAAATTGTAATTGCATTTGCATGCAACATTACTTTGTTCATGTGTGTGTATTACTTTTTTTACAATTAAGCCCTACCCTTAAAACAAATACCCTTTGGTCATCAATCAAATATGAATAATTTTCTACTAATCTGCTGTAAACAAATATTTGCACAGCACAACCAAGTACTAGCTTTACCAATTTATTTATATTTCCAGATAATTGACATCAAATAATTTGATATCTGCTCATGTTTAGTTTTCTCGTGAATGTTGCCATATTGTAGATATAAAAAAGAAAACTATTGTCAAAGATATGGGTTGCGGCCCTGGCACCAATATGTGTATATGTGTCAATTCAATTACAATTATATCAACTGACCAAATCAGAAGTCATCAACAATTTGCAATGTACCTATTTTTAACTGAGTGGTTATTCACATATTCATTAGAATAGCCTGAGGACCTATAATCGATTCTCGGTTGGAGTCTACACTTTAACCTTTGCTTTCATTGGCACTGTGATACTATTTATTTATTTATTGGTTCACTGAAATACAGCATTGCCGCCATTTTACATTGAGGTATAGACTAAAATGAATTTTAAAGCATATAAAAACATAAAACATATCAAATCCAAAGATATAAATTCAAAAAACAAAATTGACCACCAAAGGGTGTTTCACTTCTTCCATCAGTAGTTTCTAATAGCTCTCCTCTTGATACTTCATTAATCCATTCTTTCTCTATGCTTTCTTTCGTATCCACTTATTTGACATTGATCAGCAGTTTATATATTTCTCTTCCAAGTCTTGTTGACCCTTATTGTTTCTTTTGTTTCATGATGATCATTAAAAAATATTGGAAATATTAAAATTAAAAATATATTCTACTACATACTACAGTAATAAGATTAATCGCCAATGTGCATGCTTGTGTGTGTAGAACATAATGGAGACGGCACATGAATACGACCTATGCCTAGACCTTCGTACTGCTGCCTACTGCCAGTCCATAGAAAAGATCTTCAGTACTTACGAGAGTGCCGGCCTGTCGTTCTGAGTGGTGGTGACGTGTGTAATTCTACTTTATGCAGACCTATATTTATTGAAGTTATTTATATATTGACATTTGTGCATTGGTAATAAACTTGGAAAATATGGGCAGTTCATAAGTGGCATTTATAATTTCAATTTAAAAAGAAAACATATATCAATCTTATACAACTCTCAGTAATGAATCCTATACGTGTTGTTTTGTTAAGACCCACTATTATAGTCGAATAACTATTTTTAGATGAAAAATTGAAATTAAGATGTAGTTATACTTGGGGTGCGTCTGTAATCGACTTTTTGAGCGAGTCTGCTTGGCTAAGTCGACTCGTTAGCCGGAAGTCACGTGATGAAGTTGGCGTCGAAATGTCACAAGTAGGCATCGGTCGTCTGCTTGGTTAGCACCCGAGCGTAGTCGCCGAAAGTGTATGCTTGTGAGCCTACTTCGCCTACTTCAAGATGGCCGAATGCGAAGAAGTGAAATGCAAGCAGGATTGTAATTAATTAATTTAAATTGTTCCTAGGATCTTATATTAAATGAATTATTTTCTTACCACGTAGAAAATTAGCAGTGTCAGGAATTCAAACAACTAAATGCATGTTTTAGGCCGAGGCCCTAGGGCAAAGCTAGGTAAAGGTGGGGCCTAGGCCTAGCGTAGGGTAGCCTAGACCTAGGCCTAGCCAGCCAAAATGTAGCATTTTGAATGTTTCGTGATATAGTTTGATGTTTTTAAATTTATTTTTAACTTCTTGACCTTGACCAACGAGGTTATGCTAGGTCTAGACCCTATGACAAGCCAAAAACGAGAGATACAACGCACATGGACTAACAAACACAAGAAAGTTTGTTTGTTTACAAATTTATAAAAAAGACTCAAGCTACCGCCTTCTCGTGGGTGGGTTTTGAGAGCGACTTAAAAACGTATGTCCGTTAAGTAGGCAGTGGGAAGCCATGATAAGCAGGCTTTGAGTAGTTGTTGACAGAATCATTAAGTAGGCGAGGTGTAAGCAGGCTAGCACAGAGCAGGCAAGTTTTTAGCAGGGTAGCAGTCGAAAAACGATTACAGACGTACCCTAAGTCTAAGTTTAAAAGATTAATATGTTCTACTAATTATTTGTTGAATTATATTAAAAGGAACACAATAGTAGGGTAATTTTCAGAACTTCCGTGACCACTGAGAGCAAAGGTCAGTTTCTCATCAAAGATAGATCAAATCACCAAAACGACTTTAAAAATGAAATCCTTGACCCAAAATACCCTAATAAGCATATACCAATCAGTATTGTGTAGGCCAAACCAGTGCAACGATAATCTCAAACATGGCCGATGACAGCCATTTTGGATTTGGGGCTCTGGTGGAGTAAGCCCACACTTTCGCGAGAGGCATGGGAGCTAAAATTTTTACTTTATAGGACACAAATCCAATGAGAAACGGACCTTCGCTCTCAGTGGTCACGGACGTTCTGAAAATGACCCCATTATACAAGACTTGGCTCGCAAGTCGAAAAGAGGGTTTGATTGACATGCGTTGAAGCAAGTGTAATGTATCATCTGTGATTGAAGCCAGAAGCCTTTATTTCAGTTTTCAGTAGGTCTACCTTCAAAAACCCTACGCCTCAAAAAATTTAGCTCCAATGTTTTTTTGTTTTTTTGTTTGTATTTTTGTATTTTTGTCTGTCTGTTCGCTCTATACCGGGCAAACGGGAAAAATGCGATCTTGATAAAAATTGGAGGGGCCTTCGAAATCTCTGAACTTAGTCGTGCCACGTTTTTGGGTATATGCGAAGAAATATTTCTCACGAATATCGTACTTATACGATTTTTTTCGAATTTTTGTGCGATATTTTTGTGACATTTGGGCCGATTCTGACCGAACGGGTAGGTCTACAAAGCTAATATTTCACACGGACATTAAGGTAATAGTGATATATTGCCTTTTGAAATAAAAAGTTAAAAAAGTTAGCCAGAATCCATAGAATAAAGGTTTTAATATGAGTTTTTTTTTAGGTATATAATAACAATTAACAAGTAACAATAGAAACTTGACAACAATCACCTACAATGCGTCCAAAAAGCACTTGCAAAAGTAAAGAGATCCAGCGCAAACTAAAAAATTACAAAATGCTCATCCATCAACGCGACTAAAAACAGCGATCGCGAAGCGGCCTAGTTTATGGTTAAACGGTCTTTCGTGGGTTAAGGGTACGTGATTTAGCACGTGATATTTTTTGTGATTGGAGTATTTTAACTAGTTTAAAGGTATATTCTTTTTATAACGTGATGATTGTTGTGATTGCAAAATTATATGTGTTCTTTGACAAACTTTCGTGCCATAACATAAATTAGCGAGCGACACTCATACGGGATACCTGAGTGGCCCTTGACACCCCCCCCCACACTGGGGTGGTCAAACCATCAAGTGGGGGGGGGGGGGGGATCATCACCCATCCCCGCCCCCATTCATGACTATCTAAAGATAAATGCCAATGAGGGTTGCTGTTTGATGTACAATTGACAATCAATATTCGAAATTTTATTCGATTAATTGATGTTTGTAACCTCAATCAATAATCGATTATAAACTATTAGTCGAATGAAAACGTGTCAAATCTTATCGTATCTTATCAATTCTTCTAGCCCGTCACAAATTATAATACAATTCTAAGTATCTATCACGCACAAGTGTTAATAGTTTGGTAGCTTATTGTGTTGTGTTGGTGGTATTTTCTTGTAAATTTTAAAATATATTTATTCTAAGGTTCATAGGTACTGAATGTGTTGCGCTGTGTATTTTTAATTACTTTGACTCTGTATCTGTCGTTATGTTGTTCAACAATCAATGCCGAATAAATTAATAATCTAATAATCTAATCGATTGATTATCCACGGTTGACTAATTGATTAATCGATAATTGGCGGCAATCCTGCAAAATATCGCTTTTTGGATGAGCGAAGCGAAGACTTCAAAATTTAGCTCCAATGTTTTTTTTTGTTTCTTTTTCTGTCTGTTTGTTCGCTTTCTACCGGGCAAACGGCTTATGCGATCTTAATGAAAATTGGAGGGGACCTTCGAAATCTCTAAACTTAGTCTGTCACGTTTTTGGGTACAATCGGAGAAATATTTCTCATGAATATCGTACTTTTACGACTTTTTTTAATTTTTAATGCGATATTTTCGTGATATTTTGTCCGAGTCCAGG
The DNA here is from genome assembly GCA_024449915.1 of Sweltsa coloradensis. Taxonomy (NCBI): domain Eukaryota; kingdom Metazoa; phylum Arthropoda; class Insecta; order Plecoptera; family Chloroperlidae; genus Sweltsa; species Sweltsa coloradensis. The sequence goes on along the minus strand of JAMZAV010000136.1, from coordinate 587,460 downwards.
TCAACGGCTAATCCGATCTTGATGAAACTTTATGGGAACGTTTGAAATCACTAAAGTTAGATATGATATGATTTTGGAGCAATCGAATAAATATGTCAAATGAATATCGTACTTTTCCGATTTTTTCCCCGATTTTAAGTGCGATATTTTCGAGACATTTGGGCCGATTCTGACCAAACGGGTGGGGCTACAACGTTCATATTTTACATGGACATTAAGGTAATGGCGATGTATTGCTTTCTGAAAGAAAAAGTTCAAAAAGTTTGCCAGAATCCATAGAATAAAGGTTTTAATACAAGTTTTTTGGAGATTAAAATAACAATTACCGGTAACAATAGAAACTTGACAACAATCACCTACAATGCATTCAAAAAGCACTTGCAAAGGAAAAAGTGGTCCCACGCAAACTAAAAACTTACAAAAAAGCTCATCCATCAACGCGGCGGGACTTAAGCGTTTTCTAGTTCCAAGTTGGTGATAGTTAATATCTTAACCCGATAAAATATTACTTTATTTATTTATATTTAAAAAAATAATTACATTCGTATTTATAGTCGACTTACTCAGTCACATAAACGATTTATTTATTAATCCCTAACATCAGGTTATTATCAACCCACCACAAGTGTCAGGTAACTTAAAGTGAACGATTACAAAATATACACATATATCACTATTTAAAACAATACAAATACGTTATACATATCATTTAATACATGAACATGTAATAACAAATTAGAATTATACAAGAATTAATACAATACGTAAAACTTGTGTGATTTAAATCGCATGCAAAATATTTTGATACCTCGAGCCATGCAGTGTTACCTTTGACGCAAAAGTCCGATTCGTTTGACAACGAGGGTCGTGGGTTCGATGTACAGCATCACGTCCCGGAGCCGCCGGGGTCCTCTCCTCTTGTTGTCTGCACCACCGTTAGAGAGCGCTATCGTGGCCATCACACCACACCTGTCTTTGTACCTGGCCGCAGCGGCTAACCAACCGCCATCGCCATCAGCCTACCTAGAACCTACATTCAGTCAGTCAGTGAGTGCACGGTGTTTACAAGAAGTGCGGTCCGAGGACGCAACCCCGCTACCAGTAGCAACCATGGTGCGCGAGTACAGTGTAGTGTGATGGTGATTCTAGCGTGGCAAGTGCTTCGTTTATTTTTATAAACATAAGCGGTGAAGTTGTGTTGTGTTTTTTTAAATTTAAATATAGAAAAAATGACATTATTTGAGTGATTTCAGTGATTGTGGACATTGTGGATTAAACATTATTCATCAAATCGGTATGTGTATTTTCATTTTATGTTCAATGTGAAGCTATGTGTATCTCTTAACTTAATGTGTAAATTTAAATTAATAATATAGTATTTCTTTGATCACCTCTTGGAGCGCCTGGCATATTGCCGAGCCTACACCTACCTACCGGTTTTGGTCTGCAAAAGTAAGGTTTCCGCTATGCACCTGCCAAGTGGCTGGATCAGCCCTCTTACCTGACGTCAGGTGTGGTTCGGGCCTTGGCAGCAGCTGATAACTTCTGGTTGGTTATGCCAGGGGTGAATTCTTTTGACCAGGTGCAATGAAACAGGGATCGAATCAGTTTCATCATCAGTGGTGGTTAGGGCGGAGGGCCTATACTTGAATTTGCGAAAACACCAGCTGGGGGCTGTCTTGTCTTGACATAACTTATTTAAAGTTTATAGTTTGCAATAGATGAAGTTTCCCTCGCTCCTTGAGTCCTTCCCAGGTGAAGTTTTTGAGTGTAGTCCAAATTCCAATGCAACTGACGCCTCACGGCACCTTTCGCGCCTCCCTTTCTCGCATTCTCGCACACACATACCATGGACTTTATGCACATACTAAGCCCAAAGTCAGTGTTGTACAGTCCTAAAATATTTGTTATAAACACCCCCCCCCCCCCCCCCCCCCCCAGAAAGTATATACATTGTGGAAGCAGAGGCGTGCGTATCATAAATAAACCATAGTCGAAACTATCGGCGGTGCTGTGGTCCTCGGAACAAGAACGACTGAAGGGGGGTAGGCGCCAACTGGCTACTGGCGCCGATAATGAAACTTCTTCTTTTTACGAAAAGTAAAACCCTTTGAATGCCATTCGGGAATCGTTGAAAACATGTCTCATTTTTGGGATGAAATGAAATGATCAATTTCAAATTTCAATAGATACGCGGAGGTGGGCCCCAAGCCCCCAACCATTGAGTTCAGAAATTACGTTTTCTTGGAAGGAGCATTGCGGCTTCTTATCCCAATTTCATTTACAATAGTTTTAGATCGTTTTGCCAGCTTCTAAACGGCTTTTAAATAGGCTCAAGTCTGATAGATCTTGTTTGAGCCAAACAGATATCGAAGCGAGTAGAGAGATAGGTCACATGGTAGATTCTTATTGTTAACCTCCCCTAGGCCTACATATTTGAAGTATTAAAAAAATATTGAAAATCATTTGTAATGCCATGGTGACATAATACTTTTAATATTTTCGTGTTAGTACCCTATAGTTCCAACCAATCGTTTTCTTCTGAATACTGGATGTCGCATCCACTTTCATCAACATCGCTCAGTCCGCTCCGTTGTGGGGTGGTTCATGCAGCACCCATCTATGCGCAAAGCATTGAAACAGAAGAGATGTTAATAATAATAGTTAAAGTAACACCATCATTACAACATTGAGAATGGAATTGGCATTGCCACCAGTCAGGAATAGTTTAAGCAAATACTTCGTACAATAGTGCAACCACTCTCAAAGCATACATAAATGCACCACACTAGGGTTGCCAGATGTTAATTCTAAAAACAGTCATGCAGCGGGTTGGGGGGGGGGGGGGGCGGCGGCAAGTTATTGTGCTTAATTTTGCTTTTAAAACGTTCAATACACCTTAATGAATTGTCCCTAAATTAGTATTGTTAAAAAGTTGAAATTAGAAAATAATTGTTGTAATGAAAGGTAAATTCGTTCTGTAAGATTATTATACTATCGTAATATGTCCTGATACAAAACCAATCGGGACGCGGGACATAACACCTACAATAGGGACGTCTGGCAACCCTATACATACACGGACACAACACTCGTAAACCTCACGCGACTACTTTCACGATGTGATCAAATGCAACATGTAAAACTGCTGGCTGCATAAAAGTTGATCTTGTTATCGTAACTGGACTCGGAACTCGGAACTATCTGTAGTTGTCTTGTAGGCAAGCAGAAAAAACGCCTGGTCCAAATTTTCTTGAACGATTTGTGCCGTTAAACTCGCCAATAAATAGGTTTGCAGAAGAATCTGGATCACTTGCCCTAATAATACAAGTAGTCTAGGCCCTAGGAGGTAATTCTATGTAGGGCCTATGGGAAGTTCTGACATTCATTTTCTGAAAAACGGTCCATATACGTATGCATTTCATATTATTATAATATGTAGACTACATTTCGTATTTTTTGTGTAATAATCCAACAAAGAGTACTAAGTATATACTTGGTACTGTATCTAGTGCTTGTACATAGTACTAGGCAAAGCTTAAACACATTTGAAAATCCCTTTCCGAAACGGTATGTGTTGTACTGGTGATTGGTGAATGAGTGACGTAAGCATAACTTCCGCACATTCCATATCCTTATTAAACCATGATTTATGCCTATACAAAACAATATCAATGCTAGTATACTGTATTGCTTTGTAAGCTTTAATATCATAATATTTTTAATTTGTATGAGTCATTAGCTGATGTGTGCCGTAAAGTTGTTGTCTAAAATTCGCAATGTAAGATTTAAATGAGGTCTATGTAGCGAGCCAAAATGACTACATGTATGGCGCAAGGGCAAGGTTAACTGTGTAGTAATTTCGTCAAGCTGTACGGCACGTCTTGCCATTGGGTACAAATTATAAGCAAATCTACGCTTTTCTTAAGATACCTGTACTACATTGTGCATGCCTCATCAGATACATGCCTCTCAAAGAGGGTGTACATTTGACATAATGACCTCCTATAATGAGTGTAAAACCTGCGAGGTTATGGGTGTGACCTCTTTTGATTTACAAATTCCAAAGCAGTCATTAGCTTCTACTGCTATAAACTATGTTTGCCTTCAGTTCAGATTGGTTGCGTCTTTTTAGTCTTTTTACCAACAACTGAACATGAGAATTAACAAAAAATATAGATAAAGTAGAAAATTGCATTTTGAGCCACGTGTTTGAAATTGACATTTGAGACGAATTGGAATATCAAATTATTAGTTTTTACTAAAATCCGGTACAATTGCATTGCAAGTTGCACTGTTGCAATCACACAAATGAAAACATTGCTGTGTTCTAGTCCATTGGTTCTATTTCACTGCAAACTGACAGTGAAAATAGTGTGCTAAGTAAGATACAAGTTAAAATGCACGACTTAATTACAATTAAATATAGGGCTACCTATTTCAATACTATAACAAATACATGATATGACTATTTCATACTTATTAGGTCTACATATTATATAATATATTAAATATCAATATCTTTTCCCATGACTAGGCCTATATTATTTTTATCAATGAGGTAATCATTTAATTAGTGACAATATGCGTGAAAATCTTGCGAAATGAATTCCCATTTGATACGGGCCCTGGTATATGGGTTTAAGGTCATGAAGCTGTATGAAACCTTGTTACAATGTAATTTGTGTCGACTACAAAAATAATACAAGTCACATTTTAAGATACAATTTGTTTCTGTCATAGAAGAAGTTATTTTTCCCCCTGCAATGTTAATTTTTCTCCATATTATTTATTTCTCAATTAACAAAGGCGACTTTAGTTGATACATCAAACAAAAACATCTATAAGAAAGAAGAGTATTTAGTCATAGTTTTCGCCAAGTACATAGGTAGTATACATGCCTTTTTGGTCGGAGCGGTAAGGTGACCAGACGTACCGGTTTGACCGGTACAGTACCGTTTTCAGATATTCAATGGTTTGGTGGAGGTGCCGGGTAGCCTATAGCAAATTCGACAGAATTCGTACAAATGGTGGAGGTGCCGGGTCGTGCGCGAGTGTAAAAACGTAAAACTCGTTATATTCTTAGCATTACCTTACCAACTCTGAATATCCATAATACTAACCTCAGTCTTTTGATACAAATTTGTGTTCTTTTTTAAAGTTCTGAATTTTTTTTGGTACAAATGATAAAAATATGTCACTATAAAGTTTGTATCAACATTTTCATGTAATGAGGCAGATTTTTTTTCGAGATATATTTGCATCAAATGCCCAGAAAACAGCTTTCTGACATGAAAATATTAATTAAAAATGTTTTAATGTGTACATTTTTGAAGTCATAAAATCTTAATCTAGTGGTTTAAAAATGATAGTACAAAATAAAATGTAAAAGAACTCGGCAGAAAATAATGCGTGTAATGTATTGATGAGGACATCATACTAATGAAGTTCTAATCAATAATAATAAAGATAATAGAAAATGTATTGAATATGTATAATATGTATGATTTAACTTTTAATACATTAATTTGCCTTTACAACGAACTAATTAGTGTAGGTATGTAATTAATCAAAAACTTAGTTCAGTTGCATGAATAATACATTTTGAATTTTCATTATCTATAAACAAAATCAATACAATTGCATTGCAATTGTAAAGACAAATTAATGTATTAAAAGATAAATCATACATATTATACATATTCAATACATTTTCTATTATCTTTATTATGGAATGAATGAAATGGATGGAATGAAGAGGGTAACACGAACACCTATGTGTACGCTACTGCGGGCATCTTTACGATACACTTGTTTATGTCATCAACATGATATTTTGCATAGTGGAAGAGATTTCCTCTTGGAGAACTAGCTGTGCAGCTGTACTAGGACCCAAGTTTTGAAATTGAAGTTTTGATTCAAAACTTGGGTCCTTGCTGTAGTGGAAGTTGTTGATACAGGGACCGTGCATATTATTACCATTGATCATGGTCAAGGTTTTAACTGTTTCCGCCTGTTTGTCATCTTTATTACTAGCATTGCAGGAATGTAGCATACTCAATAAAATCGTGTATACGAACATTCTAGAATTGAAACATGGGTGCTACTCCTCATATATTATATAATTATATACGTATAACCATTTGCGACTCTTGTGTGGGTTAGTCGATTCATGTATGCATTGCATGTATTGCACTTACTTTCGATATGTTACTTAAGATCAACAGTTCAATTTTTGTATAACTGTGCTTCTCATAGATAACACTAAAATCAGGTGGCGTAGGCCTATCAAAAATTCAAAATTTTGCAATTTGTATTCAAAATGTATATGTTGTTTACCACAATACTAGATTATTATAGGTCCCAACATTGCTATAGCCCCAATTTAAACTACACTTCGTACTTAACAGTACCTTTAAGTATTAAAAGTTGAACCTAACAGAGTAACTTTATTGACAGCTTTTTAACCTTAACAAAAGTGATATGCAAGCTTATTTTATTGATTTATGTTTAGAAAGAATAGTTTAGAAAATCTAAAATGCAACAGATTTTTTTCAACATATACTTGTGCGAATTACAAAATAATTTCAGCTTAACTTTGTGTTTGGAATGAGTCCGTGTGATGTTGCCACATCATCACCTCGGACTCGGAGACTGAGTTAGACACGGTGTCTGATATGTGTCTGAGGCTGTTTGGGTGCCGTGCCACGAGATCCTAACGGTCTGCCCTCCTTAGGATCGAGTCGGAATCTCCGCACACCAAGTGAATGTATGCCACGTTAACTGTACTTGCCATCCAGCGTCCCACTTCGACTCAAGCGAGGCTGTCTCTGGCTTGTCTCCTTGTGATAATAAGACAGCTAGCTAGTGGGTAGTCAAATGCAAGATTCATACAGGTGAATTGATTTGCTTAGCTAAGACCCACTTGGACAACTCGGATTATGTCTTGTTTAGTTCCAGCCTCTCTCTCTCGGCCAGCATTGCCCACTCCACTTACTTACTGACATTTAGGAAATCTTATGCAACATGCCAACGCATTAGACTGATCATGATTCGTGATAGCCATGTTTTTGTTATTTCAATGCGCAAAAAAGGAAGGATGGTGAAGCTGACAATAGTGGTACACATTCGTCGGCAGAAGTATTACATTTTTTTCCCTCAATTAACCGCTTGGATGAAAAACAACGCAGTAATCGCACATTGGACAAATTTCGTGTTAATAAAATAAATAAATAATAGTAATATTACTTTTTTGTTTAGCCAAATCAGATAAATTTACTAGTAACGTTTATACAATAGACACACCTAACAAAATTATAAAACCTCTTGCAATCTGGGACTCGGACCCCGTGTGATGGAGACGTGTTCCAAAGAGTCATTCAATGCATGGGACGATCTTGAAAATGTAAGGGAAACTAATTTGAGTTTTTTTTCAGCTTCCAAATCCAAAGGCTCACTAAATGACTAAAGTTAGTTAGAAAAAGTAAAAATACACTTTTTACCGAAGTTTGTACGAACTCGATTCAACCAAAAGACGTCAACACAAAGTTTCGTGAACTTGAAAAAGTTGCCAACGAAGTAATATGAGGAAAAGCCCTGAATATTAGGCCTGCCTACTTGTACTTGAGCTTTATTTTTCAAGGACTTGTAATTTCTTTACCTACTAGGATACTACCGATGATTTTTATGTTTCTTTAATGTTACATGAAGAAACCTTGGTGGCGCAGTTAATAAACATGATTAAATGCATTCCTGTATTGACCTTAATGCAGTCGGCATTATTTATTCATACACTTTGTTCACCACAACTCATTCTCTGTCGAGTGTTGATGCCATCGTATAGGTATGATGGTGATCTATGGATCTATGCACTTTTCTCCGTGCCTGACGTAGGCGTAGGATTCTAACCCTCGCTCTTTCGGTGTCATGTATAGTCAAGATATTCACAACATATACCATATCAACATAACGGATTATAACAGCTTAAATCAGCATCATTTGTGGTAGATTGCATTCACACTTACACTTTGTTGTCATACTCATATTTTGCTATCAGCTTTTGTAATGTTACCGCGAGTGTAATAATATTGATCATGACTTTGGAGCCGTCCTAGCAACGAGGCACATAATAAATTTAAAATTGGTCTGAATCGGCCTTGTTGATTCTGGCGTTGATCCGCGGGTATTCGCATTGTCCATACCATTGGTTGCTTATTTCCTATTAAAATAATATGGATCTTTGGTTGGTTTTTCGCTCACTTTTCGATTTTGTCGGTGCCAACAGGGTTGGCTTGGTCGCATTGGTTTAATGTCCCTCACTTAAAAATCAGTTAAATAACTGAGTGGGTAGACTCTAAATACAAATTTATTTATTTATTTAATTTAAAAATTATAATAAAAATAATAATCATCATCATCATCATAAGCTTAAACTCTTCTCCAATGATGTCGGGTGTAGTTTTTCCCCCATCGATATCCATCGGCTTGAAACTGCTTGGTATAACGAGGCTGCCTGGATCTGCAGCCATTCCCATCCTATTCATTCGACCGAACCAAGGCGTTTCTCTAACATCTCCTAAATCCTAAATATGTACCATGTTTTCTATTTCTGTAACTCCATTGGTACTATAAATAAATAAATAATTTCTGCCACTTCCAACTGACTCTTCCTTCGCCAAAAACTGTTCACGTTACTGCACCATAAGTTAGAACTCGTAAGGCAGCACCAGTTGATAAATCCAAAGATTTGCTTTTTGTTCCCTATATATATATAGCTGCAGCCGAGTCTTAGCATTCACTCTAGTATATTTTGTGAAAATACTTGCTAAATTTTTCTTATTTTATAATATTCCAATAAATAAATTGTAGCGGACCGAGTCAACCCTGTCGGCAGACACCATCGACGAGCGATAATGACCAGGCAAAGATTGCTCAGATTGGCATAATAGGCCTAATAAAAATAAGAAATAGCCAACAAAAACCTTGGGCAGAATTCATCCGCGGCGTATTTATAATTAATGCGACACGTTATTTAATTTCAAGTGTTCACTGACAGGGTTTGACAGTCTTGCATAACATCCAGTGTCCGGCCTAGGCTGTTCTCGAGTCTCTATATGGACAATATCAACAAAATGAGTTATATCCATAACAAGAATGTTGATTCATTTCTGCTCGTAAATAGCTGGGCCTTTATGTGTAGTACCTAGTTAGATAGTATTCAACATCAACGGTGTGGAAAGAAATGGTTAATTGCTATATGATTAATTTTTAAACGAGACAAGTCGAAGCTGCTTTACCCACGCTCGGTCATTGCCGCCTAGTGCGGTCCAAACATTCATTTATCTCATTCTTTTCTTCTTGAAAGTACAAACTCTCATGTTTATTCACAAATAATTCCCCTTAGCACATTTTGGATGCCAGTATTGTTTCGCATGCTTTCACTTTCGCTGTATTACAAGAACTCCCAAGTGAAACAAATCTCGAAAGCAACATCCTCTGTAGGCCTACCAACCAACCAACCAATCAACATCCTAGACCTTATTCTGTTTGCCTATCTGTGATCTGTGCAATAATCATCGGTTACCGAGCGGCGAGTGACATACATTATTTCGGATTTATAGAGTTTGTTAGCTAATCGTGGTAACAGCTAACAACCGTGTCGGGTTGAAGGATTTATCCCATGCCGTTTCGTCACGCGGCGTAGCTGCCATCTTCAGGGTTATTGTCGGTGACAGCTACGCTTCACAACGTTAGCTCATTAGGAACAACAGTCAAAACTGTCAACCTTGTATACTGTTACGTTACGAGCACATTGTCGAGTAGTTAACAAGCTGCGGTTTACGGGAACATTTATCTATAGTTTGCGGGTTTATGGGAGATGTACTGTATGAAGAGTATAGTCGCACAGATGTGCACGCCTCAACAAGCAGGATTCGAACCCAGATGCTCGGTATGAGCTACCGAGGATTACTACCCTCCCTTGACACTAACGTAGAACACTTTTTGATAAAACGACATCTGAAAATATATAGGGCCTATCTGAATGTGGATTGGCTTGGAGGGGGTTTCTGTAGTTGGAATTTCTAATCAATTCCTTCAATGACGATGCCCTGATCCGATCTTAACTTTTAATGGGTATATTTAATTTGTTTTCCTTTTCAATAACTAAGTGCTGTGTTTCGATAAGAGCTTTTTACGAGCCACAGAAGTTTATGTGTTTCGGCTCCATTTCATCACGTTTTAACGACTTCTTCCTACTTTTGTGATTATACATCTGCGCGTAATTCTCGTAATATGAATAACAACGGATTGGAAGATACAATAAACCTAATTTATCATTCCTCGTTTGTCGTCAGCCTGCATGAACTGACGCCATGATCGGTGCGGTCCGGATGCGATTTTTGCTTGACCATGAATGCGGCGAAAGGGTAAAAAAAAAACGCACGTTTAAACAAATGATCAGGGTCACATCACACTAAAATAAAAGTTTTGAACCACATTTCCTTGCTCTTCCTTAAACACAGGGTTACTATTAGTAGGGCTAATAGTATGGGAGGCCCACGTCTGTTGTAAGCCAGTTTGTAAGACATGTTCGCGTAAGGTACTGTTCTTTTTTTCTTTTTTCTTATTAACTTATCATTACTTGTCGTATTAATTAGTTTTTCTAACTCGATCAGTGGTGAATTTTTTTCATTAATTATGTTTAGGTAAATGAGTAGGCGTTTGTGGCCAATTGAACTGTTGTGCCTTCATGACAAAACATAGAACGAGAGATTAATATGGAGATACACTTCTATTATTGATTATTGCATTAAAAATTTGTTGGTGGAGGTGCCGGGTTTATCGATCATTCCATTTCAGATGGTGATAGCCACGCCCCCTTACCCATACAGTCGCCAAAATCATTAATGTATCATCCCCGATGAGGGGCAATGACAACAAAGAACTCAAGTCACATTTTTTCAACGTTTTGTTTTTATCGTGAGACGTGGCGTGACGTCAAGCTAAAATCTATACAAAATGTAAAATAACTATTTTGTACCTATGTTTGATCAATAGATTACACGCCAGTAAATGAATATCACATGTATACAATGACGTAGTTTGTAGTTGGATGAGCGAAGCGAAGACTTCAATTTCACCGACCCCCCAAAAAATTTAGCTCGGTGTTTTTTTTTTTTTTATTTTTTTTTTTTTTTTTTTTCGTTTTTCTGTCTGTTTGTTCGCTCTCTACCGGGCAAACGGCATATGCGATCTTGATGAAATTTGACACGACCTTCGTTTTCTCTGAACTTAGACTTGCCACGTTTTTGGTACAATCGAAGAAATATTTCTCATGAATATCGTACTTTTACGATTTTTTTCGATTTTTAGTGCGATATTTTCGTGCCATTTGGGCCAATTCTGATCAAACGGGTGGGGCTACAACGTTCATATTTCACATGGACATTAAGGTTATGGTGATGTATTGCTTTCTGAAAGAAAAAGTTGAAAAAGTTAGCCAAAATCGAGAGAAATAAAGCTTTTAATATACGTTTTTTGACTTTTTGTGCGATATTTTCGTGCCATTTGGGCCAATTCTGACCAAACGGGTGGGGCTACAACGTTCATATTATACATTGACATTAAGGTTATGGTGATGTAGTACCTTCTGAAAGAAAATTTGAAAAAGTTAGCCAGAATCCATAGAAATATAGCTTTTAATGTGAGATTTTTACGGTAAATAAAACCAATTGACAAGAAACAAAAGAAACTTGACAACATTTCACCTACAATGCGTAGGCAGCAAAACAAAGCACTTGCAAAAGTAAAGATATCCACGCAAACTAAAACCTTTAAAAAGCTCATCCATCAACGCGGCGGGACTTTAGCGTTTTCCTAGTGATATATCACACATCTCTCGTCTCGATAATCCTTGCGGCATGAACTAGAGTGGCTTGGCCAACAAGCAAACCTTTCTTACGTAGATTCTCTAACTAAATGTATGCCAATAAATTATTAAGCGAAGGGCTACAATAACTGACAGGATTGTTATCGTGTTGATCGTAACCAAACATTTATTTCTGATGGTCAAACTATTTGTAAATGTAAGTTCTTGTTAGCTAGAGAATAATAATGGTTAAGTTAACCATTCCCTATCTACGAGTATAATCACATATACCGTCATCCGGCAAAAAACCATTATCTATTAGGTTCTGCGCTCACGTTTCAATGTTATAATTAATTGTGAGATCACCCGGCGTTGAGGAAGAGCTAGGTCCCGCCCTGTAGCGGTCCCGAGGTGTTGTAAAGACTGCGGCGATCTTCCGCCCCGCGGAGGAATCTCGGAATGCGCGCGTTGCGTGTGGGCGCGTGCGAGTCGTGACGCGGCGTGGATGAGCGTCACGCATGTCTTCGCAGTGGCCTCACTTGAGATATGTTGAGCGTTGGAACTCTTGGAGCTGCAAGGCAATTATTCCTGGTTGTATTGAGGAAAATAAGTAGTTCCATGAAACTATTTTCTTTTTTTGAAAGAACATTGTGCAGAATTAGGTCTCTTTTCCTTGTCAAAACAAAAAAATTTACAAATTATCTATTATTTTCGGAAGTTAATGATAGCCACTAACAGCCATGATGTACGACCGATTTTTTCCTGGTAAGCTTCTGTTCTACTCGGAGCATATGAGACAAACATGTGACAGACACACTGTCTTTCAGATTGGCTCTCAATTTGAGTATTACATTATTACTAGGAAAACGCTAAAGTCCCGCCGCGTTGATGGATGAGCGGATTTTTGAGAATTTTTTGTTTGCGATTTTTGTGTTTGTTTGAATTTTTCCTTTGCAAGTGCTTTTTGAATGCATTGTAGGTGATTGTTGTCAAGTTACTATTGTTACTTGTTAATTGGTATTATAAACTTCAAAAAAACTCATATTAAAACCTTTATTTCTGTGGATTCTGACTAACTTTTTCAACTTTTTCTTTCAAAAGGTACTACATCACCATAACCTTAATGTCCATGTGAAATCTGAACGTTGTAGCCCCACCCGTTTGGTCAGAATCGGCCCAAATGTGACGAAAATATCGCACTAAAAATTGAAAAACTTATATTAAAACCTTTATTTCTATGGATTCTGGCTAACTTTTTCAACTTTTTCTTTCAAAAGGTACTACATCACCATAACCTTAATGTCCATGTGAAATATGAACGTTGTAGCCCTACCCGTTTGGTCAGAATCGGACCAAATGTCACGAAAATATCGCACTAAAAATCGAAAAAAATCGTAAAAGTACGATATTCATGAGAAATATTTCTTCGATTGTACCCAAAAACAATACACCTCTAAGTTCAGAGAAAACGAAGGTCCCCTCCAATTTTTATCAAGATCGCATATGCCGTTTGCCCGGGATCGAGCGAACAAACAGACAGAAAAAACAAAAAACAAACAAACAAACACCCGAGCTTAATTTTTTGGGGGGTCAGTGAAATTGAAGTCTTCGCTTCACTCGCTACGCTCATCCAATAAAGCATTTGAGATTTTCGCGGCCCGAATATATAAGAAAAGATGCTGCTAAGAATGCTGGCCTACCATTTACTTTGTTGGCCGATTAATGTTTAGGTTTATTTCCTTCCGTTGTGATGCCTATCTTGTTGAAAATCATGTTATAGGGCTCGGGATCCGAGGATAGTGACTAATTCTTCTCATATCGTGCACTTTTTAAAGAGCAGAATCAGAAAAGTTATATTATTTTTATGCCGAAAGCCTATAGCGATGTATATTGCCTGCTGCATTTTCAGCAACCAGTATTTTCTGTATCACTTATTAAATATTGAAAATCTAGTGTAACCTTCCCTATGATTGGATGAGCGAAGCGAAGACTTCAATTTCACCGACCCCCCAAAAAAATTTAGCTCGGGTGTTTTTTTTTTTTTTTTTTTTTTTTTTTTTGTTTGTTTGTTTTTCCGTCTGTTTGTTCGCTCTCTACCGGGCAAACGGCATATGCGATCTTGATGAAAATTTGACACGACCTTCGTTTTCTCTGAACTTAGACTTGCTACATTTTTGGGTACAATCGAAGAAATATTTCTCATGAATATCGTACTTTTACGATTTTTTTCGATTTTTAGTGCGATATTTTCGTGCCATTTGGGCCAATTCTGACCAAACGGGTGGGGCTACAACGTTCATATTTCACATGGACATTAAGGTAATGGTGATGTATTGCTTTCTAAAAGAAAAAGTTGAAAAAGTTAGTCAGAATCGAGAGAAATAAAGCTTTTAATATACGTTTTTTGACTTTTTGTGCGATATTTTCGTGCCATTTGGGCCAATTCTGACCAAACGGGTGGGGCTACAACGTTCATATTATACATGGACATTAAGGTTATGGTTATGTAGTACCTTTTGAAAGAAAAAGTGGAAAAATTTAGCCAGAATCCATAGAAATAAAGCTTTTAATACAAGTTTTTTACGGTAAATAATACCAATTGGCAAGAAACAAAAGAAACTTGACAACATTCACCTTCGATGCGTAGGCAGCAAAACAAAGCACTTGCAAAAGTAAAGATATCCCACGCAAACTAAAACCTTTAAAAAGCTCATCCATCAACGCGGCGGGACTTTAGCGTTTTCCTAGTTTATATATTACCACAGCATCGCATAGCTATACCTATTCATTGAAAATAAATAAAATATTCAGGTTGCTGACATAGCCTACTTCATGAGATGAGATCATGACTATACCGCAATATCGAGCCACCCAACATGACAATGGTAGTGGGGATCGAGCCCGGAAATTCAGACTCAAACATGTTCCTTGTTATTCCCGTTGGTGCCTTCGTGCGTATCACTGCGAAATAAAGTTGTTTTACCTAACCTTGTCGTGAGAAAAAGATGTCAACACTTTTCGCATCATTTCTAGATGTTGAGTGGTGCATTCAGTGAATGATAACTGCATTTAGCAGCTGAGTATGAACTCTTTAAAAAAAAAAGCGTGTGTGTGTGTGTGTGTGTGTGTGGGAGGGGGGGAGACAACAGCAGCACAAAAGCGTCAAAGACAACTAAATACTCTCTTATTGGAAAACTAATAGGGCATAGCTGATATAGCCACCTCTATCTATATAGTTTATAAAAAAAAAATCACTTCCTCGCCTACCTCGATCGAGTTGAACGGTTTGAGAATATTTTCGTTCCAAGTGATGTTAATCCCAGGATATTCGTACCCGGCACCTCCACCATTACCACCACCTAGGATGTATCATAGGCCTATACCGCGCACACGCCTCCAATAGATGACTCAAATCCAGGGGGAAGGCGCAGAAATTCAGTTTTTTCTCCACACTGTCAACAACGTAACGCACAGACGATGGCTCTTCGTCCCGTGTGTATACTGTATTGTCTTCTCTTTGCAAAAAAAACAGCGTCTAAAAATATCCGCGCAATTCCATGAAGAAAAACTTTTTCCCCTTTCATCGAACATGTTTTGTTTTTTCGTTTGACGTCATACGCCCTTTGTCACGTTTATATAACCTCCTTGCTAACAGTGTATATAGTTGATACATTTCATACAATAAATAATTGGATTTAAAGTACATCGTTTGAAATCTCTTGGGTTACAGTTTACTATAAAATTATTATATAATATGGTACTTGATAAAGTTTACTTTCACATTAGTGTTATTATTAGATAATTACAAGTTTTACGCTGTTTAAAGATTAAAAGTAAGGCTCACAGTTTACTATAAAAATAGGCTATAACTAGGAAAACGCTAAAGTCCCGCCGCGTTGATGGATGAGCGTTTTTTTTGTAAGTTTTTTTTTGCGTTTTGTGCGTTTGTTTGCACTTTTCCTTTGCAAGTGCTTTTTGAATGCATTGTGGAGGTGATTGTTGTCAAGTTTCTATTGTTATTTGTTAATTGGTATTATAAACTTCAAAAAACTCATACTAAAACCTTTATTTCTGTAGATTCTGACTAATTTTTTCAACTTTTTCTTTCAAAAGGTACTACATCACCATAACCTTAATGTCCATGTGAAATCTGAACGTTGTAGCCCTACCCGTTTGGTCAGAATCGGCCCAAATGTGACGAAAATATCGCACTAAAAATTGAAAAACTAATATTAAAACCTTTATTTCTATGGATTCTAGCTAACTTTTTCAACTTTTTCTTTCAAAAGGTACTACATCACCATAATCTTAATGTCCATGTGAAATATGAACGTTCTAGCCCCACCCGTTTGGTCAGAATCGGCCCAAATGTCACGAAAATATCGCACTCAAAATCGGAAAAAATCGTAAAAGTACGATATTCATGAGAAATATTTCTTCGATTGTACCCAAAAACAATACACCTCTAAGTTCAGAGAAACCGAAGGTCCGGTCAAATTTTCATCAAGATCGCATATGCCGTTTGCCCGGAATCGAGCGAACAAACAGACGGAAAAACAAAAAAAAACAAAAAAAAAAAAAAACACCCGAGCTAAATTTTTTGGGGGGTCAGTGAAATTGAAGTCTTCGCTTTCGCTCGCTACGCTCGCTACGCTCATCCAAAAATCTGTAACTTGATAAAGCGAACTTTCAAATACGCCGTTTGAAGGTAGGCCTACAAGTGTTTGCGTGTGGTAGGACTAATTGTTTTTTATATTTTATAGTCTGGCGTGGGTGTGAATCAATTGTGCACTTTTATATAGAGGTCCACATTTTTTTATGCGTACATTTCACCCCAAAATAGTCTTTTTTAGACCGGAAGGCAATTCGTCTCGCCATTAATTTAGCTATGGCGGTCATCTTTAAAGATTGCGCCAAAGTGTAATAAGACTACCACATTTTGGGGCAATCTTGGCATGTGGCACTAATTTTTCCATCAAATC
This sequence comes from Sweltsa coloradensis, assembly GCA_024449915.1. Classification (NCBI taxonomy): domain Eukaryota; kingdom Metazoa; phylum Arthropoda; class Insecta; order Plecoptera; family Chloroperlidae; genus Sweltsa; species Sweltsa coloradensis. Next base: position 570,609 of record JAMZAV010000136.1, on the reverse strand, counting down.
GACCATGGGGAATTCTAATATGGCATCAGAATTAGAATTTCGTGAATTTCGAGAACGTAAATTACAAATTTTACAAATTTTACAGGCAATTTTGTCACTAAATTTCACTGGTTTCTACAACAGCCGAGTTGACTGTAATAACATGTATAGAGATCAATTTTTTTATGCGTGTACTAGACACCTCAATAGTCAGTTTGAGACGGGGAGTCCATTCGACTCTCAATCCATTTACTATGGCGGCCATCTTTAAAGATGGCGCCAAAATGTAATAAGACTACCACATTTCGGAGGAATCTTGGCATGTGGCACCACTTTTTCCATTAAATCGACCATAAAGAACTCATATATGGCATCAGAATTAGTATTTCGTGAATTTCGAGGCAGTAAATTGCAAATTTTACACATTTTAAGGCAATTTTGTTGCGAAATTTCACTGGTTTCTACGTCAGCCGAGTTGACTGTAATACCATGTATAGAGACCATATTTTTTATGCGTGTACTATAGACACCCCAATAGTCAGTTCTAGGCCGGGAGCCCATTCGACTCTCAATCCATTTACTTATGGCGTCCAACTTTAAGGGTGCGTCTGAAATCGACTTTTTGCGCGAGTCTGCTTGCCGAGTCGACTCGTTAGTCGGAAGTGACGTCACGTAGTTGGTGTCCAAATGTCGCTAGTAGGCGTGTTTAGTCTGCTAATGTAGCACCCGAGCGTAGTTGCCGAAAGTGCATGCTTGCAAGCCTACTTCGCCTGCTTACAAGATGGCGGGGGCTACAGAAATAATTTGTAGAACTGATTGTATTCAAACAGATAGATATTCAGTACAATTTCTTGGTTGTATATAGTTTGCAATACGATATTTAATTATTATTAGCAACAATTAAATGGTGGGGAAGCTAATTTTGATTTGAAAACATATTTTTACTTCATAACCTCACTTTTACGAGATGGGTTTAGCAGGCGATTTAGTCGCCTTCAAGTCGCCGATGACCAAACCTGCAAGTATGTGAGGTGTAAGCAGGCTAGCATGGAGCAGGCAAGTTGTTAGCAGGCAAGCAGGCGAAATTACATTTCAGATACACCCTAAAGATGGCGTCTATAGTGTAATGAGACTACCAAATTTTGACAGAAATTTGGCATGTGGCACCACTTTTCCCCATAAAATCGACCATGGAGAACTCAAATATGGCAGTAGAATTAGTATTCTGTGGATTTCGATGCCTTAAATTTCAAATTTTATTCATTTTAAGGCAATTTTGTTACAAAACATCACTGTTCCATCTTTAAAGATGGCCGCCATAGGTAAATGGATTGAGAGACGAATGGACTCTAAGTCTAAAAATGACTATTTGGGTGCCTAGTATAAACATAAAAATATTTTGACCTCTATACACGTTGTAACAGTCAATTCGGCTATCGCAGGAACTTGTGATATTTTGTAACAAAATTGCAATAAAATGCTAAAAATTAGAAATTTACGGCTTCGAAATCCACGAAATACTAGACGCCATCTTTCAAGATGGCTACCATAGGTAAATGGATTGAGAGACGAATGGGCTCCCGGTCTCAAACTGACTATTGGGGAGTGTAGTACACGCATAAAAAATTTAATCTCTATACATGTTATTACAGTCAATTCGGCTATTGTAGAGTTTAGTATTATTTTAACAAATATGCCTTAAAACGTGTAAAATTTGCAATTTACAGCCTCGAAATCCAAGTTTCACTAATTCTACTGCCATATTTGAGTTCATGATGGTCGATTTAATACTAAAAATGGTGCCACATGCCAAGATTCCGTCAAAATGTGGTAGTCTTATTTACACTACAGACGCCATCTTTAAAGATGGGTGCCATAGGTAAATGGATTGAGAGAAGATTGACCTCCCGGTCTCAAACTGACTATCGGGATGTCTAGTACACGCATAAAAAAATTTGATCTCTTTACATGTTATTACAGTCAACTCGGCTGTCGTAGAAACCAGTGAAATTTAGTAACAAAATTGCCTTAAAATGTGTACAATTTGCAATTTGCGGCCTCGAAATTCACAAAAATCTAATTCTGAAGCCATATTTGAGTTCCCCATGGTCGATTTAATGGAAAAAAGGTGCCAAATGCCAAGACTCCTCCGAAATGGTGGTAGTCTTATTACACTGGGTGAAGTACACGCATAAAAAAATGTGGACCTCTATTATAAAAGTGCACAATTGGTACTAATGGTGTAACATGGAAGTCGACTATTAGTTTGATATGATATTTTATTTATTTTGTACTTGTATGTTGTCCATTTGTCCATTGTCCACATTTAAGTGTGAATATAATCGAGTCTGTAAATTGTTATAGGCACTGCGTGTTTTATACCAATTTATAATTGCGATTTTGGCTTTTATAGCAATTCGTTTCAATGGAATACTAAAAGGTCTAAAACCCTTAGGCAATGGCGTAAAACTAAAATGTATTCAAGTTCGTCTCCGCTTCGAAAACGTGACTAATATGGTAAGTCAACATAACTTTGTAAAATATATAATCATTATTTCAATATGATTATCGGGTACCGTGCTTCACTGTCAAAAGCAATTATTAGGCGTAATTGAATCTCTTAACAAACCAAAATTTTCCTTTGTTAAAACATATTGATTTCATTATTTCTACTATTACCTGTCTCCACGTGTTATCACAATTACTGTATACAAACACAATATATTTATTTGTTGACGCTTTCTACCTCTCTCAAAATTCTCCAATGAACGCAAGGGCAAGAATTTTCGTCCACAAATTTACATAAATTTGTGTACTAATTTGCTGCGTGGCGGTGGGTGGTGTCCGTTGTGCCATCGGCTGGAGCTACCTACTTCACGTGCCATCACATTGAACACAACTATATTGTGCACTTGTACCACATACGTTCATATGGCTCATAGTCAAATACGAAACAGTACTATTGGATAATATTGTTTCTTTCTTAGGTCAAGGCCCTACATTGTAGTATTTCAAAAATATTATACCGGTAATGAACCATTTAAATCTGAAATACATGGAACCACTCGTTAGATGAAGGACTCAGGCCGAGCTAGTCCTCAGTTGTATATCATTTGGCGCGTACTATAAGTACTTCTGGGCTTTGGCTCTGGGGGATCGGCAGAGCCCGGGCTTGTCTGTCAGTGACATGGCCTGTGTGACGTCACGAGTTCCTCGCACGTGGCCGCGTACGACACCACTAAGATGTCGTCCTCAACCTTCAACATCCATATTATTATGGTATGCAATATACACTCTACTTACAGTGCATAAAACAATCTATCCGCATTATTTCGTAAAATAAGACATTTTTATGTATTTCCATTATTTCATGTGCATAGGCAAGAGAGATGGCTCACCCGTTGTTGTATTTCATCCCCTCTTTCCCTGACCAATTTCTACTCTGATTTCGAAATCTACGTGGACAATTCGAAATGGTTTCTACTTTCTAGTGCAGTCAAAGCATTACTTTTCATGGAAATCGCTGGCTTAAACGTTTTGTCTTTGCGTTAAATAACATGGATACAATTAAGGAACTATTGCATCGCGTTCGTGATGCACGAACATGTATTCTTCCCGCTGACTAAAGGGATGTAAAAATTAAATACTACCTTCTGTTAGAATCCTGCTTGCTTCAGGGTTCGTGTTACTGGAAAACCTCGCTTCTGTATTCAAATATATACACGCATTATGAAATATTAATGAGGAGATCCTTTTTGGTAGGTCAAGAGGCATGCCTTTGGGCTTGTTAAAACACATACACAATGTTTTAAACCCAGATTCCTTTAGTAGGCGTTCAGAATATAGAATTGATGTCGGTATTTCAAAAACAATTTTAATCATATTATGATACATATGGACTCAAGTCACTGTAAACCAAGTAAAGTGCCGTGTGCTAGAACTAACAAGCGATATGAAACGTGTTGTTTGTTTCTAGTGCCCCAATGCTACATGTAGTGGCATACGTTTCCAAGCAGAACAAAACTAGAAAACGTGTTGTTTGTTTCTAGTGCCCCAATGCTAATGTAGTGGCATACAGTCACCAAGCAGAAAAACTCAGAAAACTTGATCGTTTGTTTGTTTCAGGCCCCAATGCTAAGTAGTGCATACGTTTCCAAGCAAACAAACTAGAAAACGTGTTGTTGTTTTCTAGTGCCCAATTACAGTAGGGATACGTTTCCCGCAGACAAAACTGAAACGTGTTTGTATCTAGTGCCAAATGTACATGTAGTGCTACGTTTCCAAGCGACAAAACTGAGAAACGTGTTGTTTGTATCTAGTGCCCAAGCTTCATTGTGATGGCATACGTCACCAAGCAAACAAGCTAGAAAACGTTGTTATTTTTAAGTGCCCAATGACAGTGTGCATACGTCACCAAGCGACAACTAGAACGTGTTGTTTGTATTCTAAGTCCTCATCTACATTTTTGTGGCAACTTTTCCAGCAGAACAAACTAGAAAGTTTGGTTTGGGTCTATGCCCCATGCTACATTAGTGGCTACGTTGTCCAAGCAGAAAAACTAGAAAACAGGTTGTTTGTTTCTAGTGCCCCAATGCTACGTAGTGGCATACGTTTCAAGCAACAAAACTAGAAAGGTTTGTTGTTCTAGTGCCCCAATGCTAATGTAGTGGCATACGTTTTTCCAAGCAGAACAAAACTAGAAAACGTGTTGTTTGTAATCCATTCAATACATACTTATGCTCACTGGATGCTATTATTGATTATATAATTAATTACACGTTTTAGATATATGTTACCCGGTAAATGTGTGATCAGGGCGAGAGTCCCATTTGGATTTGGTTTATTTTAAGACAACGTATTTTTAATATTTGAGATATCACATTATTTAACTTTACAGTACAATTTAGTACAGAGAATACTCAGAATTTGAAATTAAAATCTTTATCGATATAGTTAGAAAACAAATACACCACGGAGCTTGTTTGCACAAAGAAACGGTCTCGATGTTTTTACCGAAAATTTCAGTAAGGTTTGACCTTTCGAATTTCAGAATTATTACGTGAATACCGAGAAATCGAGTAGGTGTAACTTTGCCACGCGTTATAACGAGAAATCGAGTAGGTGTAACTTTGCCACGCGTTATAACGAGAAATCGAGTAGGTGTAATTTTGCCACGCGTTATAACGAGAAATCGAGTAGGTGTAACTTTGCCACGCGTTATAACGAGAAATCGAGTAGGTGTAACTTTGCCACGCGTTATTTCGCGATGGAAATTCACCACAAAAGGCGTCTATCGGAAAACTCTGTATACATTTTAAATTCAAGAGGTTTCAGTCTCGTTTCGTTTTATTCCGTTCGGTTCTGCGATTGTTGCGGAACTCTCTATAAAGACTCAGTTGGATTGGAGGGTGTATACAACTCTGATTTAGCATCTCTCACTGTAAATAGGAAACGAAGAGAAGGCGCTACCAAACGAGCACGCTTTGTGCAATCAAATCGAACACGTACACACTTGCTTGCTTGTGTGATGGTAAATATTTGTCAATAACTTGGGAGTAAGCATTGGTATATTCACTATGAAGTTTGTGTACAACTAACCATCATCAAACGGCAACGTAATCGGAAAGCCGTGACAATTTTAACATGACTTAAAACTAACAAGGATAAAAAGGATTAACAACTAAGACAACTTATTATGCACCACTTTACTCGCCTTTTAAGCCATTTACATATTTTATAAAACAATGAGGCTATTTTGCAACAAAGAATGTGTTTTGCAGTTGGATTTGTTTCGTTTAGGTCTATGTGGGAAACACAAGAAGTATGTACAATGATTAATATATTGTGGAAAATGCTAAAGGGAGCAAGATGCCAATCAATCGTAAATTAAACAAGATATTTTGTAGCTAATAACCTATTTGCAGGATTACAAAGGATTTGTGGTTGCATAAAAAATAAAGTTAATGGATAATATAAAGTTAATTATAATAAATAAACACCCGTGCATACATCTTTTAAAAAGGTCCTGTGAGTTTTGGAAGCCGCTGCGGTGAAAGTTAGTTCGACGGTTGGACGTCTTGGAATCGAACTCGCGTGTCACGAGTCACGGAGTTGCGGCGCGCGGGCGGTATACCCTAGGAGGAATGGTAGATATCTTCTTCTGTTTTGGGGAATGGTCGTGGGGCTCGAAGCCTCTCCCCTGGTAGTTTTAGTGCCTGGTGCGAAGCACCTATAACTAAAAATCTGATGTGTGCCAGAGTTGGGCGATGGACAGCGTCCTTGCGCTGTATGGTAATTGGTGACAGGCACCGTTGATTTCGGTAAAATACCGCCGGAACTTGAAAATGGCAACAAACTTCTAGGATTTTGCATCCGTGGCAGAAAAGTCCCACAATAGACATCCAAGGAGAGTTTATTTTTATCGTCACGGAGGTCTTGGAGGAAGGTAGAGGAGGGTCGAGGATCAGGGGTTCACGTTCACGCCCACGATTCGATTCAGACGGTGTGTGAGGTGAGGGGCTAATTAAATATGCACGAGTCGTATTTGTTTGCATTAGTTTCCATTTAGTTTCGAACTATTTCAAGACGTGGCCTATACCATCACATTAATATCTTTCACTTCGACTAACGCTTACCATCAAAGAATTATTTTTGAATTGGTATTTGTAATTAGGTAGTTATGTGGTAAATGTGTTTGGTTCATAAAACCACAAACGGGTATTCTCTCACTAAACCCGAAGTATCATTTCATACAGGTTAATTAGTTGTGATTGTAAAGAGAAACAGAAAAATATTGGACCCGGGAAGAAATGTTCAAACTTGGTAACTTTTAATTGAAAATCGAGCTAGTACTTAACGACAAAAATTTTCCAAAAGAAAATAATAATGTCGAGGAAATCTTAATGCTCCGTGACCCTGTAGGAGATTTTGGTCAGAAAAATATTATATAGGCCTATATTTGTGCACCGTTTCTATATACTATATAAAACAAATTACAGTGCTGTTTTTGAGTTTTAGATTGGTCTAATGATCCGGTATCTATGTGAAACAAGAAAAATTCAAGAAACTAACCAAAACATAAATTTTCACAAATTTCGTGATGATATATTATAGTTCTTCAAATTCAAATGCTTCATATATGCTTGCTAAATATCCCATGTGGAAAAAAAATGTTGTATATCCCCTGGTTACGTATATGCTGAAGGTATGAAGCAGCCAGGGCTAAAACATACATACAGCTCTCACCTCGCGCATAAAGACACGAACTTTTGTTTTTTTGTACTAAATCGAACCGTTTCTGGTTACCTACTTATTAGCCATTCAATGATAATTGCACAGATGTTATTTCTGCATAATATTTCAAGTCGTTTTGAAATGAGGTTATATTTGGCACAAAACTGTGTTTTTGAGTTTGCCATTTATAGTCTTTCAATAACACGAGAAGCTAAGCCACCCTTGCAAGCTGCTGATGATGTAAGAATGGATATTATTAGATCTAAGATATATTATATCAAATTTCTGTATCGTTACAAATTCAATTGAACACTGATCGGATAATAAAAGTTGCATATTAGCATAAAATGGGTGCAATCGAAATTTTAAATTGTGCTCGGATTGTGTTACCTATTTATCAGGTGACGGATATGGATAATACAAGTTGCATATAGGCCCTAAGCATAATGTAATATGTGTGCAATTGAAATTGTGCTCGGATTGTGTTATTGCGCCGAGTTTACGAGTTTTGTCAGGTCACGGGTATTAATTTTATTTTCCCTTGACAGCGGATATAAACCCACTATAGTGTAAGTAAAAAAAAGTATAGTGCAAGTAAAATACGCATTTAGGACATTTTAAAAACAAAAAAATATAATGAAATATTTTTTGGAATTTTAACATGTTTTTTTATAACTTCAAATATATAAAACGTACGCAATATTCCATGTATTTTCAATTCCCTTATAATGGCAAGAAATAAAACATAAGTTCCGTCTCCTAACCAAGGTCGATAGATCAAAACAATATTCTTTAGTTAAAATTATACAATTAATTATACCAAAGAAATCCAAATTTCTACCGGAATATAACACTGTTCTATGGCTGTTTCGAGACGCAATGTATGTTTTATTTGTTGCCATTAGAATGGCATTGAAAATACCCAAAATATTGCATAAATATAATTTATTTAATGAAAGAACATGTATATGGTTAAATATAATAATATATAATAGTAATATTATAAAAGTTCGAAATTTGTTTTTCTTATACAGCCTAACTGTTCTGTTCTAATAATCCTCAGCATTTAAAATTATAATATGTGCAATTATATTATATACAATCATTAATTTTAGAACAATATTATAAAAATTCAAACATAATAAAGAAAAAGTCTAAATTGAATAACAAAAAATGGAAATACTAAATTGTAAACTAAAATGGATGAAAAAATACACAGAAACTAAAGTAAAATAGTAAAAAAAACAAAAAAAAACTGAAGTTAAAATCAAGCCAAGTGAAAAGTGAAGAGTGATATGTATTAAAAAGAGTGATGTTTTAAAGTTGTCTTAATTGCTTAAATGAATGGAAGTTGCATATGATTACAACAACCAACTTCTAAATAAATGGATAACAACTTTTTGTAGGTGTCATGAATTCGGTTTATGGGGGAAAGATTAATTCAAATCAAATTCAATTCATCAAATTCATCATTAACTAGGAAAACGCTAAAGTCCCGCCGCGTTGATGGATGAGCTTTTTAAAATTTTTAGTTTGCATGGGATATCTTTACTTTTTGCAAGTGCTTTGTTTTGCTGCCTACGCATTGTAGGTGATTGTTGTCAAGTTTCTTTTGTTACCTGTCAATTGGTATTATTTACCGTAAAAAACTTATATTTTAAAAGCTTTATTTCTATAGATTCTGGCCAACTATTTAAACTTTTTCTTTTAAAAGGTACTACATCACCATAACCTTAATGTCCATGTATAATATGAACGTTGTAGCCCCACCCGTTTGGTCAGAATTGGCCCAAATGTCACGAAAATATCGCACTAAAAATCGAAAAAAATCGAAAAAGTACGATATTCATGAAAAATATTTCTTCGATTGTACCCAAAAACAATACACCTCTAAGTTCAGAGATTTCAAAGGTCCTGTTAAATTTTCATCAAGATCGGATATGCCGTTTGCCTGGTAGAGAGTTAACAAACAGACAAAAAAACAAACAAAAAAAACAAAACAAAACAAACAAAAAAAAAACACCCGAGCTAAATTTTTTGGGGGTCAGTGAAATTGAAGTCTTCGCTTCGCTCATCCAATTATCTGACATAATAACATCTTTCATGTATTGAATTTAAAAGCTAATGTGTAAAAGAAGATAATATAGTAAAAATGGCAAGTATATATTTTGAAAAAAAAACAACAATATAACAATTATGAATAGTTAATTGTTTTGACGAAGTTACTATCATTGTAACCAAGTCATACGACAGAGCGTCATTGCACTTTAATAAATAGGAACACCGCGGAAGCCAAGCCAAGTCTTACGGTAAACACTTCATATCCGGCAACTATAGTTTCACCGAGAAAGCGAATACCATTCCTGTGTGCGTTAGACGTTTAGACTGCGCTGAGGCCTAGATATCGTAGCACGTAAATGTGTGAAGTGATGGCCATGAATTGAAATAGCTCAAGACAACATTCCACCAGGCATTGCCGGAGGGAGGATATATCCAGCCTGACGAAGATCAAGGAAATTGACCGTGAAATAGGATAGATAAAACACAGAAGTGAGGAACGCGTCGATAAAATCGGACGAGGCAAATCAGCTAGCTCCCATGAATGGACCTAACAAGGTTATAAATAATCGAATCTGGATTGGTTTTGGTGTAGTTTTCAAGAAGTATTCTTTGATAGTGATTACGAAGGTAAATGCCGCCTGGTTTTCTCATTAGTTTTCAAAGTCCTGCTGAATAGGCTGATTAGTCTTTGAATCACAGTTCATTAAATATACTTAACCAAATCAATGGCACGATCTTCTGCGTCGAAAGCATATGTTTATCAATCGAAGAATCGCTGTTACTATTTTCTAATTCAAACTTTTAAACTAAATTGGAAATTTCTCCTAGTTAGCCATTTTGAAATCGGTGACATAACAGGTATTACGTACCCAAGTATTTCGAATTACAAAGATGAATTTTACTTTTGTTTTTGCGTATATCTAAACCTAAACGAAAACGAACATGAAGCGATGGCAGCACGGTCAACGAACACAATCACGAATTCGCTGTTTAAAACCAACCTTCCAGCCGTAGGACCTGGATATAGCCATATCAAGTTTCTTTCACGTGAAAAACAAATATGCTATCAATATGCAGTCTCATATAGCAGTATTATATTATATGATACGCTTTAGTAAGCGTGTGCTTTCTGCGTTGAACTACCTACACCTACACCCAATAGACCCCCCCCCCCCCCCCCCTTCGCCAGGGATACCTCCCACGCATGCCAGAAAATCCTACGTTTGTTTGGTATTTTGATTACGTCTAGAAAATAATAGGGTTAACTTCTTTCAACTATGATTAAAACCCTCCTATGATGATGGCTAGAATCTAATGGGTGGCGGTTTAATGGTTTTCGTTTACGAAATGGAATAATAGTCAGGAATATAATTTTTGAAGCTACGTTAAACCCAAACATACTATTATAAATTTCTATTCTATCTATTATACATTTTTGTATTTGATTCTCGCGCCGGCGGGTAAATTCCTTATTTGTGTGAGCTTCCAGTGCAGCAACATTCAAATCTGTGACCCTGAACTTAGGGACACTCAACACACATTACGCCTTATAAATAATAACACATGCATTTTAAGGCTGCAAGGCAAGCGTGCATCGACACGATTATTTATGAGTAGGCCTGATTAACTAATTATTTTTCTAATGATTCTCTTCTTATAGCCTTCGTTCAATGATTTTTCTTGTGGCAGACATTCATCGGTAAACGCGCAATGATATTGTTATAGATTTCAGTTGCGTTGAGTGAATGTTCACGAAATTATGTAAGTTTGCACTAAGAATATTGAAATCTCGCCTAGTTAATTTTACTATAAATACACATTGGTTCTAAATATAATAAATATTTCACACTTGTATTTGTGGTATGAGGTTTATCGAACGCCTGCGGTCAAGATGTGTTGAGGTAGTTTTCACCCTTCTTCACGCGCATCAGTAGAGAAATCCGTGCCAGCTAGAGAAATACATTGGCATGCAAATACGCTGAAGCAAATGTGCGAACGACTTTACGAGTATTTGTATGAGTTGGAAATATTGATAGTTATAAAAATGTAAGAAGTAGAAACGAAACTAGGAATCTAAGATAAAGCCGTCACAATCGAATGACAATGCCACACAAAAATATAATCATTTGAATTTTACTGTCAACTTCGTCCATTATCACAAAACATGACAGTTCATTGAAGCAAATGAACATTAATGTAATGATAATTAACAACGTTATTAATAATTAACTAAAATAATAGTAACATAATTAGTTATTGCTAATTAACTCAAATAATAAAATCACACAAGACGCAAATTAGATTTGATTGACTTTTTTTTGTAAATGCGACAGTTCATTGAATAAAATGGAGGTTTATTTATTAATTAATAATTAATTAACCACGGCTTGTTCTTTGTTACAACTGTGTATAAACTGAATTTCCGTTTGATGCTATTTACTTTTTATTTTACTAACATGAATAAAATAATTAGCACATACGTGATTTGCTCCTTTACATGTTTAACATAATGAAAATTTACAAATAACTAATACTCTGTTTGAACCATTGTTTTACACTAGTAGATAATTGAATTGCTAATTGAATTAAATCATATTTGTATTAAAGACAACAAATAAAATAAAAATACAACTCATATATAAATGGGCTAATTATTATTATGAATGTAAATATATTTGCCCTAGGGATGGGAAGGTAAAATTTATAATGCGTTCTTCACCAATAATTATCTTGAACACTGAACAAAAACACGATCATAAATAGGAGCCGTCGTTTTCAATGTTTTCTCTCTTTCAAATCACCCTCTATTCCCCCTTCTGTGTATATCCCTTGCCATTGTTTTGGGTCGTGTTTACCACCTATTCTTTGTATTTACTTGAAACAAATATCAGTCCGCCCTCAACTATTTACCCCGGTTGTTCTGGTCTCGTTAGCTCTGTGGTCCGAGTGTTTGCTCTAGAGGTGGCCAAGTCGAATCCTAGCGCCGGGCCAAGCACGACTAAACAGCACGACTCCATGACGCCACTCAACTCATCACAGACGATTAAAGTGCTAATTGTCTCATGAAATATCAACAACACGTCCGTTTAGAATCGTGTTCATGTACATATACAAACCTTGAGCGGACTAAAAGTTGTGTTCTGACTTAATTGACCTTTTAGACTCTCCACAGAGTGATGTTCAATCAGGGTTGATAGTAATTTGCAAATAAAGGCCACGTGGGTATCGAGCGAGCGAGCGAGCTTGGGCACGCATCGTAGCTCTCAGGGAAGGCAAGGCATCCCACTCATTAAAGAAACAATAACGATTACTTAATCCAACACTAAGTAACGCGAGTGTGCTGGCTTGAGAAGTAAACCACGGTACGGTGTGCGCGTGCATACCTTTCTCTTGTCTTCCTAGCGAGTGATTGGCGAACTGGAGCGTGCGAATTAACATAGGCATGCATGCGTGGTTACGCAATGTCGGTACAGTACAGAGGTGCAGTGCAATGCGTGTGTGTGTAGTGTACGTGCATGTACACCCCCCATGTTGTAAAGAGCGAGAGTCGTGCCATTGGCCAGAGATCGATGACGATAAGTCGTTAGTTTGTTAGTTACTGTGAAACGTAGGCCTATAGATCTCGAATTGGAGGATAAAATATTTGTTTAAATAAAGTGGTAGATAATATTTTTTTCGAAACTGGAATAAAACTATATTTTGCATATTTTGTAATAAAAATAGCTGAGTGCTGTAACTAATATAAACTAGCGGAAGGTCATTAATTTAAACCAGAATGTAGTTTGGGTCTGAACGTGTGTCTTTGTCTGTCTGTAAGTAATTGAATAAACACAGAAATCTAAGTTTATGACCGAGCTGTGGTAAAGTTTAACCTTACTTTCTGCACAGTGTCCGATTTCTTCCATAAAATAGGCCAGGGACATGGTTATATAGAAGGTACCATGGACCGATGCTTACTATATTATGCTCAAGTGATTCTGTGATCGAATGGGATGTTGTAAGTTAGGTCTAATGCAAATCTTGCGCTGTGGCTGCACGCAGTATTGCAACACTAAGCAGGAAGTCGTTTAAGTCAACCGTAGAGGCTACAAATGAATTATCTGGGAGCCGCTGATTTCATGTTTCACGTATGAACTTGCCACAACACAGCTAATTTGTAGCATTTTTGTCGTGATCTTTTCATATTTTACCATACAAAGCTGTTCAGGACAAAACACAGTAAACATCGGATCTACTTATGGGACTGGCCAGACATCCGGCCAAAAACAACTTATTTATAATTAATTATACGTATTCTATTTTATATGCTAGCCAAACTTAGGTCAGTCAACAAATTGACCATGATATATCTTGGTTTGCTGTAATCTACACTAATATGACATGTAGCTTGATTGACACTACAGGTGAAGTAAGGCATCGCAATATATTATACTATATTAAGCACTAATTGAATGAAACTTATGGTTAATTACTTACAAAATGTTGAATAATGAACACGATTATTCACTCACTATCAAACCGTTGTTTGGGTAATGGTGTATAATGAGTTGTACACGATCTAGCACTTAGCCCTGCCCTACGAGACGAGACTATGTTTTGGAAGAAGCTTTGTTCTTGACATCTTGTAGGCCTACATGCATTATACATTCAATATCGTATTACGGTCACGTATATATCAAATTGTTTTCTGCCTAATTTGGTGTTGCCTTTGTTGTAATTCTAACCCAAGGCCAAAGGAAATATTTGGTCGTGTAACAGCCAAAATCAAAATAACATCTACAATTTTGTACTTGAAGCTTGCTTTCTTCAGCTTATGGATGAACTGTTGATGCATATGATGATGATTCCAGATTACTTTTTGTATGGCCGGTGTTATTTAGTATTGCAATGTAGCAATATAGATAGCTACTATCCTTAATAATTAATCGTAGACTTGGCCTAAATTGCGATCATGTTTTATTTTCAATATTTAACATAAGTTATAGTAAATACCATAAAATACTGTTAATTAGGTTCCTGTATATTATATTATACAGTGTTATGTATTAATTGTCCTCCTTATATTAAATAAAATAAAATATAAATTGAAGATAACATAAGTTTTGCTCTTGCACGCATAATGAAGATAATGGTCTAGTCTTGTTTAGCATTCGGCGTCCCACCAGCACTAGCACTGGTGCAGTTACACAGCAGTTGGCCATCGATGAGATTATTACACTACGTGAGAAGGGACTTCCTGATTTTGGTTCGATGAGAACCGATCACGGCCAACAACATGCGGTTAAGTGGGCGCATGCGCATAATACGAGATCCGGTAAAACATACACGCCCTTCGATAAACTCAAAGTGCTACCTACGACCGTAATCCATATCCGTATCAAATAATACATCGCATAAGGCCTCATTTTACTTTGGGTGTCGTTTTTTATGATGGTGTCTATGGAATTGATTGAAGGGCGCATTTGCGGTTTGGGAATGCTTTGAAAGTAACATGTATACTATGTTAATATTTCCTTCTGTGATGTAGTGAAGGCAGGTGAGAGTAAATACAAAATAACGACAAATAAAAAATAAAAGTTGCACCGTTTTAGGGTTTATAAAAAAATCATCTTAATCAATTTTATTTTTGGCGACTATATTCGTTAAGAAACATTAAACACTATTTTAAATTAATAATGTCTTTGTTTAAACACGAATAACAATTGGATGGAATTTTTAAATAGCCTATTTTTGTTCCGAAATGGAGGTGTAAACGGTAATATGATTACATGGCGTCTTGTATTGTCTTAAAAATCTCGGTAGCCCTGTTCTATGAATAGGCCTACCAACACTCGTACTTCAAATAGCGAGTGTATAGATTCAACATTGTGACAGCAAGGAGTAACCAATGTAGATTTCATGGGGATGTTCTTTAATAAGTGCCTGAATTACTTTATGCTTGAGATGAACCCTGTCTTCGCCGCTTTGGCATGTATTTCAGTGTTTATCTATCAACTGATATCTTCTTAGTTGAATTGCGTTGTTGACAATGACAATAATATATTAATTTTAATGTGAAATGTCAATTTATTTCGCAAGTGTGATGCACATGCATCTATCGGTGAGCATAAATGAAGCGTGCGACAGCCGTGTGTTGATGTGAGCTGGTGACTTGTGCGGTAGAAGGATTTCAAATGTCAAGGGAGTGGGCGTACTAAACGAATTCTGAGTGAAAGGCGCTGCATAGGTGATGCAACAGGTGATGAGATGAGTTTGTGAAAATAGAGACATGTTGCGAAGGATAGTGGTAAATTAGATTTATGTTTATTCTAGGAATCATGATCACTATATGTTACTTTCGACGAAATCCTGTCAGTGATTTTGTTGGTACAATGAGGAATTACCTGGTAGTGCATTTTGGTCGGCCTATTATACTGTTAAGGTTAAATCTCGCAATATATTTTAAACAATTGACATACCTGACTTGGTTATTTGTGTGGAAATGAATACACACGTCTCATTTTGGCGAAATGGCAATTACTTAAAATTATGAAAAAATTATTGTGAATTATTGTGAAAACTTTTGATACTACTACAAATTGTTAATTTTAAGTATTTGCCACCATGTAAACAACATTTGCAAGAAAAAAATTAGGTTGGGATTATGGTATGCGGGCACCTTTACTAAACTGTGTGTGGTTATCTTATTATAAATATAATCAAACCAATACTGGGCAGAAGCGTATGGGTTTGGTTTGCGCACCGAACATCACAATGATCGAATGAGGTTGTTCAGTCGCGCGTAGAGCTGTAACTTTTATAGTTGGCGCACACACCTTTCGGTTTGTATCATGTCATTGTTGATGGATGATGTCATTACCTTGTCATTGCTAGAAACACACCCTTGTTGCATTGATTAGCAGTGAGCGCCACAGAACGTTGCACGACTGTAATGTATAAACATTGATGTGAGCTGCTTTACCAAACGTCGTCACCTTTACCAGCGGCAACTCCCTGAGCATGAATGTCTTTCCGGGTAACCTGTTTGTATTCTCGTCATGACGTGCATAATCACTGCCTGCTCAGTCATCAGACATTTAATATTGACAGCGGTTACCGATTACTAATATCACTAATTATGATCAGAAGAACGTCAGTAACAATCGAGTGGCTTTTCCTTTTTGATAATTCATGAACGACTAAATGTGTCATATTATGCGTATTGCGTGACAGCTAAGGCGTAGCGTGGCGCGTAGACAAAGACGACGGTGACACAGAAAAAACACAACCACTCACCTAAACAGAAAAGAATAGATGTGGTTTGAGGTTGAAGCTTTGAAGTTTGAAGTTTTTAATTATAAAATACTCATATTGATACGGGTAAACACCAATATATAGATTTTGAAAACAGCAGCATTTAGCAGCAACGTTGACAAAGCTGGAAATCATAAAGTAACTTACGAAACAAACACTTAGGCCTAACTAAATGGATGCATTATCTTGTGTTCGTCAACGCTCTCATCTTATGCTAGAAGCAGCCAACTCATATTTTCCTCGATCAGACACACAAACACTACACAGCAAGATTGAAACATAATCCGCCCACGTATACCTGCTGCAAGACGAGTATTGTGATCGAGCCTGCAGTCAGGTTGTCTGACTTCCAAGGTGATGACTATGTGTGGGAGCTCCGTTGAACCGCATCTGCGCTAGTGCCCATGGCAACCGATACCTTCCGGATCCGCCTCCGAGTTTTACTAGTCTCATCACAAGCCAAGATCAACAGCCACATCCGCGAGGAGAAACAAGCAAGTGAACTTTATGTTGTGCAATCAATGTAGACTCGAAGAGCTGAGAGATGGTGCCACCTTCAAATTATAACCCTTCGTAAACTATGACAAACAAATGTATGAAATTCATCCATAAACGCGACTGCAAACTATGTTGTCGTCTTGTCGAAGCGATCTAGCTGTAAATAATAAATAATCAAATCCACCAGTTCTAATTGCTGGATTTCAGTGATTTAGATTTAAATTTGAAATTGTAAAAATAGCTTGTTAACAGTAAGAGCATTGTATTATATATTGTTTGGACAAGGTCTACACGCTAAGTTCTACACCAATAAAAAATTAAGTAGTGAATATTGATTGTAATGCTGGGGTGAAAGGAAATTTCACTAGGCAAGTAATTACTAATAAAATAAGTGTAATTTCTATTTAGGGCGGAGGTACTTGTAGTAAGTGCACATGCCCACTATTCGCCTAGGCATCAACAAGTATAAGTGCTGTAAGCGAGAATCATGCCGTTAAATCGAAGGCTTGTGCTTTATCACAGCGATGTGCCTCTTGCAATCGATACCTTCCTTATCAGATGACCATCAAGTGAAACTTACGATTCTCTGTGGTACACATCGATCTGAGCGATAATGATTTCTTCTTTCTCTGAATTACAATCCACTTGACAAAGAATAGCACCATTAAAACGAGCTCCTTTATATGGGCATCTGGATTTATGACACTAGCTTCATCAGACGACCTATTTTATATGCGTATTGCTTCCTATATTTCAACCGCTAAGAGGCCCCGAAGCCTTCATATTATGTAACTATTTCAATCCCTCATTCCATTCTTTATTTTTACTCCGACCAATGCAATATGCACCAATACTTTATGGGTTGGCCAGAAGTTTTATTTTAATGATTTTTTTACTGTAAAAAAGAGAAAACGTGATCTTTGTGCAATAAAAATCTTCTAGCATAACGTAATTTATGGAAACTATTCAGAGAGTTAAACAATTGAAAACGTTGCGCATACCTTTGTAGGTTGCACATGCGCCTTGAAGTGTGGACATAGCCTTCACCAAGTATGTGAAAGAGAATTTGACCGGAAACTGGTCATGTATGGACCACATCTAAGTCTGTCCGTCCTTGAGGTACAAAGTGACCATCGATGGACGAGACAGGTATCGGTCGCCCCCGTTCATTGTCTACCAACTGCTAGGCCCGAGAAGGGTTGCGAATGAAAAGCCTAGCGGTTGGCAGACAATGAACGGGGGCGACCGATACTTGTCTTGGCAGTCACTGGTCAATTTGTAGACTCCTCCGGTGTCAAGGTCGCGTCGAGTGGGAATCAGCTGGTATCTGATACAGTATCAGAATCAGATGCAACTGCATTAACAGTCATTATTCGATATTAAATAGCACAACATCAAAGTAATCTTTGCCAAATTATGGTGGAAAAATATATCTTCATTCAATGCACAAGGTACTGAGCTGATTTGTAAATTACTTCTCGTTTTTCACAATCACCAATTTCTGTAATGGCATTTGAGAGATGAATCTGTGAATATCAGCAACATGTAACAACACTAATGTTGTTTGCCCACCAGGGTCTGATTTCCAGTGACGATGGTTAATTTTGCTTGTATATAGATTTAGATTGTTTGATAATTAATTTGTAAATGCTAAGATAACTCATGTCGTTCATAGCTGTTACTCGAATCTAGGGTCTCCCGCTTTGCACGGAATTATAAGAAAACCTAGATTGCTATGAAATAGGAGTTGTCGTAGTATCATTGCCATGAGGCTACTGCCACGTGCATCTGAGCTACACTGTCAATACTTGATAAGTAATAAATCCGTATGTATCGAGTGATCCTGGCGTCACGACGCATGGACAGGTCGTGAGGACAGTCGGCCATGTTTGTTCTGGTCTTGGAAGACTTGTTTGTCGACGCACACTTTTCATACCGTTACGTCTTGAAGAAGTAAACTTGATTTTCAAGTTCTCCATGCTCGCCAGATAGAAGTAACCTGCTAAATGAAGCGTAGTGCAAATGTTGGTTGAAGAGCGCAACACACAAGTACAAGTGTTCTCACTTCGAGTTTGAAAACGGTTGTACACAATATACATTCTGTTTTGTAAAATGCAATAATCATGGTATTTATTTCATCTCACTTGGACGAATACGTCTTCTAGCTCACCGAGAGATTTAACTTCAACATTCAAATGTTAACCTTAACTAAACATTAAATGCACCATGTGTTTTGAGTCGATATCTTATGTGTGTGTATTATTTATGTCGTAAATATGTTGATACATTCTTTAAAATATTATTTTGTGCTGTGTCGTTTTACGTTACGTAACGTGCATACAGAGAATAATTCTGAGCTTCATTCATATAGGCCTATGGATGTTGCGCAAACGTTAAAATGGCGTCCTATCTTCAATTAGCTTAGTTCATATTGAAATTATGATCTCGGTATGCACAACGTTGTTGTAGGCCTACTAATATTTTTAATTCTATTGTTTGTATAAAGATATTATCAACAATTGTGAATTGATGTGTTTACTTGTACATGGTCTTAAAAATATAAATACATTTAAATATCGAACAAAAGGAAGAGTTTACCTTACAAGTATTTCTTCGAAGTGAACATGCGAGTGTTTTCTGTTGTTCAACTTCAACCTCCATTCCTCTTGGCTGGAAACCAAACGAGAAGTGCGTCGTAGATGACCCTCTCTCTGACCAACACCCCTCAGATGACGCATAACCGAGTCCCGATGCGCACGACTGTCTTTGCGCACGGAAGAGATGAAGATGACAGCATAATCGGTCACGCCGCGCACGATTTACTCGTAATACACATTTTACACGATTCTTTTAAACCGATTCAATTCAATTTCTTCTGAAGTTACATTGCCATTGCTATACATAACATACATACACGATCCAATAGTTGCATTAACAAAATCATCACCTATTATTGAGAAAAATTGTTGAGCACTCGCCGCAGTATGAAAGTTGAGTGTTTTCATAAAATAAAGTCAATGGCACGATGATAAAATTATTTCAGTCTCTGTTAGGGCGTCGTTTGCTCATGTTAACATCTAGCGACGCCCCTGCAACAGAATGCATCGCTCAGCCAGTGCATCACCCTAAGTGCACGACCTTATACGTAGCTATCTGACTGGTCTGACTCAGAGCACTCCTTGGATTGTATTGAAGTAATTCCATGTGATCCTCGTATAAGATGGAGAGCTCAGGGATGACATAAGAGAATAACTCCAGCATTGTCTTCCTTCGAGCATTTGATGTTATCGTCAACCTAGAGACAGAGTAATTGTGCACGGCGTGTAAACTGGTACAACCAGCTTGCGATCTAAGTAATACAGTAAACAAATAATTGTTGATGTCTGACCTGACCTGAGTGTATTGCTGCTGTATGTATCTCTATAGCATTGGATTCCATGAAGTGCTCTTATAGCCAGGTATACTACACAGAGCTGTGGCAGTGAGCGGTGGGCATATTCGTCGATTGAATTGAAGTGTTAAATGATCGTTTTTGTTGAGGTTTTTGTATATCATACTTCATAATAACTTAATAAGTACATAATTGGAAGCAGTTTATCAGACCGCAATGGAAGAAATGATACCTTGCACAATCACTTACTGTGAATATAATTGGGTTATGTATGTAGTTGCAAATCAGACAAAATTAATTAATATTGCAACAATACCATTAAAAATTAAATGTCTAATATTCTTCAATTGAACTACATCACATTTTTTGTACCGATGACTGAACATCTATATGACCTTAAAATCAGTACACTCACACCGCCATTTTGTTGCCAGGAATAAAATTGATTAAACAATTCATGACTAATAAAAAGTACCTATGACACAGACACACTGTCGAATCAAGTAATTGAAATTTACTGCAATTTGTTCTAGTGACGGAACAGCTGAATAAAGAATAAGCCTGTGCAAGAATTCTCGTATCATTCTCTGACCCTCACCTTGATATAGCTATAAGCACAGAATATTATGTGCCGAAGTAAAGCAAAACTTGAAATGGGTCTCTTTCTCACTTATTGACACGATAAACAATTATTTAAATCTGACTCTTGAATTTACATACATTCTTGTTCGATTGTTTCCTTACCGAACCAGTTACAACTTCCCAATCTAACTTCAAAACACGTGTTTTTGCTACAAATAATCTGACGACCAGGTCTTAATAACTACATCTACTACGTAATAACGTATGAATCCTCTGAAATTCGGTTATTGCCAACGTTACAAAGCTGACGGTCAAAAGTAGTTACAATGCATAGTAAGTGAATCGTGAAAATAAACATACAAGACTCGACCTTAATCTTGAAGATGGTTTCGTAAAAACCTATGTTGCCTGTGTTCGACCCGTACACGCGCGGAGATGAAGATGAAATTTGTTAGTACTCTGCTCTTGTTCTACATGCAAATTGTGATTACTTTACCGTGCTATCGTAGCGCTCTTCTCATCATGACTGATCCTTCCTAGTTCTGACGGGACTTTACACTTTTTCTCACTCTACTTTTCAGCTTATTTTCTTGTAACTAGACCATTGTGGCTGAAGCCTTCTTATTAACTATAAGGTCAGAATTCCACATAATACGATTCAATCATTCTTCCTTCTCAACCACCCATTGTCTAAAAAAATATGAATGGCTACACTAACCGAGACGGAAAAGTAAATAAAACAAAAACGAGAAATTAATGTTGACTTGTTTCTCGTTTGCCGGCGGAAGGAAGTTTCCCGCCAATGTGACTGCACAACCCAGACCAAGGTGCGCACGTTGCAGGACAAGAGTAAGGTAGGACCATCGGGTACAAGGCTGTGCCCTAATGTCCTTCGACGAGTTCTATCAATTTGATCTTTATTTTTGACTGTGGTGACTGTGGCTTCTCAACGTATACGTAACGATTGCATCAAGGCTGCATAATATTAGCGATGATTTCTTCATGCCATCTGTGATCGTGGGCTAAACTGAAGGACCTCCGTGGCAGATCCATCCTGATACACTTGACTGGGTGGTGGTGGTGAAAGCAAAATATATTGTGTTACAGCCAGTAACTTTATCATTTCAGTATTCATCACGTACGCTTCTGTCGACAGCTACAGTACTGCACACACGTGCATCTCGGGTTTTGTGATGACTCGGATCGAAGTTGAGACTATAAGTATATGTTTCATTAAATCGGCTTACTTGGCGAACATGTTAACAATAAAACTAAGCTACCACAACCGCCATGTTATTTCCTGCAGAGAAACCAGGCCCGCGCCTAAATGCATAACAAAAACCAAAAGTAAATAAGAAATGAAATTAAATAAAATATAAAATAAATGTGGGTCGCGTTGTAAAATAATGCATTTTGAGCTAAGCGAATTTGCCAGTGTTGGTTAATAAATTTAACCTGAGCCACCATACAACATTATTTGGCGTTGCGATAATATAATAGTTTTGACGTCGAACTTATAAGGTATAGTTCACTTTATAAGTTTATATATTAAAAAGCTGGCGAGCAACTTGTCAAGTGTTTTACTTACAACGTACACTACTCCTGGGCTGTGGATGTACTTTCAATAACGTGTTATATTTGGGAGTGCCTGCTTGCAAGCCGACAATTTACGGACCACTCGCCTGTTATTATGCCATTGGAGTAGCCAGGCTATAATAATGGAGTTTAAAAAAAATCAAACACGATCTATAAAGTGACGTCATCTAGATTTTCCGATTTATCGCTGCGATAAAATACAAGTGTGTCGCCGAGGAATGGCACCGTTCAAGCGGAAATAACAGTCTCGGTATATCGTGTACTGTGGGTATTACTATGAGCTGCTGTTTGAGTTTCAATGGCCAAAAAGCTAAATATAGGACTACGTCGCTATAATCGTTAATCCTGACGGGGGACATACTTGTAATCATTGACAGCTGAAAAATTATACTTCATTGACATATGGAGACGTATATTGTAATCATTAGAGCTGGAAAGTAATACATGTAATGCAATCAGTAACAGAGGTGGCGGCGTCAGGTCAGGTTGTACTGTCAACGACAGACGGTCATAGTGGTCCATTTAATCCAAACGCGTTAGCGAATTCCCTTTCTATCCCGTAATGGCTTTCCATTCTGTTCTAAATATATAATAGGGTCGAGCGTTCCCCCTTCTTACCTGTCCGGATTCTGTTCTACTGAAAAACGAAAATCACGTTCCTGTGTGTTAATGAATTAATGTGGCTGTGACATGCCCATCAAAAGCCATATTTAAGTACTCATCCCCTTCAAAAACAAAAACAGTCACCTTTGCGATATGCCACTGTTTTGTCTTCTTTCATTCACCATAAAGTCATGCAAATCTAAAATTGAACAATTCTAAATAGGGACCTTCAATTTTATACATAATTTATTTTGCTGGACATGGTATAAGACTGTAGTGAGTGAAAAAGACGGAATGAGCGTTCCAGTAGGTTACAGTGGTGAATTGTTTGTTTTTAAATAAATAAGTGTGCACTGGACACATTGTTAAAAAATTTAAATGCAAGATGTGTGGAAAACTCGTAGGATTAGTGTTAGAGAGTTTTTTGTTTGATAAAAATGCAATGTTATCATCGTGTTCGTTTCGTACTTTCTAAAACTAAAAGGTTTCTGCAAAAAATGTTTCTAAAATAAAAATATCTGTGGCAAGCCCCAGGATTATTTTTAGGCCTACTGTCAGCACGTCAAGCTCTCAAATATTATAAGCCCCCTACAACAAAGCCTACAGCCACCCTCTGGCCCTCAAATCCCCCAATTCAAGCAATCTCATTAAAGAAAGAATTCCAATCCGAAAACAATGTTTATTTATATGCACTTTGATATCAATGATGAATGTGGTGGGAGTGAAAAAAAAAACTGTCGTCTCTCTACTGTAGTTCATGTGGGCACCTGCGCCTTTATACGTGGGTTTAATCAGAATTGGGTTTTTGTAATATTATCATCTACATCTGTGCATCATCCTCGATTCACCCAGCGCTTGAAGTAGGTTGAAGTAGGCGTGTATGCCAGATTAAACTGTTTTTGTATATTTTACAATTTGAGTAAGGGAATTTTTAATAAAATACGAACACAAGTTTTTTTTATAATCTAGATTCCGACAACAAAAGAATGGAAATATTTTGCTGGTATAATATGAAAACAAGATTAATTTTCGCTGAGGTATTGCTTCAGCTATAGCTTTTTCATTCAAATCCCACTTTCAGGGGCGATATAAACGAGACCATACAGATGTAATGCTCAGCACTGCGAAGATTCAAATTGTGCTGGTCATCCACTATAGAAGTTTTCTACAAGTTGTTGGTCTCTCCATCATACCCAACTAATGACTCCTTTTCACGGGATACAATCAAAATACTATGAACCAACTGTTCTTTTACATAGCCGAGTTATCATCTTTGTTTTACCGAGCAGAGCAGCTGATCAAATACGCTCTTCACAGCAGTGTGTACATAAGTACAGTTGGTGTGTCGATGCAAAGCGTTCAAAGCTACACGCGCCAATTCATGTCTTACTTTAATGTACGTATTAAAAATAAAATGCTTATTATTTAGTATTAATATTATAAAGCGAGCATCAAGCTCATTGGATACCTATAACATGTGTAAATGTAATGTTTTCATTGTTTTGTAATATTCTTTCTTCTTTGTTGAATGTAATTTTGACAAGGGTAAACCATGAATAGAATAATGAATAACACAATGAATAAAATACTTACCCTTTTCCGTTTACCAGTTTTTAAAAAATTATTATTTTCTGTGCTCTTTGCTACACCAGGAAACATTATTTGCGATTTTTTAAATTGGTAAAAATCGGTTAATCTATGTGACATTCAATAATTAAAAACAACTATGCTGACCCCCATTATAGATTTAAAGTAGCCCTGTAAACATTACAATACAAACAAATAATAAGATGCACTTGTTGCCCAATACATTTTACTAACGCCACAGATAATACAGTACACTATGTGGGCTTTTGTCTGTGCTAACGCCTTACGCAACTAATTGTATAATTTCGTGTGGCTAAAAGAAATAACCTGTGAGCGTCAAATGTGGAAGAATCGAGCAAGTATACACGGGAAATAACCGAATAACGAACATAACGTTTATTTTATTTATTTATTTTATTTAACGTCTATCCTATTCAGTTATAGAAACTGATTTACAAAGGAGGACAACTAAATAAATCTATTTACATAGATGCAGAAACAACAATAAACTACATTTTCATAAATATTTTAAATAGTAGCATTACAACAACAATGCATTTAACACAACAATTTCTCGCAGCTTTTGTCGGCATTTTTACAACATTTATAAAAATAAGTAAAATATAGCTACTAGGCGATGAAAGGGGTCAATTCTACAGTTTGTCGTTGGTTTGAGGTGGGAATTATTGTGGATTCCGTGTTTCACCCAACCGTTTATAACAGGTAACACGTGCTGAGGATGCGAGTTATGATAAGAGTAATGCTCGTACTCTTGTAATTGCCACCTCCACGTTATTAAATAAAACATAAACAGAATCCGCGAACTCTCATCAGCAAGTGTGGTGCTAATATTTTCATCAGGTTGTACAACCTGCATGAATGAACTTCACGTTCCTTTCAAACTGTTCGCCAGATTAAATGCACGCGATATGACCTCGATTTGGAATTTACATAATACAGCCAGTGGTTAGAGAGTCTGATCCTTTTTTGTGTTTGTTTATAATACTTTCGTGTTTAGTACGTTGTTCAAAGAGTGATTTGTTTTTGTGCTTTGTTTGTTGACTTTGTACAATGTGAACGACTACTAGCGCGAAACTAGTAATCACAATGTTTCTGACGACATCGAATGTAACATAAAACAACGACATGTGTAAAGTGGGGGAATATGGGATACGATGAAGTTGATATGCAACTACAACAAAAACTTCGAAGAGAGTGACGGACGACAATAACATCACAACAATCAATGTTTCCGTTTTTCTTTCAAATTGCTATCACGATTACAAAGGTTGAGCCACGAGCACGTGTTTAGTTTATGTATGCAATTATGTGAAAACGAGGAGGAGAATTAGGAGCAAAACGAGGGTTGAGATGACAGATGAACGTTTCACAACGATGCTAATCGTGAACCACACTGTTTCCACGTCCTTTAGCCAGGATTCGAACCAGCGACGCAGGAAATCTCGTGAACCTGATCGACACCTAATCGACCATGGGCAATAAGCCAGCTACATTGTCACGAGGGTCTGACTGCATGCGATGTACTTTACAGTTATGTGTTGTGTAAATTGTTCTTCATAAGAGTTTCATATAGAAAAGTGAGAATATAATAGTCTACATATATTTCTTATGGTTTTGTCATTGAAACATGCTTTGTCTGTAATGCGTTGCTATTTATAACAAGGAAAGAAACTGTACGATTACCAGCAATGATCATTTTCCCATCACGTGAGGATTCATAATAATACACATCTTATAAGATTTTGTATTCTAGAATTTTAACAAAACTTCATGTAGTTGGTTTGGGAAGTTATGAATGCACGTTGTTGGCTGTTTTGGGGACCTAACTTGAACATTATTTTATGACTGTGGATAACCTCAGTCAGAACTAAAAGTAACCACGAATCAAACAGGAGCCAGATGAATGAGAGTACATCCTGTGACAGGAATAAGGTATTCCTCTACTATCGGTGCATGTGCACGGCGTGAGGTATAAGCATGACCCACGCGTACAAAAAACTGTAAAAATACAGCCAAACCTACACACTCAAAATTAATGAGAAAAAAAAAGAAAAAAAAGAAGGGCCAAGCTCATGTACCCTTATACATTTGCTCATTAATTTATAAACGTACACTTCCCCGTTACTATATCCTTGAAAAACTTGGCAAAACCAATTTGCATGAACTATTGCGTTTAAATTATTGCCAAAATAGAATTTGTATAAACTATTACGTTTTAATTAATAGTTATAAATAAAAACACCCCAAATCTGCTTGCTGTATGAGGTGCCCGAGTGTGTAGCACGCCGCGGCTTGGCTGCGGCACCCTAACGGGTACCTAGATATTATTATGATGATTTGTAACAAACTATTACGCAGATGGAGAGAGACGTTCATTTATATAGTGCCAACATAGCCAGGTATCCAAACATCAAAATAAAACCATTTCCAAAAATGATATGAACACAATGTTCATGTTAGTCAATCACCAAAAGTTTTTGTTTTGATTTGCTGAGAGTGGAACATAACAATTTTTTTTTTAAATTTTACTTCCGTTGACAGGTACGAAGTACATATATGGATATCGTCAAACATTTAAAATACAGTAAAAGAAACCCAAACAAAACGGGCGAAAGCATATAGTAATAGTACTTACAGATACAGATAATAATTACAATAATAATAACAATTATGTATACGTGATTAAATTCTGTATAAGTATGTAAATATTCGTGCGTAGAAAATATAAATAACCAGTTTGATGTTGGGGTTATTGAACTGATTCTAGAGAGATGGTATGATGACCAAATTATACGCAAGTGAAATACTGATGTTGCGGATTTTAATACACCGTAAGGGTATTAAATAAGAAATATTATATATGAAAACACTTTTAAGTGGTAAACTCTATTTTCTTGTTAATTACAACTTCGGAAAGTATAAAAACACGGAACTAATAAAAATAATTTTTTCTACACTAAATGTGTATATAAATTCATAGAGATCATCTCTCTCCACTAATGATATTATATACTGCGAAATGTATAGGTGATAGCAAGCAATTTCCTGTTTGTTACGCCACTTATTACAACGGACGGACGACAACAACATGCTGGTTGTTGGTCGTTAAGCAAGCTGAATGTGTATATAAGTCTCGCGCGTCATCCCCAGAGTATCATCCCTCTCGGCGCCGGCCATGATCCTCGTACTCGCGGAGTATACGCTGTGATACAACGCAATTCCTGCTTTGATTAGCACTTATTAGCAACCGGTTTCGATGAGACTCGTACACCAGTCAACACTGATGGTTGATTGGCTTCAGTTTGTTACATTGAGATGGCTCTAATCGAGAATATGTGATGAGATCTGGGATTATTTCTGTAAAATTCACATCTGTAATATATAACAGTGTAATATATTAATTAGGCCATCGACAAACAAAAAATCTAAATTGCAGAAGCGTCACAAAATCTAGATATTATCATTACAAACTTTCTGCTGGTTCAAAACGCAATATCTACCATGGTATTTGATGAAAAATATGGGTTGTTGTTACAAAACGTAATATGTCCCTGTTAAATGCTGGGTTATTGTTGTAATGTGTTTTTTTTAAATCTCAATGGACTTACTGCGTTTTGCTTCGTGGCTCCTCCATTATTTTTCTCATAATAATGAATGGACCCGGGAATCAAATGTTTTTTCAACTTTCTCGAATATGCAACTAAATAAAAATATATTGGTTAGAATTGAAACCTGGCTCTATTATAGAACACCATAAATAATTTTTTCAACTATTTCTAGTCGGGCACACGGCAAAATATTGCCTTTGCTAATTTTTTTAACTTCAGTTCAACACCATTCAACATAGATGGTTTGGTCTCTGTAAGATTAATTTTCAACTCAATTTCTTGTAAGTACCGTCATTGAAGAGGTTTTTTTGGTATAATTATTGTCTTTCCAACGAAATTTTTCATTTGCCGCGGTACAAATTGTAACAAAATACCAGTCAACCAAAAAATTCGAAGAAAAATAACTATGAAATTAACAGTTGAAAATTAATCTCACAGAAATACATCCTTCTATAAACGTTGAATGGAGAATGTATATAGCCATGAAATTCTAAGTATGCCTAAAATGCACGTTCTAAATTAACCAGATGTTCGATGTTTTGGCCCGATTATCCTTCCAAAGTTTCTTATTGTCTATATTATAGAGATGTAATTCGATCCCGGGCAGGGCCGGATTAAGATATTCGGCGCACGTAGGCTAAAAAACAAGAAACGTGCTTATAAACATAATATGCATGTATTTTAGCTTTAAAAAAAGTATAGGTAACTACCACAATGCAATTCGCCAAATTGAATAACTTCGCCGGCCCTAGTCTCGTCCGTTGTATAGTCGCGCAAATCAGGCATTGGCAAGCGTTTTTCCTTGCATTTTCCTTTTTTCAAACATCTTTTCGCGAAAAGTATGGATCCTGATACAATGGGGGTTCTGGTTGCATGCTTCCCAGCTATAGTGTGGGTCTGGGGCGCATAGCCATAGTTTTTATTTTATTTTCACATTGCAAATAGTACTATTTTACAAGATTCTTAGCATGCTTTCATCGATAATTTTAAAATTTGTTAGATGTTAGTTTTTGTTTGTTAAGAGTCGATGCCTTCGGTCCTCGCATTATTCTTAGTTATAAGGGGAATATTGTTGTTTATTGTAGTCATTCAGTCATTCTTTCCCAACGATACTCTTATGAATGGTTTCGTGGATTCTCCGATGTGCATTACAAATTACAGATGCAAATGCAGAACTATGTTAAAACAGGGTTTATTTTCTAATTTAGTAACATTCCCAATTTAAGGACGTTGCATCACAGCGCATCACAATTCTCTATTGTAAAATAAAACCAAAAATAGCGTATTTTCTTCGGGATTTGCGATGAGTCTCTAAACGTAACATAACATCATATCATTAAATCTGCTTTAGCGTAGTCTACCATTGCATCATATCAGTCAGTGTGTATTAGAGTTGGACTAGTACATAGTTTTTTTCTACGCTACCATTGTTTCTAGCGAAACAAGTGAGCGAATCGAAGAAGACTAGTGTCACAAACTCTGTACCAGACCAGTCATCCTTGAGCGCGGTCAAAGCGCACTATTGACCAGCTGCAAGCAAACTGCGGCAAAATACTCTCAGCATTTTGTTGTGAAAGCAACGCATTGAAATCTAGGTATGTTGTGGTTGTGGATGACAGTGGATAAAAATATATAAGCATAATTATTTAATTTTGATTTTTGTTGTAGGCTTTACCACATCCAGACAATAATATCGCGAAGTCAAGCTTGCGAAGTTTCCAAATTTGGTTATCCAGAACAAAATTAATTGGTTCTTGAAAGCATTAAATTAGTAACGAATATGCGTGCGTACACAGCTATAAAAGGATAATTAGACTTATCATTATTCTAATTGGACGACGATGGCTATGCAGTTTTGTTCTTAGCTTTCGCCCTAGATGCGGCTGTTTAATTGTTAATTCGGTGCGTTGACCTCCTTGTTTCTGGCAGGGTGACACCTCTGCTGGGATGACCTACTGAGCGTGACTCGTGAGGGCCATATCAATATCAGGAGTTGGAAGGTGATTTTGCAATTAGTTTGTCGAAGTGAGCGCAGGCTGGGGCAGAGCCTGGCGGAGCGAGAGGAATAAATGAGCTTTACTACAAAACAAGACGGTAGAGCTCGCACTGTTATTATGATTGCACATGGCAACTGCAATGTAATGAGCTAGTCGTGTACGAGTGGTGGCAGCCAATTACCTCGTACGCCTTGCAGCCAGTGATCACTGAACCGATTGAAATGGTTCAACGTATACATCGGATTCAGATTCAGTAGAAGATTTTCATACGTCATCAAATTCATTAATTCCACACGATTGCACTTTGTGTCATTGTCTTGAAGCACTTATTGCTTTTATTTTGCCTTTATATGGGGGGGGGGGGGAGAGGAGGAGGGGGTACTCTTTGTATGTAGTGTATGTAACCGCGTACAATTACTGTATCTCAAGAACGCAACGCAACACCACAAAAGTGATGAAGAAGGAGGGATTTGTGGTTTTGTTAGTACTATTATAGGTTGCATAAAGAAGTTTACAATGCTGTGGTCAGAAGTTTTTACTGTAACTCAAATTAAAGAATAAGTATTAAATTCGCGTTAAAAGTTCTTGAGACAACATAACAAAAAAAAAACATTTTTGAGTAGTCAATATAACGAAATCAATGTCGACCTGCTTCTCGTTATGAATGAGCGATAAGTACCACAGTTATGTTCAAGATTACAAGAAGTTATTGCGGATAATTCAGAAAAAAATCCCAAATTTTCTTATTTGTATGATTTAAAATTTCTTACATCCTAAAATCAATTACTTTTTCTTTAAAAAGTACTTCACGAGAAGACTTACTATGCACGACCTTAACGTTATTGGTAAATTTCTTATCAATTTATAAATTCCTGGCGTCAAGAAGTGATCCCGTAAATATTTTTGTTATTTTTGTTAAAGCCGGGACGAAATTACTAGGTTACCCACCCGGCACTTCCACCATAATAATAAAGCACGCTAACGACAAATGAAGACAAATATATACATTCTTCCTGCGTATTTGGCTTGGGCAATTACATCCCCATAAATTACTATTCTCCTTATATATTTTTTATTGATCCTTTTAAAAATATTTTCCTAAATTTCGATATTTCGACATGGGAGTCCAAATTTCGATATTTCGATATCGAAAATATTCCCATATCGATATCTTTGCCAGCCCTACTAAAAACGCCTCAGACCGAGATAACTGATCGTGTGGCCGATGTTCATTATATGATAAACATGCCTGTCTTGCATGTTACTTGATCTCTTGGACAGACAACCATTGATTAGCCTACTTCATGCCACTTCCAAGCTCACATTTTGTCGCCTTTCGTTTTTGTTTGAATAATTTGAATGGTGCACGCTACTTGATTGGTGAAGCGTGATGTTAAATCAACACGTCACTTAGTTTCCCCACACTTCACACAAACGGTTGCATTACGTCACACACAATGTGTTTACAAATCGTGGTTTGGCGCAAATTGTTTTCGTTTATTTGCTGTGGTTCGTGGATGAAATGCCATATGTACGCCTATCAAATACTCTACAGAATATAATCAGTGCTGAATTTAATTGCATTGCACTCTTTGACACTGCTTCATGTGTGTTGGCCTCATTGGAGTGAGCGTATTCTCAAACACAATACCTACCGTGTTATAGTTTGTTATGTTACATGCAAGCTATGATTTCAAATCGCACAACCTGCTCTTAAATCCATGTCACTCTGTACATAAGTATATATAATGTTTAACCTTGGCTTTATAGTAGGCGACTATGACGCTGTTATGTTAGTACTCTAGACAGAAATTAAAAAAGTGACAACACCGGGGATCGAACCCGGGACCTTAGCTGTCCGGGCTATGCTCTTACCAACTGAGCTATGCAGCCACCAATTTAAAACTGTCTAATTTTTGGTCTGTTTTGTACATTGCTAATAACGTGTGTGTATAAATAAATATATATATTTTAAGTATCTTTACGGTAAATAATCACGCACAGTATTATAAAAAATAACTTTTAATCCCAACGTTTCAGAAAAACTATGTTTCCATTTTCAAGGGAAGGCCCTTCCCTTCCCTTCCCTTCCCCTTCCCTTGAAAATGGAAACATAGTTTTTCTGAAACGTTGGGATTAAAAGTTATTTTTTATAATACTGTGCGTGATTATTTACCGTAAAGATACTCAAAACATTAACCACGGATAAAATATATAGGTATATATGTATATATTCGTGTTATGGAATAGATCCTCATATGGGCTGAATAGATTTGTCTGTTGAAAGCTGCTGTGAAAAAGTGATTGTCACATACACACACGTGGAATGGAATCGTATAGCGAGTAGTCCTACAACCGAATAAAGTACCTACCTATATTTTTATTTTATTTTTATATGTAACATGGGTTGAATAAAAGGGGCTCAAAAGTGAGCTACAAGAGAAACAAAACAGTGTTAGTTTCGTCAATGCAATATCCGTCAGCTAAACACAATTTCAAGTAAGAATTTTATAAAAACTATGCCTTATATAAAAGTGTGATTTTATTGATCACTTCAATATTTGAATTACCAGTATTTTCTAGGGATTATCCATTGACCGCAAGCCGGAGTTGAAGTAATTAAATGAAGGGTAAAAAACCTGTAGTATTCCAGGGTCCAAGTTCATTAAACAAATAGGGGTACAAATCAACTAATTTAACGCGTGATACAGTTGAGTAACCTTATCACTTTTATCTATCACCTATTTACTCTGCACATGAACAATTCAATGGCTTAGTGAATAAACAAGCTGTTTTTACAACGTGTTTTGTTACATTATTCGTAATATGACACTTATGTTATGAAAACGGTTATCACGGTTAGAACACCAAAATATTATTTATAAAATAATAAAATGTCACTAATAAGCAGGGAAAACAAAATGTCTACTCAATATTTTTAGAAATTCCATCAGTATTTTACAATATTATTGTGATTGGTTTATTTTTGATACTGAACAACTTATCGTTATGTCTACGGTATTCTTGACTTCTTCATCTCCATCTCTACCCCCAGCAATCACTATTACCCAACGTCGCGTCTTTCCCCGACCAACATGAGAGTTACTGCCACTGGTGGTATTAGTGATTTGTGTCATGCACGTGTCATTGTGTCTGTCACAGGAAAGGACAATGGCAAAAAATTCTATTTTTAATCGACTTCTTTAACCTCAATCAATGGTCTTTTGGTGAAACTTCAACCTTCGAATCGATGGCAATTTCACGTTTTTACGTGCATGTCTCTTAACGATATTAACGAACTGGTAGTATGAGTACCAGCCGGGCCTACTTCCTAATATGACCTGGGTGCAACATTGAACGATATTTTAATGTGTGTTGGGAGAAAGTAAATGCATTATTAGAGTTAATAATAGATGTTAAGATCCTGCATACATGTTATTGTGGAATGCAGACCTTTCAAACTGGCTTCATATGGAAATAGAACGCTCATAATTATTTATATCATTGATTTTAAATGTTGGTTGGTTTGCAATAATGTAGCCCTCGTAGGAGTAGAATGTCATGTATTATCCGCATGCAGCACCGTGATGTACCGTTAGTATAGTCAAGGTGCCGCATGCACGTACATTCTCGCGAAGAAAGCTGCGAGATGCAGGAAGCATCCTCTCGCCCCGGGCCCAGACGAGCGGTCGCCGACCTACCCCAACCACGGGTGGAGCACCAACTGCATTGATTATAGTCAGGGTGTTGGGAAATTTAATCTTTTCCTGGATCAAGAAACTTTTCTTTTCAAAACTTTTAGCTTTCAACGAAGTTTCTAGATTGATAATCTTTTTATCACGTTCAATAGTAAATGAATTATTTTCTTGTATTCAAATCTTATTATTGGAAACATTATCAAGTGAAACGTAACACAAAATAACTGTACATTGAACATTGTACCGTGTACCGATGAGTAAATGACAGACTAATTAATTCGAGATCCACTCACACAATCACATACTGAAAACAGTTTAATTAGCTAGAAGTCATAACGCACCATTCTGGTCCAGTCAAATTTATACTAATAGACTTTTACTAGATGTTTCTTATACAATCTTTACTATTTTGGCATGTTTGATTTGCTGAGGGGGGGGGGTGGTTAATTAGTTATTGGTGTACACAAAATAATGGTGTTTACCTTGTTAGAGGAAGCAGTTAATACTATTCGAGGTCACATTGAAATCTGCAGTAAATACACAATCCACCATGCCGCGCAAAAACTGTGGCCCAACATTTGTTTATCTAAGTCTGGAACAGCAGTATTTTAGCGAAGATAAACCCGGTCATTGATTTCCAATAATATTATTTAATAATACATTTGCGCTCGTTTTTACCGAAGGAAAGTTTTCGATGGGGTAAAAAAGCCTAACATGATTTATCCGATTGGCACACGGTTTTTCTTTATGTTGCCTTCTACAATGATACAGAATGTGTTTGGTGCCCTCGGGTTTAGAGGGGTGGGATTAGTTTATTTCTTTATGTTCTTAACACCTCTACAAAGAGATTTCAACGCAGGATTATAATGTATTCTTTTGAACTCGGCAACCCCACCACTCACAAGTGGTGGAGTACTCATAAATTGTATTTGCGTGTATGTTCTTCAACAATTTCCCCATTTTTGGTACTCCCATATCCATGCTTGTATATAACTATGTTACCCAATAGTTGAATGACGAATTTAACATTGCATTTTGTGTTGTACTTTCACTACACTGTTTTTCACGAGTTCTTAACTGTACATTATTAAAAAACTTCTTTAGTAAGGGTTCTTCAAGGACTCTGCTCGCTTTATTTACTTCTTACTCAACACATCGATTGCAAGCTTCACCACGCAGACGGAACCATCCAACCCAAGGATACTATTTTGGGAACCATGTGTATTAATAATACACATGGTTTCTACTTCTAGATGTTCACATGAGTGACTAAAACGTGCATTATTGATTAGTTAAAAGTGGTTCCAACGAAAGAATGCAGATAGCTCTGTGCTGAATTTTGTGATCTAGCACAGTTAATTTTGGCTTGTGTTGGTAAAAGATATTCCACTTTCATACACAAAGGCAACATTTCTTTCACTGCGCATGCATACTTCCCTCACCACTACAAAGCATCTGCATTCTTTCTTTTGCAAAGCTTACAGTTATACCACGTTTGATCCTGCATTCCTCTCCTCTTGGTGGAGGTGCCGAATTTACATATATTCCACCTTTATGGGCTAACTCGGCCCCCTGACCTACACGGTCAAATTTTGTTGTTTTGCCTGTTTCACATAATGCTTAAAACAGGAGTAGAGTAAATTATTACAAGCTGGTACCGGGCTATTTTAATCCCTTCACTTGGATATAATTAAAACCTTC
Organism: Sweltsa coloradensis; assembly: GCA_024449915.1. Lineage (NCBI taxonomy): Eukaryota > Metazoa > Arthropoda > Insecta > Plecoptera > Chloroperlidae > Sweltsa > Sweltsa coloradensis. The sequence goes on along the minus strand of JAMZAV010000136.1, from coordinate 534,761 downwards.
ATCGTCACGATTAGCTTCATGATCACATAGTTGATCATCACCGATACCAGCTATACACAAGTAACACGCATGGCACACACACACACACGCACACACGCGCGCACACACCAGCTTACAATACGTGTATTTCATTTAATTATTATTTCCGTATCAGAAAGCCAAGTACGGAGAATGAATACTAAACAAGTGACAATCAGTAATGAGCTATCGGAATTCGAACAGGACACGGATATGTTATGTGCGACGTATCAGGATTTAGGTGAAGGGATTTCTCTCTGTAAGACGATTATGTGAATACAATTGCTTTACATCGGACTGTTAAATATAGCCACATGTTTCGTGGAATTTGTATTTACTTAACATATAAGAACTGACATACATACATACATTCATTCATTCATTGGAAGGTACAAGTAATTCCACTCACTCAGGCTTTCAATTACATCCACCCGCACCTTGGATTAACAACCTGTAACAATCTAAAGAATGCCTTGTAAAGAAACAAATTCCATACTTGTATTAAATATTCATACCTCGCATCAGTTTGAACTGCTATATTCCCACGTAGATACTATCTTTGAAACACAATGAATTATTCCCAAGACATGCGGAAGGCAACTATTTGGGTAAAGCTATTTATAGCAATGAAATATAATAGTGTAGTTGGTGAACCTTAACATTTCTCGTTAGTCGTACGTTTACTTTTGCCACTACAAACGTGAACGCTATGTATGTAGTATATTTACTCAAAGGACCACCACTACTAAGTAATTACTGTTGCATACGTCTTGTGGTATTGCCTCAACTCCGGTACATTAATTCTACCTCGCGTAACTAACAATAACACATTTGTTGAGGTCGCCTGAAAACTGAAATGTATATAACGCTCAACTTAAAGTAAAACAGACATATGCCACAAACAGCCTCTCGTTGTCTGCCAACACATCTTCAAGATATTAATTACTCCTGTGCAAACCACTCCCCCTCTTAGGTTAATTTAATTTAATTTTAGTTTCGTCTCAATCTACAACAGAGCTCCACGAAATATGTGATGTAGGTAGGCGTTGAGTCATTACAATAATTTTCTATTTATTATTCATAAATCATAATCATCGGATAAATTAATTGTATAAAAACGAAACATTATAAAAACGTGAATAATAAAATGGCTTTGTCATCATCATTATCATTTATGTACAGCTAAAACCAGTATAAAACTTAAAACAACCTATAGTATCTAAATAAATTCGTCGTGGATGAATGACTTGTTAGTTGGGACGTGAAAGAGCACTCAGAGAGTGAACTGTGGACCAGCTTGAATAAAAAGACCAGTACACTACAATAATATAGCGCTGAAATTTAAATTTGTTACTGTTTTATGCTGTTGATGAAGAAACAACCGTAATTTATTCACTCGCAGCAACTTGTTCTCATTTCGTTTAATTTGTATCGGATGCTTGCATTTCATAATGGTGGTATAACATTACAGAGAAAACACGGACAAAATCAAGTGATGTGTACAGCAAACACAAATTAAAACATATTTATGCAAAATAAGCCTTTCTTTTTAAACATTTGAAAATGGAACATCGGAAACCGTTCGTAAGATATGAATGTTATTATTCAGTGAAGTAATTATTATTGTATAATGTTTTGACTTGATCGTACCAGAAATCCTGCAAGAAGGTCGATTTCGCACGAGTACTGAATGCATTTAGCGTGAAACATTAACATACTATACAAACTTAGTACACGAATTAAATTAATAATGTCCTATATATCATATAACAGCTATGGATTATTATTCCATTTATACTACGATCACGGCATGCAGTCTTTTCGAATTGATTTTATTTTAAAGAAAACCATGTTAACAAGATTGTTTAGTATTGGTATAAAATATTCAAATTTTGCTTGTGTGTGAATGTGTGTGTGTGTGATTTTAAAAAAACCCACAACAAATAGTATTGTAATTTACCACTCGTCATAAACAAACATACAAATTTGCTTCATCACTTCTAGTGCTATGTACTTACTGTGCAACAAGGATTGTAATGAAATACACTGCAAATTCGTAGTTATAAATTATTGTAGTGTGTAGGCTTGCAGTAATCCGTGTAATAGAAACTAAGTCAGCTGCGTAATGGAACAAAATGTGGATAGGGGATGGAAAAGGAAACATATTTTCTGTAGCTATAATAAGCAAGCAGGTCCACGTTATAGCTGTACCGCAGCAAGTGTGCCGAAGCGACGGTTTTGACGGGCCAATGAACGATCAGTATTTTAAATTGGGACCGCTGATTGGCTGTAATCCACCCGCCGGTGACGTCAGTATCGGCTTACTTGCTTCGGAACAACTATAGGTTGTTCATATTCACAGGCATACTTAAGACTAAAAATTAAAGGTTTGATATTGCAATGTTGTTGTAGTTTTTCTTGTTGTATGTTAAACATAGCGATCGATACGATGTAGATACAATTATTTAACTACTATTATTCATTGTTTTTACATAAACACTTATTTGTTTCCCATCATTACACAAATAAGCCTAGGCCAACGTTTAATTACAGATTGTCTTGGTTTCACCTTGGCTTCGTATAATTCAGCTGACAGCTCAATGTCTCGAGGATCACGGAGTTCTCATCGATAACGATTTACAGGGGACAATGGTAATTTATGCTGGTTTGTTGGATGCGCGAAGCGAAGATTTCATTTCAATACACTGGAGAAAAAAATCCGGAATGCTTTTTTCTGTATTTTTGGCTGTTTGTTAACACGATTCCGGCTAAACCGATACTCCAATTGCGATGAAATTTTTTGGAGGCCTTCGAAATCTCTGAACTTAGAACTGCCTCGTTTTTTGAGCGCAATCGAAAAATTATTTCTCATAAAATCGCAATTTTACGATTTTTTTCGATTACAAAAAAATGTATATGACTTATGACACCTTCATGCTTAATCTGATTTATAATGATTTTCTCACAAAACCTTAATTTAATGAATTAATATACTCGTGTGAAATTTGAGCGCAATCAAAAAATTATTTCTTATGATAATTGCAATTTTACGATTTTTTTTAAATTTCTTCGACTTAACACCTACATGCTTTATCCGATTGTAATAATTTTTTCACAGAACCTCAATTTTATGAATTAATATATTCGTGTGAAATTTGAGTGTAATCGAATAATGATTTCTTATGAAAATTGCAATTTTACGGTTTTTTCATTTTTAAACAATTACGCTCATCCAACAACGCGCCTGAAAAAGCGTTTGCGAAGCTTCCAAGTACTTACATAAAGATTCCCATGCCTATTTTCCCCAACGCTTTACACTTTTGATTGCCTTTGGATGCAGGCAATAATTGCCTGCCTGCATCCCAACAATTATTGTTGATTTCTACAAATTTATTAAATCTATCGTTTACCAAATTCTCTGTTTCGGCATATCTAAATATATAAATGACAGACTTAAAGCGTTGACTGAACGCTTATAGTGAGTGATTTTTTGCGTTGTATATTGTATACAATTAATATGTGACTCACAGCCTAATTGAAATATAAGATAAAGTCATTTACATCTTTGTTGTTTGATTAATTGACAATTATTTCATCGATTTACGATTGATAGTACGTATAGTGATTAGTAATAATTAACTATTAATTGAATGAAAATTTATATTATCAAAAGTAGCATGGAAAGGTCAAGTTAATATAAGTTAGTTGATATTTGATATTAAATTGGTATTTTGTGTCGAACATATTTTAAAAATAAATACCGTGATCAACAATTAACAAACTGAGCATTTGTAATTATGCGAATAAATTAATAAAACTAAATCTATAATTTACTTTTGATTAAAGTACTTGGTTCGCTGCTACATTAAATTCACATGTGAAGTTAAGAAATAGTGACACTAATAAATCCTCTTGACAGATTATGCAAAATTAAGTTATGGGTATCTTTAATGAATGGTGAAGTTAAGTAACATGTTAAACCTAATGGGTCCGACACGCCCACTCAATTATAACCAAACTCCTTTTTCCCACAGTCGCTCCCCTAGCTAATGAACACATGAGTACGAAAATGACCATACAGCGACTCTCGAGATAATAGGTTCAATTTTACTTTAAAATCTTCATAATGAAAGCACATTCTGAAAGATGGGTGGTACATTTTGTGTAGTACTTGTCAACTACATTAACTTACTTTAATAAACTGATAAATTAGACTGAGACCATTATGTTAAAGTGTTTTATATTGCACTTAATAAAACTGGTAACAAGAATGGTGTTGGAAATAGCCTACTTGTTCCTGAAGTCAGCAGCGGCTCGTTTATATGGAACTTTAAAAAGAGTTGTCAAGAAAAAATATAAAACACACTTAATATATATCCGCAGATTATCAAACATTACTATGGTATGGTTCCCAATATATATATAAAAAATAGAATCTGAAATTATTTTCAAAATGTCATAACTTTTATTTCCATGAGATTTAATTTTCATTTGATGAAAGTGTTGTAATTTGATCGAGCTAAACTGGCCACTATGAACACTGAGAATCTCATAAATTACTGGTTTGTAACCATCAACGCGGCTACATTTGCTCGAGTAAAGCAATCTTAATGTTATTTTTACAAATAATCTGTTATATTTGATGTTTTGAAGCAAATATGAAGTAAAGTTGCTCCGAAAAGTAATCTTGCCAGTGCCAGGGTCTTCCAGCGAAATACGAAACGCTTGTTGGTCAACCCTAACTCATTCATACGACGCCAGCATCAGAAGGATAGATTCGGATCAACATATTATATAATCGTAAAATAAATTATTATAATATTTCTACATAATAAAAAAGCAGAGATTTCCGGCAACATTGAAGTGAATCAACTATTTACAATAACCTTGTTATTTCAAGAATTTGACTTCGTTAGTAAATGTAGTTCAGCCAGTTTGATTCAGTTCCTACAAGTGACAGATAATTGGAGCCTACCTCACCGAAATGTGAGCTCGATACTACAAAGTCTGCCGTCTTGCACCTGGTGTGACGGATATTATATAAACAAGTGGATCAACTCTGCAGAGGTGCTGGGAGGCTGTTGGTCGGTCGGTTGTTACATCTGCCTTGGGCTACCGCATTCTTACCTGGACATACCTTGACTTTGATCCAACCGTGATACCCCAGTCAAAACACCGCAGCGATCTGAGGCTGTACGTGTGTCTACAACAATGTGTTGTCTGAAATATTGGAAACAAACGAAAATGTTACTTCTGTAATCAATTTCGTTGGATTCGAAACGTTTTTGAATTAAAGTGTCAACATTAGCAAGGCAAACTGACGAAGATGTATATGTCATGAAGTTAATAAACATAAAAGTATGTACCCTGCAAAGTGTAAATATTAATCTTGAAGTGAGTAAAGAATCGAGTGTGAGGGTTAAATTTATCAACCTAACTAAAATGTATAGCTTGTTCGAGGGTAGTAAGTAAAAATGAGTTTACGTTTGAATTCTAAGTTTTTCTGTGAGAAATGTAAACGTACTAATACATCCGTCACCCTCTTTTCCTTATTGAAAATATACATTTCTGGATTTTATTCTTAGAGATATTTATGCAAATATTGTACGTTCCTTCTTGCAGTAATAACATGATTTTTCAAGTTAAATGACTTTGAAAATAATGGTGAGCGATCGCTAGGTATGTAAAGGTCGAACATTCAATCACTTACCATAATGAAAACTTCCGTCACAAATAGTTATTGTTCCAACTCACTTATGGTCTACTTCTGCTCATCTCAATGTGACTCCCAACATTGTTGGTCCCTGTTACGTCGTTTTCAATTTGCATTATTACGTCAGACATGAAACAACTCTGGGAGACATTTTTGCAGTTACCCAAGTTTTTATGTTGGGCGTGACGGGCGCGGGTTAACACTGTGATCTAACCTTTCACAGTAAACTATAACCTGGTATTATGTGAAGAAAAAAAAAATGAAAAGCAATCATGGCAACAACAAACTGCATTGCACGGTGCGTGTTACCTTATGCACACAATATAGCAGGGGCTGAGCCTGCTTCCCGTGAGCCAAGAGTATACTTAGTACAATGACTGGCATTGTCTTGCAAAGTCACCGACAACACTGCAAGTCCTCTCGTATTCCGGCAGAGCCGTGTACTTTTTTTTATATCAACTGATGTGATGGTAGCCATCTCCCAAAATTGAATGAGCATACGATGGAACAATTGCTCTACATTTCATTAGTAACGGAAAACTGGATGGAATTACATAATGTTGACTTTATTCTTTGATTTGTTGAGCTTTTTGGTTCAATATGTCAGTGGTCACATGTCCGAAAACCACACATTATATCGTGGGGGGAAGGAGGAGGGGTAGCAGGGACCACACGAAGGCCAGGCTTTGGAATAAGGCCAAGAATAATATCATTTTGTTTTGAATTACTTCCGGAGCAATTTTCGTTCGCTTCCAATGGACTTTGGCTGAGGGAAAGTAAGACACAAGTGTGTGTTTATTATTGTGAGATAGGATTGGTTACAGAAATGCAATGAAATGTAACTAAAACTCATTATCATGGAAATGGATGTTTTATGGTCGTTACGGTCTGAATCATCGAAAACGAAATATATTCTAGCGAATCACACCAAGTTTAGAAATAGATTTATTTCATGTACTTACTGAATCGATTGATGCTACGAACCACTTGTCGCACCTGTTAGGTTGGGTTGAAAACAACACTTGCGCCATGATCTGTTTAATGCATGGTTAAACATCGATCAATATCTGGTGGAAAGTATTTTAGCATGTGTAACGAAGGTGCGGACTGCCCAGCATTAATCATAATAACATGCACAGAACATCAGATGGAAATGCTCAGTGTATCATTATCGTGCCAAATAGTGACATGGACCATGGCCATAATTGTAATGGATTTCAAGGAGAGTTGTCAGGGCCACTGCAATCGTTTATCGCACTCAAAGGATCAGGTTTGAAAAACAAGTGTTTTAAATCTAGGTTATGTATTATACAATTTAATAAGAAACAGTATAGAAGTAGAAAAAGTAGGCTTACATTTTGTTGCATAGCACAAAAGAGAAAGTATCAGATATTTTGTTTTTATTTTGTACCAAGGAATCCTATATAAGGGATAAAGATCAATTCAGTTTATTTCAGTTCGCATTGTTTTATTTGTCTTGTCTAGTTACCTAGGTAAAACGTTTCCTGTCGCCGCTTATGCTTCACTATGATCTCACTGCCAGAACTGCTCAGTAGATATACGAACAAAGCTATACAATAAAATCATAATAAGGAATTGATATTATAAATAAAGTGGTCGATGCCGGATAATGGCCTGACGGCGAAGGAAGAAGAAGAAGACACGGATATCGCATGTACCAAAAAACCAATTATTTATCAATAAAGACATTTTACTTAACTCCTATTCAATTATTTATGGTCATTTATCGTCATTATTTATGGCAATGTGGTCGTGTCTTCATGTTTTTAAACTAGGGAAACGCCAAAGTCGTTGTTGGACGAGTGAGTGAGCCATGTGTTGAGTACCCGGTAACATTTCTTTTCTTCCCCTTACCTTAGGCCTCCCTATAGCCTATCATAGGGTACGTTCCGTAAGTTGTTCAATAATATGCTATTTGCGTGCTTGACCCCTTCCGAAAGCTGTTGAATATGCTATGCTTGGCGTTCCGTAACATGGTTTGTGAGCATATTCAGCATACTCAATATGCTCGAGGTTTTAACTTGAGCATTCCCAGCATATGGGAGAATTGGCGGTATTTTAAAATAAAAAATGGCGGATCACCTAATTAAATTGTTATGTATCGTTCTTTGACGTGACAAAACCCAATAAAACTTGCGTAATAGTTGTTTTACCTGAGCCAGCCGCTTGAATAAACAACGGTAAGTCACTTACACTTACTTAATAACTTAAATTCCTTATATGACGGACTTAACCTAAAAATTGCGTAAAATATATTTGCAGCACCAGTGGCAACGCGCATGCGCGCCTCCCTGAAACAGCCATACTCATGCTCGACGTGTTCCGAAAGTATATCGTGCTTACAGATGCTTTAACGTGCTGGAGAATGCCAGCACCAAAGCATATTCAACAGCTTTCGGAATGTACCCATAGGCTACAGTGGAGCATTTTGGCCTAAACTATGGCCTAAACTTTTACACAACTCCCGGACCAACAATCTACCATTAAGCAAGACCCGGCAGTCACACGAAATATTCAGTTGAAGACTGCCAACAACAGCAACCTCCGGCACAGTGATTTCCACCAATACCCTATTATTTATACGAATATAATTATCAAACTTAAATGCAAATGTTCCCGGGTACTCACCACATGACTCGCTCACTCGTCTAACTACGACTTTGGCGTTTCCCTAGTCTAGTTGGCTAAAGCGCCCTTGTAGCCGAAATGTGGGAGACGTGGGTTCAATCCCCTGGTCGGGAAAGATTTTATTTCTAGATTGTATTAAAAAAATAATTAAACATGTTTTGAAATTCATATAACGCAGTGTAGTCCATCATCTGTGGCAATAGGGCCTACTATGGTAAACATAGCCAGTATGAAATACGTGAAAATATTGCAAGGTTTACTCAATCTACGAGCGGAATTTGGGGGTACCTTGACGTCCAACATTCGACAGACCTTGCATGGGCACGGCATTACACGGCCAGGCGAAAAACAAACAAAAAATATATTTTCAAAATCTAAAACATTGTCGTTAAAATAATTCCTAAACATTGGATGTCTTTTTTTCAGTTTATCATTTCTTGTAGGTTTAAATCGCAATGAATCTTGCTGATTTTGTTAGCAGTTCTCAATAAACTCGTACCGGATGTCTGTTTAAAATTTCAGCGCAATCTGTTCAGCGATTCGGCTGATTTTCAACGTACACACACACACACACACACACACGCACGCACGCAGAAAAACAATTAGGGCCGTTTAAGTCGAATGGAAATCACTACGTTCGCTACGCTCACTCGTTCAATTAAGTCACCAGAATCATCTGCATATTATATATGTTAAAATATATTATTATTGTTTATATCACAAAAGGGGAATCCCTAGTCTTAAATAAGATTTTTAAAGAATGCAGTAAAGACGTCTGAAAAGTAAGTAGAATGAACGATTTATTATTTGTTTGAATTTTTTTTTGACGGGACTTAACCTCAAAATCAACAATTATAATCAAATTGTCCGAATCAATCCAGCTAGTTCAAAGTTGAATTTTGAGCAACGATTTTTTGTATATTGTCTCCACATTTTTTTAATCTACAGCCTAAATATAAGGAAAACTGGTTGTTTTTAGTTTCTGGCGTCGTACGATTTTTTTGTTAAAGGGTACAAAATTTGAAATTCTACCGGCAGGCGAATAAAATCGAGTAACGCAAGAAACTATATCGAAAAACATCAATCCTTTAATTCAGGTTGTAGATAAAGTAGCGAAGAAACAATATACAAAAAACCGCTGCTCAAACCGATAAGAGCAAACCAAATGCAACAACTGCAAACTAAGTGCGGCATCTTAGCATACCATTATTAGCTTAATTTGGAAGTACACTCTTTCATATTATTATGTACAATATTGTTAGGCATACCAAATATAAAGCTGTTCAATTTACTTATAGCATATAGTTATTATTATTAGCATTGCATCGCCTTAGGCCCTTAGCACTTTACAAATTGTATTTAACCTGCAGATAATCGGCCCAACATTACAGTCAATTCTTAATTGGATGAGCGTAGCGAGCGAAGCGAAGATTCCATTTCACTACACTGGAGAAAAAAATCCGGAATGTTTTTGTTTCTTTTTTCTTTTTTTTTGTATTTTTGTCTGTCTTTTAACACGATTCCGGCTAAACCAATTCTCCGATTGCGATGACATTTTTATGGAGGCCTTCGAAATCTCTGAACTTAGAACTGTCACGTTTTTGAGCGCAATAGAAATTTTTTTCTCATGAAAATCGCAATTTTACGATTTTAAAAAATTTCTTCGACTTATAACACCTACATGCTTTATCCGATTAAAATGATTTTTTCACAGAACCTTAATTTTATGAAGTTATATATTCGTGTGAAATTTGAGCGTAATCGAAAAATTATTTCTCGTAAAAATTTCTATTTTAGGCTTTTTTCGTTTTTAAAAAATTACGCTCATCCAACAAAGCGCCTGAAAAAGCGTTTGCGAAGCTTCCTAGTTAACAGCAAACACGACATTAATCCACTAATTACTGTCCGATCGAGTCTTGGTCGGCTCGAGAGCGTCGTGTTTCAATGACGTCACATGCCCCTGACGGAAGCATCAGCCATCTTCCGAGCTCAACGAACTGGGTGTGTGTTACATCACGGCGAGCGCGAGCGCGAGAACACACAGCCTTCTTCGGTCAAGTGAGTCGCGATGGACGCACCTTGCGCGCTGTATGTCGAGACGCCACTGTTGCCATTCGGTCACGTTACGCTCCGACTAGGTAGACTCTCACTCGCTACTCCTCGCAACCGATAATTACAAATAAATCTAAAATCAAGTGCAGGTCTACTTAGGTAAAATTCAATTAGGCCTAGCCTACTTATTAGGATAATCTAAGTACATGTTATCAACGTTTGGTGTGTACAGCCTGGTAATTATAATAATAACACCCGACATTTCACTGGGCTAAGACGCTGTTGTGATGTGCTGCCTCAGTTTCGCACAGAGTAATAACGAGTCTAGCATAGCACATGGTAACTGGAGAGATGAACGCACGGGCACGGATCAACACGCAACTGGTTCAATAGGATCATACTATTCATCATGGAAGTCTCTATTTTTAGCTCTTGGTAATTTTTACGTCACGCATTATTTTAGGTGTTACAATATGGTAATCTTTTTCGTCGCTCAATGAAATTCCTGTTCTCTTAGAATAACTTAATGTGATTTGAAACTCGTCAACAATCATTGACACCACATCGTGTGGAATTCTTTGAATCAACTATACCGGTAAAATAAAGTTCCTTGTCCTTGTAGGTGAACAGGATATTATTGTTATAGCTTGATTACGACTGTCGCGATTAAAGAATGGACTTACATTCATTTTATCAACTACGCTGTTCCTCTTTTTGCATGCACGGTTGCATCGAGTTTTCCGCTCTATACATATTTTGTTCATGCCCTTGTTCTCAAATTATTACTTGTAGTCTCTTAAACGAGACAAATCGTTACATCACCTAGTGTTTATTATTGAAGACTTGTTCTGGGTCAATGGCTACAACCCTTTAAGAGATACCGATCTGTTCATGTGTCGTTCCTTAAGTGTTGTATCTTTCAGTTAAATTATCCGACAGCTCATTATCTGTTAAACTTGATCTGTTACAACCTTTAAAAATTGGCTAATTGTGTTTTCATACCATCGATATTTTCTTATCATGTTCATAATTTTCATACAAATCCATTATGTGCAATTCAACCAAATTTGCCAGGTGAAACACTATATTATATTATATATTATCATCACATTGCCAACGTCAGTCAGTTTGATATTGTTATTCGTGAAAATTATTGTAAACCAAGTTTTTAAAGATGACCATGCTATTCAAGAACGAAATTTATAGTCATATTTTGTGAGAGACAAACTTTAATTTGTAAGACTTCGTGAATACATTTTCGAAAACTTGACTTTTATTATAATTTCTCCGTTAGTTGACCAAAATATGTTTGTAGATTATAGAAAATTACATCTTATTAACGAAACGTTTGAGTGATTGGCTAGAAAGACACGAAGTCTCCGTTCATAACAGCTACAATACAATAAATGTATTTTTTCATCTCATTTCTATTATGCAGGAAATAGAAGCAGATTCACCTAATCGATTGGAAACAAATATTTTTGTTAAATTCTCACCACCTCAATAATATTAATTATTTGCACATGTACATACTTGCAAATGAGGCCAGTACTAATTTTTTTAATGTAATCACAGTTTAAAAAAATGACTATAGCAACAAAGTTGGGAGGTAGCAATATTCTTACAATGACGCTCATTGAACTTATAAGTTGGATATTAAAAGTTTACAAAATACTACCATGATCGCCATGATATGCCTACTTAACTTATAAGGGTCAGGCCGATGTTAACGTGATGAACCGATACTAATAGATTGTTTTTCCTCTTACATAATAAATTACACGAGGAAAAAATTAGCACATTAGGGCGTAACCGCTATTTAATCTGAATAGAGCGATTTTAAGACGCAAAACGCCTTGTTTTAGTTGTGTCGACTTGTTTATGCAAACTGCAAGTCCGAGGTCGTAAAATATGAATGGCAGCTCACAACTGTATCGCGAGTAAGGCAACTGGATGGTTGCCGACCTGCTGTCTAGATGTAGGTTTGAGCATCTGCTAAGAGAGAATGGATGATGATCGTGTCACGTCGGCATACTTAGTTTGTTAAATGATTGCCCCTTCAATGAGTTATATATATTTCACTGAAGATTCCTGTCATTCACGCCTCATTTGTTATGTTATTCCAATTCGTAGCGGTTGTATAAAAATGTTGACTGCTTTGAACTTTCACGAGAACGATTGATTAATTTCGCTCACCGTAAAAGTAATTATACCACTTGACACAAAGACTGATTAGATTTCAGTTTTATTGTATGTTACCATACATTAATATTATATGGAGGTTCATATCTATTTTGTAGGCAGGCCTATTTATAATAATATTACGAACGTTTTCTATTTTTCATTAAGATTCGAAAAGAAAGTGGAGACGTAGTATTTAAAATACATGTGATACAAATAATGAGGTGGATATTTTATTCGCGCTGACTATAATATTGTGAGTAATTTTGTTTTTTAGATCCACATTTTTCAACATTGCAATATTGAAATACAATTTGTGTTCCTATTCGTATTACAATATTGTAAAAAAAATGCATTTTATAATTTTGTTAAGTTTGAAAATTCGCGCCTTAAAAATAAAAATTCGCGATTTTTCGTTATTTACCAAAAAAACAATTTGATAACGCACAATTTAAAAAAAACGCTTAGTTTTAAATTATCATTATTACAAATTCCAGGACAATTTATGATTAATTTAAAAGAAAAACAAGCACATTAGAGTGAGAATCAGTTTTAATTTTAAGCTCAATTTCAGCCTTCAGTTTTCAAAGATTCAAACAGTTTTTAACCAGGATTAATTTCGACTACCCGGCACCTCCACCAATCTACGAAATTATGCATTTTTTGCTTAATGTCGATATTTTGATATGAAGTATTTTTAGCTTACTCGCGTACAAACGATTATTACGATCTCACAATCGCGTTTTATGACCCGGCACCTCCACCAAAACTAAAAAAAACTTTGTTTGAAATTTCGTGACCTAATTTGCGTTTAAAGACATAATTGCTAATTTCACCACTAGTTCGCGGGCTAAAATATCGCGAAAATTCGCGAATTGGAAATTGGTACCATTCAATCATGAGCAAACTGAATTTAAACGGATTATTGCAACTTTAAAAAAAATCGCGAATTTCGTTCTCACCATTTTTGCACATCTCTGTAAGACTATAAAATTGCCAATTACCTACTGCTATTTTTGTTCCTTAATAAATCACTTGAGGGAGTGAAATAGTCTCAGTAAATTTATCTTCTAGTAACTAGACGACGGGCCAAGAATCGAACTATAATCTTGTTTTATGCAATGAAGCAAGTTGATTGAAATTCATAATCAAAACACGTTGCAAGATTTGTTCTTGATACGAATTTTTAAGGGATATTATATTAATCAAATTCAACTGGAATTCACTCTTAAGTTGGCATGCTAATATTTCGTGAAATAAAATAATAATATATGGCCTACTGTATGCTGTCCAAGATAAATTTGCACTACTTTACTAACGTACGGTATGGTATAGTACGGTATATTCTAATATTTTAAATTATCATAATAACTCTACCTTATTAGTTATTCTTAGTTGAGTTTAAATTGGCAACATTGACTATCCCTTTTTCTCGGAGAGTGCTATGAAAACTGGAGCACCGTATAAATCAAATATTTATGAGATTTTAAAATACTTTTATTTATTTAACCTCTATCCTGTTCAGTTATAGAACTAATTTACAAAGGAGGAGAATAAATAAAACCAAGTTCTAGAATGCTCACAAAAATAATGAATATTAAGCAAATTTTGAAATAGTAATATTACAATATGTATAATGAGAAAACAACCATTTTCGATAATATATTAAAAAAATGCATTATTAAAAAAGTGAAAAGAAATTAATCAAAATTAATGAAATACAAATTTAAAAATATAACGTTCTCTGGAGTAAACACATTTGCGTTACTTAAAACAAAACTTGAAACGATGTTAATTTCTTCCTCATTGACAGCCTTATTCTACTCGCTTCAGTATGTTGCATCATTGTGTTGTATATTGATTACTGAAAATGGTTTTTGGATCATGGTATTAAAGATGCTAAACGTTGATTTATGTGTTCATATTTTTTTATTGCTCTTTTCGTTGTGATGCCCAACGACGCTGGTTTTACCAAGATACGATTTGGAAACGAACAGTGTGGTTTCTGCCTATCTGGCCAGTACACTTGACTGGGTGTTTTACACTTTCTAATGATTGTTGTTTGATTGAAAGCTAGATTTTTATATTTTACAAAACTGGGAATCGCGCTGCTTAAAATGTTCGGATGTTAGATACAAAACACACTATTTCACAGGTTGAATCACATGGTGTTTATTTGGTTTTGGTTCTTCTTTGAGGTAAGAATATTATTATGAGGAATGAATTATGTCTTATCCAGAAAAATACTTTGTTATTTCAAATTCTTTATTGCTCATTTGATGACACTCTCATCTGCTATGCCGAGGGCAAAAGTATATTTAAAATAAAATTACTTTAAAATGTATGAAGACCATCCGCTTTAAAAACTTTGGATTGTAATACAACAGCTAAACGATTTGCAACTGAAGTGCACGCACTCATATTGTGTTAATGATTGCAGCTGAACGGTTAGTAACATCATTAGGCCTACCAAATTTGGCATGAATGCAAATATAAATTATTTTCTAATATATTTATACTTGACTGCTAAGAATTAGCATTACAAAATCATTAGGAGACTAACGTCAAGCAAGTTTAAAAAAAAAAACATGGTATCCAATTCGTAAAATTTAAATTTTTATCTTGTACGATTAACAGATTTAACCTGTACCTTGACATTGATTTAAGAGAAGAGATTCACTATGAAAATGTTCGTTATATAAATATGGACAAGGTGGAATAAATTCCTGAAATTCACAAATAGTGATGTTACGGAGATTTACGCGAATGTTTTATAAGAAATTGATGATTAATTGAAGAATGCGCGAGCTGGATCTTATAGATTGATTCTTTACCAACGTTCACGTGTAATATGATAAAGATGTTATAAATCGTTTACCCCTTCAGCAAAAAATGAAAATTAGCAGGCAAACGACCTGCTTGATAATATCCTTCAATTCCACACCAAACCTATATCTTTGCAGTCAATCCACTTTAGTGTGGCTGGGAATAGGATCCACTAAAGACCTAAGCAGCTCGCCATGAAACACGTGCACGCTGACATTTGTTGTGTTGAAGATTCAAACCAGTCCACTGAATGCCAATACGATGACCGCTGGGAAAACCGCTCGATAAAATCCTTGGGACACTCCTTTTCTTTTCATTCATCTGCATTCCTCCAAGGTAAACTACAGAAATCAGTATGCACACTTACTTAATTGAATCGAACCAATTGATTGAGAGCATCCCATCAATATCTGCAGTTTAGGTCATTAAACAAATGTGCTTATAAAAGTTGCTAAACGCGTACGCCCACTTAAAGCTCCCATAACTGGTTGCTGAGTCTACCTGTGCCTTGATGTTTTGTGCGCATGATGCGTATTATGTTTGACACCAGAAACGTTGCGCGCAATTGTTTCTGCGCCACCACTGCACTTGCGACGTTATTGTGCGCGTGCGCGAACATCACTACGCTACTGATTCTGCGCCGCCACTACTGATATTTCGAGTTTATATGCTGAGTGCGCTTGCGTAGACATCAGAAACGCGATGTTTCTGTACTACCACTGATCTTTCGACGTTATTGTAGGCATGCGCAATCCTCACAGTTTCAATACTAAGTTCGCATGCGCCAACATCACAAGCGACGCCATTTTGTGTGTCACCTCCTCTCTTGCGACACTAGTTGTACCCATGCGCAAACAACGCCAGAGGGAATCAGGTGCGCGACTTGAATGCTATAGCTACAAAAAGAAGCAGATCTGGCTAATAAAACATGATACGAACCATCTAAGCTTTAATTAATTACTCGACATTTTCTCACCGTGGTTGTTTTCAAGATCGATTATCTTATAGGGTCGAACTCAAAAAAGGGACAATAGACAAGCCAGTCATTCCCTACAGCTACAAGATCTCATGCAGTGCTTGGTTGGATAGGTCTAAATCTACTTACTGGACCAGTCGAGAAATCCAAATATATGCTTAGAAATCAATGTTAGCGGCAAAATGTGAGACATTTGGGTACCGGGCTATTTTAAGGGTAAAAAAAACCCTATGAATCCGAATTTGACTGATACCACCAAGGATTTTGGCCCGCTTGTCCAGAATCCAAGATGGCGTTCAACAAGATGTAAAAAACGGGTCATTCATTTATTCTTCATTTTAGTTATTCATTTAGTATTTCATTTATTATTTACTTATAAGATTTTCATGTTAAATTTACTATAGGTTTTTTATTGCCAAGTTAGCTATACTTAGCTCTGATTGGGTAGCAGTAGAGAATTTTTGCAAACAAAAATGTAATTTCTCAAATAATAAGAACGGTATGAACTTTCAAACAAGCGTTAACGTTATGCCACTTTTAGATACATTCTACACTGTATATTTTGATTTAGACTTAATTAATGTATTTCACTCTCCAAAGTACTCGAAACGGAAAGAGGCTGTATAATATATTATTGTATTATTGCCTAGTCAAGCCTAAATGTTTTTCATGCACTCTTATTATAAAATGCAATTTGCACAATACATGCGTGTTTAATAACAGGTCTAGGTACAGGTCAACATCATTGACAAATAGATTCACGGTCCACTGGACACGATGTTAACATATGAAACCGGAAGTTAACGTTCTCTTTGACTCATTTTGAACTTTTAATGAGTTCTGTAATGAATTTGAAACTCTATTCATTACGAGATTTAACTTTCTAGGTTAAAGTCAAGCGTAAAATGTATACGTGGATGAATGAGCACTCACTATGTATTACATTATTAATAAAACCTATTTCTGATGAGAGTAACATACTCTCCAATAAAAGTTTGCTAAAACCTAAAATGTGTGTTGTGTGAGATATAATATGAACCAATACGGAATGTCATCATCAACACTTACAACAATGGTTTGAATTTTGAAAAATTACTTTCTATAATATATCGATGTGTTCGATAATGATACATTAATTAATACCTAGTTTAACATTGTCTTTGCTCAAATAATGTTCTTTAAATTAAAATATCATTGTTATACTGAATCCAAAAGAGTGGTTAGTAAATTCGAACTATCCACAAGTTTAAGGTGCGGCAACTAATCTTAAACGTTCTAAGCACTTCTCTCGAATGCGGTTTTCTTGTAACCTATCCAAATGAGTGCGTCTCCCTCCTAAAGCAGTGTGATGTTTAGCCACCAGGTCTTTGTGTCATCAACACTCCGCTCGCCAGTAAAGCCGAGCTGTAGGTTGACTCGTTGACACGTTGTAGCAAAAGAAGTGATTTCAAGAGCTAATTCATGTTGCGGTTGTGGTCTCCATCCCTGTTGACTCACGTTCGAGTGAGACAGACCGTGTGAACCTAGCAACTGGGTGTTGGCGCTGAAAACTAGATGGCGGTGGCCAGTCTCAGCGCTCGACTTGCTGCTAGTTGGTACTAACGAGTATCTCAACCGTAGATCAGAGTAGAGACTGCCCTCGGACATCACCTCTCAACAAGTCGGCTTCACAGAGATGAATGTGTTCCACTGGCGGTGGCTGCGGCCGGAAAGGGAAGCTGACGGTGACGGTGAAGCTCAAAACCTATTGTAGACGTAGAAAGAGATGTTCTAATTGGACATACACGTGTAGAAACTGAGGGTAGGACTGCTGTCTGCCGCACTGTGATACGTGCATCAGTACCTGGTGAAATATCGCTCGGTTTGCAAGTTTTTCTGCAAATGTATTAATCCAAAAACGTCCAGATGGATAGTTTGTCCTCCTTTGTAAATCAGTTTTTTATAACTGAATAGGATAGACGTTAAATAAATAAATAAATAAATAAATAAATAAAATAAATAAATAAATAATAAATAAATAAGTCGCAACGATTCGTGATAACCAAAAAGTATTATCAAGAACACATGTCTGGTTTCGAGGGCTATTATAATCACGAACTCATTTTGAGCTTCCACTGAATGTTAAAACGATTACCAACCCATATAATATTTCCAATAGTATAGCAGCAGCACTGTACTACGTTCAGCCACTGAAACTATTGACCACGTGATAGTGATATTGGCGGCGAGCCCACCACTCTTCTGAGGCACGGTATGATATGATGAGGTGTTGATAACTCAAATGCTTATTGGAAATCGTCTCGTTGAGTCAACCAATCAATCTCAAGGGGTAACGCCACTGCCAAGTATGTAGTCAAATGCTGGCTAAAGTCAGCCACAGAAGAGACAAAAAAGTTGCCGAATCTTTATGATTACGTAGTGTGTCACTTGAATGGAAAAGTTTGGCGAAGGAGTGGTGGAGGGTGATTGTGAGCCTTCAGCCAAAAATGTAATACGACGACAGAGTGTATAAAATAACAGAACTTTATGATTTGTGTTAAACGAACTAATGGACATTGCGTTTGCCCTATTCACGAGCACCTTGGCCATTCTGCAAAGTTGGCCGCGGTCTCCTCCATTAGGTGTCTGTGACGTGCCAACTTTTTGCTTCGCGAAGTTATAGGGCTCTCGATTGGTAAAACCTGAATAAATTAAGCAAGATACGATCTGCATCCCTGAGAAGGGTAGGAATGATCAGGTTTACACCTCACCAACAGAAGTATACGCTTTAGATGCGTGCCGTTGAGTCGTTACCACTGATCAATGGAGACAGCCAAACTTCACGCCCCACTATTCAGAACCAACTCCGTGGGCCAAACACTCATTAACAGATTGGTAATCAATTAATCAGATCCAAGAGCGTTATTATAACGCTCCTATACCAATGATATTATATCACAGCTTTAATAACTTAAGATGTTTTTAGGTTCTAGGTCGCTTTGTGTTCATAACAAGTTCTATGATTGATGACGATTACTGACGCAGATGACAAATTTAGACATAATTATAAATTAGAGCGACTTTTTTGCGTGCTTATTTCAGATCAAACCGTATCGGATCTTTCAGCATTTCACGGCTGGTCATATTTCTTTCTTATAAGTAAAAGTCCGCATCAATTCTCTGATTAAAACTTATGTCACGCACGCGTTTATAGTGGTAATCCCTTGAATGTGCTTTAAAACGCAATTCGTTAAGAGCTTAGAGAAGTAATTTGAACGTTCTTACGCCGCCAAGAAGTGAAGATGCATAACTTCAACTCGTTTGTATTTCCAAGTTGCCAACTTCAACATGGAGACTTGTGCAGGCAGGCAGGCAGGCAGGCAGCGTTACTAACACCTAAGATTACTGCCGGACGATTAACACCGTAACAACGCTCTGCTTGATGTAATCCCTTTCTGTGTGCAGTCCTATTAAAGAGATGGAATGGTGATTCCAAATGGCAAGGGAGAGTATTTGCATAGTAATGAGCTTCTCGAGTTTATCTAATGGGTTTCTTCTGTTGCAGGACCGTACCATGGCCGGGGGAAGCATTGCGGGACTGTGGGCCATTCTGGTGGTGGTACTGCAGTTACACATGGCCGCCGCAAAGCCTGGTAAGTCTAAGTCATCCAGTTGTGTGCATATAATAGTCATCATAATAAATTCGGTATCAATGAGCACGTAAATATTTAATGTTGTGGTCTGTTTTATGTGCTCATTTACGGGATTGATTCTGATTAGATTATAATACATTAATTGCCGTACTACAAATTAGTAGTTGCAAATTATAATGTACTTCTAACTAGGTAGAAACTTATTTGTATAATCTAAATCAACAAACATAGAAACTAAAAAATTGGCGTATTCTAACACATTATCATTTATGAATCATGTGTTGTTATTTATTATTAAATTTTTGTTATAAGTAGTATTTTTTGTCGGTTGAATACAAACGGCAAGCAAAATATGTGCAACACTACAAGCAATTATTTTATTTGCCGTTGCAATTGAATCAACCGGTAATTACCTTGAAACCAATTAATTTTGTAATATGTTATACAATTACAGCCTATTGTGGTAGTGTTATTAAATAGTTCTTTAGAATGGAATGCGCCTCTGTCTCTGGACCGGAAACTGATCGAATGAATGTGACCTTGTTGTGGGTTTACTTTGCGGCCTGCTAACTCTGCTATAGTCCTTCCATTAATTGTTTGAACCCACTTCGACGACGTGTTGTCTCGTGGAACGTAAAAGCCTGAATCGTTCAACTTCACCACTGAACTTAATCTATTTTCCCCTCGTTAAATGTGGAAGTCTGAGCGTTTTGCCCTGGAAAAGTGGTATACTGTTTGGGTGAGGATTAATTGTCTTTGTGTCGAATGCGTGATCAGAATTACAATAAGGGCATTAACTCGCCCCTTTCCCCTCTCCTCTCTCACCATTACCCATCACTCTCTCCCGTATTCCTCGCTTCCTTTTCCAAGAGTTTGCTTTTCAAGCGATAAATGTGTTTCGCGCAAGATCTTTCTAATATAGGTACCTTATTCTTCAATGGCTTTCTTCGAGATGCATAGAGATCAATTGGCTTTCCCACCATAATCTCTATCCACAGAAATCTAATCTCATAACAGATTTTACCCATGCAATTTAAAGTGGCACAGACAAATTGTTACTGTTGTATTGTGTCTTGCAGACTGAAACTTGTACTATAGTGTTTCTTGTGAACTTGCTGCCTACCAGTTTATAAACAGGTGAAATAATGGAATGTTTCAATCTAATTCTTATATAGGAAGGTAGATTATACTAAAACTGGTTTTAATTACATCGCAATTCGGTGTTTATATTGTTACAAAATTATTAACAACACATAATGTCACGACATTACAAAATACTGACTGCTGGTATGTCCTTGAATACTTCCCCAGGTAAATCATTCCACCAGAGAGTTTAAATCTTTCCTTCTATAATTCACATCTCTTTCCATTTTGTACAGGTTCTTTTCTTCCAATACACCATGCTTATCATTATACTTTTTATTTTATCCCATTAACCTCTCACGAGTAACCTTATCTAGACTTTTTCCTTCTTTTCTGTAGCTATCGAGTTCCATTTTAGTTAATTCAGGGTTATATAGACACGCTTTTATGTATGCACTCTATTAATTGCTTAATATTTGCAACCTCTGACGCTTCACCCTATATCCCATTTTCTAGTATTCTAACCAATTTCTCTTTATTACCTATTAGTGGTAGCTTCCGTTTTCTTGTCTTACAACCCGTCGACCACCATTCACAAACATAGCTGCCATTCTTTGCAATGCTTCAATTTTCTTTATATTTTTAAATTTACATTAAGGTGACAGAACACTTGTACCGGTGTCCCGAGAGACTCATTAAAATGACGTATTTGTACCGGTTTGCAATTTTAGGAAGAAAGTGTCTTGGTATTTTCTTAACTATACCGTGCATGGAGGGATAATGTTTTACTTTAAAAACTACACTCCTCTGATAAATACTAATAGTAAAAACAATGAGGTAGTTCTTTCCAAGAAGATAATTCTCTATGAATGTACATTAGGGGTCTCGAAAACCGACCGAAACCGCATGGCGTGCTGCACAGCCGATGTGAATCGTACCACTAGGGGTGTGCGAGTATTATTAATGATTTTGGTGGAGGTGCCGGGTCCGCACGTATATGAAAACGTAAAAATTGTTAGACCTATATATTTTTGGCGCTACCTTCCAAATGCTGATTACTTAGTCATAAAAGTAACCTGAGTCTTTTGATACAAATTTATATTCATTTTGGAAGTTTGGAAGTTTTTTTGTGCAAAAATAATAAAAATATGTCACTATAATGTTTGTTTCAACATTTTCATGTAATATCACTTACTGAATGTCATAGCCTAGCCCAATATTTGTGCTTGATCTTTAAAATGATCTAGAGAGAGGTTACATTTTAAAATCTGTCTCGTTTGGAGCCTACATTTAGGCTAACATCAATAAATCAATTAATATTTTCATATTGTAAATAGTCAAAGAGTAAAATGGTAAAATTTTAAAAATAAGTCAAAGAACTCGGACTCGACTCGAATAAAAATCAGGACTCGCACACCACTAATTTTCTCAGTCATTACTTGCATTAATTTTGTTTATAGATAATGGAAAATAAAAATGTACCTATCACACAACTAAACTACGTTTTTGATAAATTACATACCTACACCTTATAATTTCGTTGTAAAGACAAAGCGTATTAAAAGTATAACCCCATACACAAATTGAATGCATTTTTAAATTATCTTTATTCTTATTGATTAGTCCTTCATTAGTATGATGCCCTCATCAATACATTATTATCTGCTGAATGTTTGTATTTTGATTTGTACTATCATTTTAGAACCAGTAGATAAAAATTTTATGACTACAAAAATGTACACATTTCAACCATATTTTATATTGATACATATTTAATAATCTTATGTGAAGCTTTCTTCATTTTGAATTTTGATTATAAAATCGCCTCTTGTCAGAAAAGCCGTATTTCTGTCACTTTGTCTGCAACGTTTTCTTTAAAAAATCCCTCTTGCCTATGGCCTGCTTTCCAGACATCATGCTAATGGTCCGTTGGCCATTGCTACCTTTGTAGTAATTTGTCCGAGTTTGATACTTTCAAAATATGATAACTTAATTTACATTTAATTGACTAATTTACAGATCGAATAATTTTTGTCTTTAATGCTATTCCTTTAGCTTTTTGCTATCCATTAGGTAATGCTATGATTTGCCTTGTGGCAGTAAACTTTGATCTGTTTACACTAAAATATATGTATGGCTCACTTTCTGTCCATGGACTCTTGAGTTCATGAAGGTAGAGGTTTATCTCAAACACTGTGTATTGTCGTAATGGACGTAATGATAAGAAAAGTGGGCCTCAATGCAATATTGAAGGGACACAAATACCTTGATCATTGCTGCTGATTTCTTGGATTTGAGTATGAAATTTGGAGGAGTGCAAGACAAGGATGGACAGATTGAATTGTAATTGCAACATATTTTGGGTAGAAAGCTGAGTTATGAAAATGGAGACGACGAGAAAGACAAGAAATTAGGAAAGGGTTAGTTAGACTTAATAGAAGTATTTTAAGAAAATGCAGTATTTAAATAATACTTCGTAGGTATTTTAACATAATATGTAAAAATTAGTTAAATCGACAGCTGTAAGGTACCAATCGCAGATGGTTTTACCAGCGTTACTATTACAGTTTCATGGTTGTACCAACTGGTGCGTTTGTACGAGTTGTTTCCATAAAATGCAAAGTTCTTTTTACACAGCAAAAGCATACTTATTTTCCCATACTTACTTACTGCACAGTAACGTGGAGAGTATGCTAAGGAAAAAACTCAGCTGGAATGAGGTGGAAATGAAATATTTAAGAAATATTAAACGAGTTACAAAAATGTAAAATATTAGAAGCAATGCAATTTGAAAGGAATATTAAGGATTGGAAAACTTGACTCGAAAGACTCTGAAGCGGCGAAAGAGGGAACAAGGAACGTGAGAGAGCAAGAGAGGAAGGGAAATAAGACGCCGGAGAGATTTGCGCGTGCATGTGTCAAGAGTGAAGTTGTGGGAGGACGCAGAAGAGCGAAATAAACAGGCGGGGAGTCAGGTGAGGTGCACGATGACGAGAAAGAAACGCCGTGCTTGGCAAACCCGGCACAAACATATCGGTGTAAAAATCACCACTCGACCTGACGTAGATATAAATGAGTTATTACTTATTATTGTTGTTATTTAATATTCATCCTCACAGATTATAGAGCAATATGTTGTGACTGCGAACAAGCCACCGTTAACGGCCAGTTTATTTATGTATTAATCAAAGCTTTATACGTTTACAACAAGTAATGCAACATAATATTGAATATGACTACTTTCATGTGTGTTATGCAAGTTTCTCATTCTTGTTTTTCTTACCGTGAGCTTGGATATTAGTGAGAGAATAATTGACATAAAGTGTTTAACGTTGACCATCCTAGTACACAGATTAAGCCGTTGACGTTGATTTACTGCTTAGCATATTGGTTTCATGTTCACCGGGGCTCGTATATTATACACATTGTTACACCTCAGAGTGTGTTACAGTCCTGCAAGTAGTGAGACTTAGTGGCTTGCTCCTGCCTCTTGTTAACTGATGTGGTATGTGTGGATTGTGGAAGGCGTCTATGTTAAATTCCCAAGTGGAATTATTACGAGTCGGCTTGAGAATGCAAGGTTTACTGCCACACAAGTAATTTCCAGTATTGTTCTCATGTAGTTTTCGTAAAACAGAGGTTCCTAATTAAGCCTCTTAAAACAATGTTGTTCTTTTCTTAACCGAGAGAAAAAGTATGAAGAAACTAACTTTCGAAACTGTCGTTTTGAATTAAAAAAGTTAACTTGCAGATTCACGTCTTGAAGAGATAATTTAAAATCATATGAATTATAAACCCAGCCAATTAAAATATTGTGTCAAGCCTCAAGACGGCTCGTCATAAATTTCACATATCACTGTGGTGGTCATGGAAAGTAGTCGGTCTGGAGTCTCAACAGACAACAGGTTACAAATACATGGAGGCATCTGGACAATGAGTAATTGGTACTGCGAGTACCACCTTGAGGCTTTAGAGAAAGTCGAGGTGCATATTTCCACATAAAACCAACCAAACAACAACCACCGAGTGTCCGGAGAGTACATTCCTTGCATGGCAATCGCTTTCCCCTCGCACGTGATAGCCAGGACAGAGCGAACCACGTGGTTCGCAGGGAGGAGAGAGAGCTCGAGCACACGCATACGATATTATTTATTACTAGTAATTATAACAAGCCATGAGAATGAAAATAGCTCTTCATGGCTTTATGTAATTGATTAACTTAAATATTATGAACGAGCATTCTTTTGGTGGATCCTATCAACTAACTTTCTTATTCATCCGTGTACTCAAGTAACTAATGTAGCCACTATATTTAATTACAAATTGACGTTACAATATAATACCATGAATAGGTTTAATAATGTGCGTTAGAGGTGTTGTCCAACAAGTTCATTATTCTCAACTTTGACATTGCCAGCAATCTACACACAAGACTCACTCTTTGTAGGATACCGTACCTGAATAAATGCATTGTTATTGACGCAAATCCTATCAAGTCGACATAAATTTCATTCAATGTAATAAAATTTAAAAGTTGTAGCTCAACTCCTGACATAACATGCACTTAAAGTAATCCAATAACGTCTAGAATGACATCACTTTCTATCTGGGAAAGTTTTATAGGCTTCTAATTGCAATGGTACTCAAGTAGATTTGAATTATAATTAGTGGGGCTAGGCTATGACATATAATTAAATGGTTGATATCGCAAGAAAATTTCAATATCGATATTTCATTTTTTCTAGAAAAAAAAAAAAATTAAGAAAGAACAAAGTGTGTTTCAAAATAGTGGGTATACTAATAATAATGTGTAAAGTGTAAATATGCGTGTTTACTTCCCAAGATTCGCGTTTAATTGACCGGCCTCTTCACCGTATGAAACAGGACGAAGTTATTATAAGGTACCCGGCACCTCCACCAAATGTGTTTAATTAAAATATTTCCACGTATCGATATCTTATCGAATTATCGATTTCTTCTTCTTCTTTTTCTTTCTTTCTTCTTACTCTTAACGATATTAAACAAAACATGGGATAATCTTATACAAAAATAACATTTGTACAGTGTCTTATTGTCAGATGAAGAGGAGACTGAAAAAGTTAGGTCTGTCTAACCGGCAGCTAAAACATCCAAAATAGCCTGAGTAAATGGAGCTAACGCTCCCCCCAACCCGAACATTATTTTGGAAATGGGGACGGATTAATAAATAAAATAATTTAAACGCGTGTTATTTACTTTCTCTTGGATATTATATTAGTGCTTAAATAAAAAAATAAATAAATAAATTGTATTTAGAGTCTACCCACTCAGTTATTGGATGAGCGTAGCGAGCGAAGCGAAGATTCCATTTCACTACACTGGAGAAAAAAATCCGGAATGTTTTTTTTTCTTTTTTTCTTTTCTTTTTTTTTTGTATTTTTGTGTGTTTGTCCACACGATTCCGGCTAAACCGATACTCCAATTGCGATGAAATTTTATGGAGGCCTTCGAAATCTCTGAACTTAGAACTGCCACGTTTTTGAGCGTAATCGAAAAATTATTTCTCATTAAAATCGCAATTTTACGATTATTTTCGATTTTTGAAAAATTTCTTCTACTTATAACACCTACATGCTTTATCCGATTGTAATGATTTTTTCTTTTTTTAACAATTACAATTTATTAAAAAAAAAAAAAAAATAAATAAATAAATAAAGTTAATTTTTTTTTTTTTTTTTTTAATTCAACTTAGTAATGATTTTTCCACAGAACAACAGAAAATCTGCATAACACATGGCAGCTCAATGCACCAATTACGCTCATCCAACAACGCGGCGGGACTTAAGCGTTTTCCTAGTATAACTGATTTTCAGTGGGGGACAGTAAATCAAAGCGACCAAGCCAACCCTGTAGGCCCCGACGCAATCGCAACGCAACGCAATTGTGTTATGTTTTAGCTTTAAAGGACTCGTATCTTGGATTAATGTTATTGATTATTTCGTTAATTTCATTATTTGTATGAATTTTGTGTAGGATATTATACATTCGACAGACAGCATTAATTCCATCACTTGTACCACCACAATCACCACCTCCTCCTGAAGTTTACAGTAAACAATTAATGTGTGTGCACATGGAATACACTTGGGTGTTCGTTCTTATGTGCTTTCGCGCTTATGAATGAGCTTGGTATTATTTCATACGAGTGGAAATTGGCAACCCGCTGGGGCTGAAAGTTCTATTAAAGGTTTGAACAAGGTAGGCCCTATATGTTAGCGGATATTAGGGTCCCCGACTTTATCCCGGGTATCGACTATACATACATGACTTATGACCTTCACCTCGTTCTGTTTTCCAGGCCTGTGCGAGGTGGAGACGGGAATCTCCAACATCATCCTGGACATTGAAGAAAGCAGAGGAAGTCGTAAGTAGCGATTATTGTCTATATCAAGGTCATATAGGGATTCCCAGGTCATCCCTGACCAGCACAATAGGCAGATTTGATTGGTTGACGAATTGTCCCATTGCAGAGAGGAAGAGATGCAAAAAGCAAATTATAATTTACTAGCGCATCCAAATGGAAGCTATTTTAAAATTTGCCAATAATTAATAAATAATCACAAAAGTAGTTACAAGTACCACAGTCCACACTCACATAATCTTTATAATAAGCGATAACCTTTCACATAATAAATATACAACTTGGAATTTGTAATTCAAACCACCGTTTCGTTCTCATGGACAATATTGTTCTTAGGAATTGAATCATTTTGGCTGCATCTTCGTAAAATAGACGGTGAATGAAAAAGATAACTACCATTTCGCTGAAATGCATTTTCGATTCGATTCATTTCAATAACACCCTGTTCGAAACCCGAAGTACCAACAGTCCGAAACACTCGTCTAAAATCTAAATACAAAATATACTTTTGACAGTCCAAGTATAGCTTAATTAAAGAAGCTAAAATACATGTGTAATCATCTAATTAAATCAGTTTATATTGCCTAGATTTCTTTCCGAGTCAAATTTTGATAGTTGTTATACTATGTTAAAAAAATGCTTCAGTTATATTAAAAAAATCGACTATTTTTATATCATGGCATTTTCATAAGCCCCCGTTTATATTGGTATCTTCGACGCAGGTTGGAATGCGGATTGGAAGCAAGCAAGAACGCGGTTGAAAACTCCGCGTCGCTGCAACCTACTTCCGTTTATAAAAAAACGTTGAACTTGAATCCCCAACGTTGAACAATATAAACGGTAATATAAATGGAATCTAAGTAATAAATAAGTGAAAATATTACAATAATTATTTTACTCTACGTGGCATTTAAACGGTGTCCTTGAATCCTTCCCCAGCACCGTAAATGATTCAGTGCAGGTGCAGCCCTCTCTGTAATGTGAATTTGTTACGCTACATGGAAACTTTGGGGATATTCAACTATCACTTCTTAACTAGCAAATCGAATGCAGAGAAAACGTCGTAGATCGATAAATAATAAATACTCCAAGAAGCCTGGTTTCGTTTGTGTAAATTAGACAATTATTTACCCTTTTCAAGTAAATTTTGGAGAAAGAATTACGCAAGGAACCTTTGCTCTCCTTAGTACCTACTTTATAACACTTCAAAAGAAGTATTGGCGCGCAAACCAAAAAACGATGTATTTTATAAATAAAATTTTTATATCTTACCAAAAAGAGAATGACAAAATCTCGTCCACCTTGATCCAGGGAAATATATTTTCGAGCTAAGGTCGCATTATAAATAATCTCCCGTAATAAGATATAACGTTGCGACGTTCTTTATACCTCGTGACCTTGGAGGTTTCTTTTTACAAACATCAATTGATTAACAATGTGCTCGTCTATCTCTCCAATACATCACGACATTTTATTTTTCAAGTTTGATACTCGGTTAGTCACAATAGTTTGATAACCAAGGCTTTTAATTTCGAATTGAATATTTTTACGTGAACAAAATCACGGAATGTCACAGTTTTATGATATAATGTTGTAAATAGTAATTTTCTATCAGCAGTTCTTTAGAATGCGTGTTAAAAATTATTTTAGAGCAATGCCCTGCGGGCCGGACATCTCAGGATATCTACCTTATTATTTTGATTCTAGATTCAGAAAGAGAAAATTCATAATGATCTGAAAACCTAGCTTGATTTGATTCACATTTTTACCTAATTTCATTCCAACACACCACTGAAACCTGTGCACGGTACTCTTTTATGACCACGCACTTGTTCAACTGTAAGGTTATTTTCATTTTGATCTTGTTTCGAGTTCCAGGGAGCTATGAGCTGGAGTTGTGGTTTAATCAAGAGTTTGAACTTTGAATGATGTAGAGCCTAGATGAAGCAGTAGAATGCATTGTGTGAAGGAAAATCGTTTAAATGCAAATTTGTCGTTTTCTATTTAACTCCGTTAACATCGTATTTCTCACGTTTAAAAAAAATGTATACAGTGAGTCGAGTTTGTTCCATATCGTTATTTGCATTCATGCTGCCACTTTAATTTGAGTGGTTTATGAAAGCAATTTATTCAAGTAATAACAAGAATATTAGTAGTGAGCTGTAGTAATAACTAACGTAACGTAACTCCACTGTAAGTTTACGCAAACCGGTGCTATGTTGTCGTCACTACCTTTTCAAATCCCTTTCATTCTCGACCCGGCGTACAGTGAAAAATCCACGTTATCAAAAATAATTAAAGCAATATTGACTGCAGGGATTCGAGCAGGTAGCGTAGAGATAACCCAACATCGGTGTGAGCTATAAACTGTTTTGGCGCGTAAATCCGATCGCGGTTATGGGACCGCTCTCTCTCACCCTAACCACAACATTTCGCAAACTAAATCGCTTTCAGCGGGTGGATTGTTATTGTAATATTGTTAGTGTTGATGTTACAATCATTGCAGAAATTAACCGAGTATAATCGTTGATTCTATTCGGTGAAGTACCTGGGGGCTCACTCCTTTTATTTATTGATAATTAATTATTTTGAAACTATTATGAAACGACTTTTGTGACACAGTTAAATCCGTGTTGATGTTCAGTTCAAAGGCAACAAATAAGTAATTGCACTATTATCGTAATATTATGTATCACCTTTCTAGGTAAATAAGTTAGGATATAGATAATAAAATAAATCCATAGCAACTTTACAATCAGAACAAGCTTAAAATGCAGTGTGCAAAATAATCCAGAACTTGTGATGATCGTTCTGGTGGTTAGTGTAACAACGTAGGCCCGCAAGCGGGAGACCACGTTCAAACTCTGGTAAGGGAAGAATTGTTTTGAATTAATTTTTAGATATATCCTTTTAATAAAAAAACAAACACAATGAAACATAATATGTTGAGGTTAGCAGTTAGTGGTGACAAGTTTCTGGTTACCGGTACATCCAATGTCCCTACTTATTCAAAATATTTTAATAACTTAAGTATTCTCTTCGGTAACATTTCACGAAGTCTTCACGCCAGGGAAAAAGTGCCTTAATTGTTGACGTCACAGTTTGGCGTGTGATATGTGAGGCCTGGTTCGCGTGCCAATCCTTGCCCGTGTCGTGGTCATCCAGGGCACTGGTAATGTTTAATGCAACAGGTCCGCGTTGAGTGACCCCCACAGTGCCACACCTCCGCTGATTGAGCCACTGACTGACTCTGTCTCAATCCAACTTGTCACCCGCAGAGTAGTTCGTGATCGAGCTGGACCGGAGGCTGGATAACAGCGTCGAGGAGATCTGAGAAATATAGATGACAGCCTTCAACAAAGTAGAAGATCCTTTACTCGTATTAAACAGTTTGACTGGATAACAGCGTCGAGGAGATCTGAGAAATATAGATGACAGCCTTCAACAAAGTAGAGGATCCTTTACTCGTATTAAACAGTTTGACTGGATAACAGCGTCGAGGAGATCTGAGAAATATAGATGACAGCCTTCAACAAAGTAGAGGATCCTTTACTCGTATTAAACAGTTTGACTGGATAACAGCGTCGAGGAGATCTGAGAAATATAGATGACCGCCTTCAACAAAGTAGAGGATCCTTTACTCGTTTTAAACAGTTTGACTGGATAACAGCGTCGAGGAGATCTGAGAAATATAGATGACAGCCTTCAACAAAGTAGAAGATCCTTTACTCGTATTAAACAGTTTGACTGGATAACAGCGTCGAGGAGATCTGGGAAATATAGATGACAGCCTCCAACAAAGTAGAAGATCCTTTACTCGTATTAAACAGTTTGACTGGATAACAGCGTCGAGGAGATCTGAGAAATATAGATGACAGCCTTCAACAAAGTAGAAGATCCTTTACTCGTATTAAACAGTTTGACTGGATAACAGCGTCGAGGAGATCTCGGAAATATAGATGACAGCCTTCAACAAAGTAGAATATCCTTTACTCGTATTAAACAGTTTGACTGGATAACAGCGTCGAGGAGATCTGGGAAATATAGATGACAGCCTTCAAGCAACATAACATTTAGGATGCATAGAATAGCTACTTTTACTCTCAAGTGGTGTAGCGAGAGAAACGGATGCGAGGGGTGTTTCTAGGCTTCAGCTCTATTTATTATCTTGATAAAATAAATATAAAAAATTACAATTTCGTTATGGTTATGACAACGACTCAAAGATGCTTAATGATGTTCCAACATCTGTTATGGGTTTTCGTATTTCCTTGGAAATCCGTTGTGTCATAACGTCTTGCGTCACGTCGTTGTTGATGTGACATTGAATCGTTGTCATAACCATAATATTGGAAATCCCATTTTATTTCTATACATTTTAGAGAGAGTAATGTTGCCAAGAATCGATCCATTCCCTTCCAACCCTTTCCGCCTCGAAATACATTAGATTCAAGAAAATAAGATAAAAGTAGTAATGCAGTATGTTATGTTGCATTTATAGGGCGTATGCTGTAATATGTGAACAGCTTTGATACAAATAATTCTCACCGAATCAAATTTATTTTCATAAAAAAAAATGATTTTCCAATGTCAGTCGATATTCCGCAATGAACCTGAGACTAAGATAAATCCCACGAGCCAAGTTTATTTCAACTCTATACAAGTACCGCACATAGTTGCAAGTTGCAACGAGGGTTCATGATTTGATTAGCCAGATAGTAGAAGCTTGTGTGAGTTATATATTCGGTTCACATGTGTTTGTTATTATAATGTGTGTTGTGTTGCCACGCCTCTCTACTGGTTAACTCAAGGAAGTCTAGTCATGTCCTAATCCAAGGTAAATTCAATCAGGACTTGAATCTCGAGAGGTATATTCTAAACAGTCGTCTTGAGACTTAATTATAAGTAATGAAATGTTACAAGGTCGTTCAATAACTCTGTGATGGTATTTCAATCACAAACCATCTTTTGTTGGCCCGATCCTCGAGCGAGAGTGCAGGGAACAGCCAACAGAACAATGCGGAAATGGTATCGGATAGTTTATGAGTAAAACAAATCGCGCGGATTGATCTAAACATGATTCCGGTGTCGCACTTCCGCGGTCACTGTCGACCGCCGCGGACCTACATTTTACGTATTCCAAATAAGCGTTAAATTAAACGGATCTCGAGCTCTGAGTTACGCGTTGTTTTCAGTCCCCAAGCGAGTAAACCGCCGTTAACGTGAATCGCAATTAGCTGGTGTGCCAACAAAGGCGAGAAAGCTTTGATCCTTGAGACGTAAATTGCAGCGTCTAAGCGTAATTGTTTGGGGGGAATTAATTCCCTCTGTCGCAGAGAAGCACCACTTGATAATTTTATCGCGAAAAAGAAGTATTGTGTTTTCGTTCCCGTCTGCCTCCAAGCCGACAGTCTAAAGCCGGGGGTGCATGCGACTGTATAGCTAGTTTCAACTCCGTCACACGCAGTCTGTAGTTTTCTACGCCTACATTTTCCCAATAAATTATTCCAATATTATAGGTTATAGGGTTAAACATTCTGAATAGAACATTATCCTGGATAATAAAGAAGCTATTTCTCCGTGTCTCCCAGCTCCCATATATGACTACATACGAGTATATTATCCGGCTTTAATTGGTAATTGTTTAACGTTCAATACACGAAAATAAATTGAGTTTTATATTATACCGATGTTGCAAAATGCAAAAGAATGCAAATATTCGTACCTCATCGAGTTTGATGACAAAAAGAGCAATTCTACCGCCCCTTTCCACCCTCTCGTTACCATTAAATAGCCCCAGCCTCTGAACATACTGTGGAGCCCACCCCACCCGTACATGTGCGTGTGTCACGTCTCACGATAAAAACCGAGCGTGACCTCCCTTTGACATTCTGTTCTTTCTGTTGGCATTTCCCTTCAGCAAGGATGATAGGGAATGTTTTGGGGGGACCCTGGGGGTTAGGATGCTTTGCTAGCCCCCCAACTGAAACTTAGTTCTGTTATGGATAAACTAGGAAAACGCTTAAGTCCCGCCGCGTTGATGGATGAGCTTTTTTAAGTTTTTAGTTTGCGTGGGATATCTTTACTTTTGCAAGTGTTTTGCTTTGCTGCCTATGTATTGTAGGTGATTGTTGTCATGTTTCTTTTGTTACTTGTCAAATGTTATTATTTACCGTAAAAAACTTATATTAAAAGCTTTATTTCTATGGATTCTGGCTAATTTTTCCAACTTTTTCTTTCAAAAGGTACTACATCACCGTAACCTTAATGTCCATGTATAATATGAACGTTGTAGCCCCACCCGTTTGGTCAGAATCGGTCCAAATGGCACAAAAATTTCACACTAAACCGTAAAAAACTTATATTAAAAGCTTTATTTCTATGGATTCTGGCTAATTTTTCAAACCATTTCTTTCAAAAGGTACTACATCACCATAACCTTAATGTCCATGTATAATATGAACGTTGTAGCCCCACCCGTTTGGTCAGAATCGGCCCAAATGACACGAAAATATTGCACTAAAAATCGAAAAAATCGTAAAAGTACGATATTCATGAGAAATATTTCTTCGATTGTACCCAAAAACAATACACCTCTAAGTTTAGAGATTTCGAAGGTCCCCTCCAATTTTCATCAAGATCGCTTATGCCGTTTGCCCGGAATCCTGCTAACAAACAAACAAAAATACAAAAAAACAAACAAAAATGAACATTGGAGCTAAATTTTTTTGGGGGGTCAGTGAAATTGAAGTCTTCGCTTCGCTCTCCTATAAATAAATAAAAAAAAAATAAATAAATAAATAAATAAATAAATAAATAAATAAATAAATAAATAAATAAATAAACAAATAAACAAATAAACAAATAAACAAATAAACAAACTCTCATACAGAAAGTTTGAATATTCATGTACTCGGTACGTGCACTATTAGTGAAGACCCGAAAAACCGTGAAAATAACGATACGCTTCGCTCCCTATTTTGGGTACTCCTGTACCCGTGCTAGTTAGACGAGTGAGCGCAGCGAACGTAGTCTACAACGCTACTCGATCGGGCCTTGGTCGTGATTAATTCTGTATGTTAAATGTTAAATGTTAAATGTCTGTCTGTCCAGTCCCATACGGCCGAACGGCCAAATAGACTGAGCTGAAATTTAAAACAGACATCCGTGACCAGGTAACTGAGAACTGCTAACAAAATGAGCACAATCTGTAGCGATTTAAACCTGCAAGAAATAAAAAACTGAAAAATACGTTGAAATGTTTAGGAATTATTTTAACGACAATGGTTTTCATTTTGAAGTAATATTTTTTGTTTGTTAAATACCTGGCTGTGAAATGCCGTGTCCAAGGTTAATCGAATGTTGGACGTCAAGGTACCCCCAAATTCCGCTCGTAGATTGAGTAAACCTTGCAATATTTTCACGTATTTCGTACTGGCTATGTTTTCCGTAGTATTGTCACAGATGATGGACTACACTGCGTTATATACATTTCAAAACATGTTAAATAATTTAAAAAATACAATCCAGAAATTACAAAATCTTTCCCGACTATTGAACCCACGTCTCCCACATTTCGGCTATAAGGGCGCTTTAGCCAACTCGACTAGGGAAACGCCAAAGTCGTTGTTAGACGAGTGAGAGAGTCATGTGTTGAGTACGCGGGAACATTTGCATTTAAGTTTGATTATAATATTCGTATAAATAATAGGGTATTTAAGTTTTGGTCATAGTTTAGGCCATAATGCTCCACTGTAGTCTATGATAGGCTAGGGAGGCCTAAGGTAGGGGGAAGAAAAGGAATGTTACCGGGTACTCAACACATGGCTCTCGCACTCGTCTAACAACGACTTTGGCGTTTCCCTAGTATTAGTTATTGTACCTATACCAGTACCACGTGTCTTCCTCCGAGCACATACGCATATTGTGTTGTTGTTTCAATGTGTGTGTTACACGCATGTGTTCCAGAGCTGAACCAGCCGACGATCCCCCAGGAGCTTCCTGTCGTCGGGGATCCCTTCAGTGACGTCATCCTGGACCTGGTGTTCCCCAAGGGCAAGCCCCTGTTCATCTTGAACGGGAAGAAGCTGCAGCTCCTGGAGACTCTGGACCGGGATGCTGAGAACCTCTCGCACATCGTCTTCCAGGTGAGAAGACGGGACTCACCCCTCTCGCACTGACTAACAACTTAGATTGATGATTGATTTGTGTTGATTAGCATCTATATTAATACAAGTTTGCTATTCAATACGACGAGTGATGGTAGATGACGATGAAGGACAATCACAAAAAAACATACCTTATGCGGGATTCGAACCCACGTTCCCGTAGTTTCACACGATTCCGACCAGTGCCCAATCGTATAAGCTACCACGTACGGCTGACTAACAATTTTACTGAATACTCTTATTCATCTGTTGTGTTTCGTTAGTATAATTTGTATAGAGTGATAAATATTCAATATAAATTATAATCATCATAATAAGCCGAACGCGACGTTGAGTTTCCGCCACTGTAGTCATATGATTTACCAAGTTGGGATTAATGTTATATTTAAATGCAGGTCGACAACAAATTAATCTCGTTCCATCGTGCATCTGAGTGCATGCCAATTGAAAATGCCGTTGCATTCATGATACAATATCATACAGGGATTAGCTCATTGTTGTCGATTTACGTTTGATAAACATTACACAACACAGTATACAAAGGGAAATGAGAATTCAGCGTGCAGTATATGGGCGTTTTGTAAATTATTATTAATTATAATGGTCGCACGCAAATGTATAGCTTTGAGTCTAGACAACGCGTGTTAAAAGTTAACAACGAGATGTATAATAAAGTATATTTTCGTACTAAGCCTCCAGAGCATTGCGTCGTCTAACTAACTTAAATATACTTTCAGTCTAATTACTCTGACGTTAACTTAACCAAAACATGCACAGCATATTTTTTTAGATGATAGGTATACGAACAAATTTGTTGTACCGTGCGAATGACAAACGACATAATTGCTTTGTACGAGTGATCTTTCGATTTGCACAGACGAGTTTGCCAAGGCCCAATTCCCACCAAATGTCCCTGTAAAAAAGTAATTAGATAAAGAGAACTTAATAGGTTCGTCTAATAAATTGCAATTACTACACTCAACGGTAATGTATTTAATTTACTTTCATGCCCTTGTACAAAAATAGCAATGCCAACACGACTTCTTTTTAAGATTACTTTCGTTGTTGCAAAGATGCCAAAATAAACTATTTCGTGCATTAATTGCGTTCATGTTATTTTGTATTAGAGACCAACTCCCCACAACACAAAAGACTTGTTTTTATTATAGATTATCACATATTCAATATATAACATATGTCAATTCATATTTCTAGATAATGTGTTTGTACAATCTTCTCGATCGCCTCGTATCAGAAAAATATAACCGTGATGTAAATTATCTTGACAGATGCTTGTGTTTGTTACTTGACGTCGTTATAGCAGCAATTGAGTTTCATATTCTGAGGATTCCTTAAAAATGCACATAACGAATACGTTAAGAAGTCGAGAGTTTTAAAGATTTTTGCTCTGTCAAAATTTAGTTTTCTGACTTGAGATACCCCTGGGGACGCTAGGTCACGATTTTAAAATAATATTGGCAGGTCAGTCGAAAGCGTGATCACAGCATCATAGAGTTATAAATAGTACATGATCACAGATTACCTCCAGTGAACACAACTGCTGATAGCAATACAAATCACGGAGTAAGAAACTTTCTTGCTTTGTCGTGGTGGTGGGGGTGCCGGGTTAGGTTTGCACAGACTTAATTTATTTGTCAATGGGCCAGGATGTTTTAACTATAAAAACAAATAATGTACTACTCCAATTTGCATTTTTCTCATTAGCTTTTAATATATTGTCATACGTATTGCGGATAAACGTTGTATTGTCGATTGGTGGAGGTGCCGAGTTGTTAATTTTTTCATTTAAACAATATTTTGTTTTAATAAGCAATTATTCTTCACTGCTTCAGTCACGTGGAAATGTTTGGAATTGGTGCATATCCCCCCTCTTTTGATTGTAATAAATCTTTATTTCAAACAAACTCTTAACTTATTTACTAATGGTAACATAAGTTCCAATTTCCAAATACGAATATTATTTGGTTAAGCTGTACAATTCCTAATCACAACATAGCAAAGAGATTGTAAAATAAATTAATAGAGAATACAATATTTCGACGATATACAAATTCCTAATCACAACATAGCAAAGAGGTAGTAAAATAAATTAATAGTGAATACACTATTAATGCTATCGAAATTAGCACAATAGACGCAGCCGCAGCATCTGTGTGTGTAGTCCAAGAACCACTGACATAAATAATGTGTGGGTGACATTCATTTTTTGATAAAAATCATCGAATATTTATATTTAATTTTTGTTGTTAATATAGTAATCCAAAGTAAATTGGTAAATTGATCCACTTTATAGTTTATAGAAAGTATTAACATTATGTATTCCACATTGGTTTTATAGTAGGCGACTATGACGCTGTTATGATAGTATTTTAGACGGAAATTAAAAAGTGCCTCCACCGGGGATTAAACCCGATTGGCTAGAGTATATGCCCGGATAGCAGAGATCCCGAGTTCCAATTCCCGGTGGAGGCACTTTTTAAATGTTTACATAGTATAAGTTACGATATGCATTGCATAATGAACTACCCTATAAAGTTCTACTAAAATGTTTCAAACTAATTTCCCGTATAGTTCTACCGTCTAGATATGGAACTGTCAGGTCTCTACGGATATCGGTCTAATCACCGCACAGTACTCTATATTATCACATTAAAGCGTAACGGTCGTGTGACAACGCGAGTTAGTGCAAAACTGTGTGAAACTTGCAATTACATAGCTTGATGAGGGGGAAAACAGACATCCGCAAAGCTTTAAAGTACCTTGTCGGTCTCGTATGTTGTGGTGATGTCAATCAGCGGGCGCAGTGGGACGCGTCGCTGATTGAGTTTCGAACTTGATACGGTCAATGTGCAATTATTGTACTTTTTAGTGATGCGACAACACGCTCGGAGCGCTGTAATCGAGGACATGTGGAGCAAATTAGCTGCAATCCAATCATACGGCTAAGGTGTTTAAGCTGGCCGCAAAACGAATGAGATGATACGTGAGAATGTGACAGATAGGATAGTCAAGCTCTCAATGAATACAAAAGTTTGGCGTTAGAATTGAATGGGATACTGACCTCCTTGCTGTCAACAAATTCCATATTACCATCTACACTGAAAGAAATGCAAAATAATTCCTATTTTGATTTCTGAAACATGGTATGTCTCCCTTTTCGTGTAATAGTTCTGAAAATACAATCAAACGTGAAAATATTACAAATCAGGTTCCTATCATAGTATATTCATCGCATGGAAAGTTGAAAACTCGCCTCATTCTACATACATCCCAAAACAAATCCAAGTATTGTATTGAGAGAGTAATATTGAGGATACTGATGGCAAAAAAGTAATCAAATACTCACATCAAAACAAAATCACTTCAAGGCAGAACACATACATACAATTAAAAAAATCGTACAACCCAATTATACCGTGTATTCGCAAATTGTGTAATGCCTTTCCGCTCTTATGCACTCTGATATAAATATACAATAGTAGAATATTTCTATGTGTATTTTATAATGTTGGTAACACTTCGTGGCAAGCAAAACATCTAAAATGATACTTCAACTTGGTCAATCCTGTTTTATAGTTCTTGAATGACAGCCCATATGCCTCTATAATAGATATATGATTGAGTCAATGTAATTTCTCTCCTACTTTGTCAAACTTGAACAATAGGTGATGAAGATTTGAGTAGTCAAGTGAGTTCTACTCGCATGCCTAACTCCCTGCAGCTGAATAATTCTTACATGATGAGTATGAAATGTCAGAGTACTTAGGGGAGACATGGCTGCCATTAGAAATACAGCAACTCCACCAACCAGGATTGATTTGCCTTCTCACTTGACCCTTCAACCTCTTCTGGAATGACAGTGCCTGCATAGAAGTTGTCATATCGATGGCATGACGTAAATACGTAAGCGGGAGAGAAAGTTTATCTAATGGTTTCAGTCAAGTCTTTTTCGGAGTTTAAGTTACAAAATGTCGCGAGAATCAAAATTTTATCACTGCCACATTTTTAAATAGAGTGGGGTTGAATAATTTAACACGTTATCTTGGCAGCGTGCGTTTTAAGAAGGTAGAAGTGTTGCGCGTTGGAAAATTTATCTTGGAATCTAAAGTGAAGCAACTGGGGACTTCGTGTGTAAGTATAATAGAGCACAATGAGCAATTCAAAAATCAAATGTCAATAAAATAATTTAAATGTCTTAGTCAGTTTTCATCACATAGTTTATATTATAGTTAGAATTATATTTAGATATTTAACAAACCTTCTTAATTTACTCCAGTTTTCAAGTTGTGAACGTTAAAAATCAAACCATTTGTTCAGCCCATATATTTAAGAAGACAACTCGTAATATGTAAGCCAACGACATAAAAATGTAATATAATTATTGTTTTCTGAGTTCATTTGATTTTCATATTCTTATCTAAAATAAGCCTTCACCAAACATAATAATATCCTACTTTATTACATATTTGATTGATATTTGACATTAATTGATGATACAATTTTGTTTTGAAGTCATTCCTTGAGATAAACAATATAGGAAGTTGAAATATTAACAGTGACATGTATTAAAATGGTGATTTGTGATTTGCCTTGAAATA
This sequence comes from Sweltsa coloradensis, assembly GCA_024449915.1. NCBI lineage: Eukaryota > Metazoa > Arthropoda > Insecta > Plecoptera > Chloroperlidae > Sweltsa > Sweltsa coloradensis. The sequence goes on along the minus strand of JAMZAV010000136.1, from coordinate 494,444 downwards.
AAATATATACATGAATGTCTATTTACTGCTCGTTTACAAGAACTGATGTAGTTCATAGGCCTACTCTTTTATAGACTGTCAATTAACATAGATATCGTACAGTACACGTGTCACTTGTGCATCTAGCTTGTAAGGTGAATGTCGGTGCTGGGAAGGTCACACGTCGCGGTGCTCTCGTGCAAGTTAAGTGCAAACACGGATACGAACCCATGTTTCCATTGAGTCCTCACAACAAGCTTACAGCGCAGATTTTACTACGACCCCAAGAACGTACAACGATATTAAAGCTACCGTAACTGGGGCAAAGCGTGGCTTTTCCTGTCTCACTAAATCGCTATTACAAACTTTGTTAGTCCTCGCGTAGCTTTAGGAGGCGAACCTGCTACCGTCCAAGTATTGTGGGATGAGTGAGGTTGACCAACTGTAGGCCAATAATTCAGCGAATTCGCTGCTATAGATCTAGGTTACGGAGAATTGTTGGTGAAGGATATTTAAAAAATGTTATTAGTAGTTAATCTGATTTGTTGACATGCACATTTGATTGACGATCTTTTTGTGGTGATAGAATTTTTAAGAATTTCTCATTATACTCCACAGTAGGAGTACTATTTTGTAGTTGTATAGATTTGTGTGCATTTAGTGGCTTAGGGTCCATATCTTTTTAAATTTCCAGTTCGCCCATGCGAACACGCGCGAATCTCTGATGCCGGATGTTGAGGCTCGATTGCCGTCTCTGGCAATCTTGAATGAAAGTTTTTTATATGGTTTCTTGGAATTGAGTCCTCTTGAACAGCCCTTGGACAATCCTTCCACAATTACGAAAAACTCCAAATAATATTTTGCAATTATTATACCATTTTTTCCTGTTGTTAACAATAATAAAAATTAATGTATTTGGTATCTGATTCATCCTCGACATAATTTGTTTTAAGTAAGTTACATATTTTATTAGCCTGATTGAACTTGTCTTAAAGTTACAAGCCGTAGTGTGGTAGTGTATGGAAGCTTCATGTCTTGACAACCTGTGCTTGTATCTGTTCCAGCTGACTTGTACGGTGAAGACGACGAACAAGAAGCGAACGATCCCAGTCATAGTCAGAGTATCAGACGTCAACGACAACGTGCCTGTCTTCGTCAACACGCCTTACGAGACGAGCGTGGCGGAGGTAAGTGCTTGGGTGCAGCACGTTGTAGCTCGGAGGGAGATAGTTTGGGGAACTGTTTGGGATTGGAAATGTGGAACGAAAAATCATGAACATCGAACGAATTTAGTGTACTAGTAACTTGTGACTCGAACTCTCGCTCGAACCAAGTTCGAGCTAAAAAAAAAATCGAGTTAAGATAAAAAAAAGTTTGGTTAGAGTGATTGGGGAGAAAGACTACCCGATTTTCTAGTAAAAATTGAAAATTCAATTTGTATGGTGGAGGGGCCGGTCCAGAATTTACATACATTCTTGGTGGAGGTGCCGGTCCAGACTTTACATAACTCATGTGATCGGATACAAGATCACATGACTGCTTGTTGGAGGGGCCTGTCCAGATTTGACACAACTATGAATTTAGGATTGGAATTCCTTAGCATTAGCAAATAATTATATGTTAAACAGAAATTAAAAACGTGCCTACACTGGGAATCGATTTTTTTCACAAATTTAAACCTTGACGGATTGAGGGCTGATTTGGCATTGATTTTTTACCCGATAATATCTCTTGTGCGCTTCGAGTTCATTTCAGTTTCGGTTTGAAATTTTATGGAAGTTCGAAGTTCAATAGACAACCCCTCTGAAAGTTAGAGCTCGGTTCGAAGAAAAAAATGGGTCGCACAACCCTACTTGTGTATACATTTTGATCCACTTTCCAAACCCTAGGGCAGTCTTTACAGTTGAAAATAGCCTAATTCAAAACGCATTCTAATAATATGAATTAACAATAATAATAATAATAACGATAAGAATAATAACAACGTTGTTCAGTAAAAACATGTTGATTTAAAATGGAGGACGATAAAATGAATATTAAGTATTAGGATGACAAAAATTCACAGAAATAAAATAACTGTAACCATAAACAAATTAATGATACTTGATTACCGGTAGTTATTTTCTCTGAAAGGGGCATGTTTAAAATTTTAAAATCATAAATGGTTCATCCTTCCTGGAGCAGAAATGTTTGTCAAATTAATGTTTTCTGCCATAGAAATATTGTCTTGTGCTAACAAAAACGTATTACAAGATTCTGATATCATTGAATCAATTATGTTGTATGCACATAGCTCTAATGGAAAGTAATATTCAAGTAAGTATAAAACCGTTGGTAATGTAATGTTTTTGTCCGAGTAATATTCAGCAAGTCATTCGCAAGGAAGTTGAACCAAGAAAATTACTTTAATAAACTTTTTAATGTCGCTTATATTTTGTACTTTAATTTAATGCGCATAAATTAATACCAGGATTCAACAGTTTGTTACTAAAGAACTCGCCGTAAACCGTAACTGTGTGATTAATAATAGTAAGTTGTTCATTAGAATAAAAACAAAACACTGTGCAGGCCGGATAAAATAATATGTCGTGTCTGTCGTGTCCGAGCCATATCTATTTTATTTGACATTAAAAACTTAATTACTTTTATAGTAGATCGTGTAAATTTGAGCTTTTTACGGCCGTACTGGATAATATTTTTATTGTAGACAGAATGAGAGTCTGAGAAATCACTAAGGCATTGGCTCTCACATTTGACTTCTTAATATTATCTTGGTTAAGGATTTTTTTTATTTAGAAATTAATAAGATACAAATACAATTAATAATGGATGGTACTATCACACATTTTATTTCCTGGTTGGGAAGTATGTAAGATCTTTGTAGCGGCCTCTTTTTTTGTAGTTTAAGGGCGCTTTAACAAATAAAAGAGAGGGTAATGTAAAGTGATGTACGATACTTCAAAACACTTCCGAACTGTTATTTGGGTACACTTACTGAGTACGTCTCCAAAACTCAACTAACATAGGTGAAATTCACATTCATTTGTATCACGTGCGACCAAGACTGCGACTACTGTTTTCTCACAACCACAGTCCATTGTTTGCTGGTAACGATGAATACAAGCAATATGAAAGTGCACGAATAACTCCAAGTTGAAGTAAATTGTCACCCTCAACATAACTACTAGAACCTTCATATGAATATGGTATAGTTTTACTGTGGGTTAGAATCGCTCTCAGTTTGTGTACAGCATCATTTGTTTGTTTGGATTTGAGTAAGTGATACTTTAAAATGCGTCAAATGTCAACATTCTATGCTTAAATTATTCAAGCAAGCATTTCCTATTTTTGTCTTACCGACCTTCGAAATTATTTTTTCAACACAAACTATTGTTTCATAGTTCACCTTAACTAGTAAATAAGTATCTAATTTCTATTTCTATCGCAGTATAGTTAATAATTCTAGTTTTTTTTGTATACTTATATTACCGGCATATAATACGGAAAACAAGTTGTTGATTAGTTTTTCATATTTTGGTATTTTTCCTTAGTTCCTTTCATTATTCGTGTATTACATTATATAATTGAATTGAAGTATGGACTACACGCAGTACACGGTGGAAACTGTTTATATTAATAACATAATTATTGTGGGTGAAGCAATTACTAAATTGTTCAAAATAAATTAAATGAAATAATGAATGGAAATACTTCTCGTCCGCTCATGGGTGCAAATAAACATACAACTAAATTGTGTGGATGATTTCATGGGATAATCCAACCGTATCAGGATTAGAGTTTTATTTCACATGCATTCAGACTAAATTGGATCCGTTTTACAACTCTTTATTTGTGGTTTATCTGTATGCACACTGCAACAAACGCCGATAAAATATACACGTAAAAGAACAAATGCTAAGTAACAATCGTTTTCCAATACATTTCTAGAATATTCATTTATTTTTAAAAGTTTATTGATCTCCCAGTGCTCAATCGGAACAGTCTATACTTGACCTAAAACAATTTGTAATAGAGAGAGAGAGAGAACGATTTGTAATAGAGAGAGAGAGAGAGAGAGAGAGAGAGAGAGAGAGAGAGAGAGAGAGAGAGAGTAAGCTATAATCTATTTGAAAGACTATTGGCTATTGTAGTCGTGTTTTATCTGATTGCACAGTGTCGTATATTAGCATCTTGAGTGTGACACTATAAACAAATTTAACATGTTGCCAAGAAAGACAGTTGCGCAATCTGATGTGTAACAGCTGTTGTTCTATTATAATGCAAACACTTGAAACATGGTTACGAATATGTAAGGGAAAGTTGAATCAATATTGAGATAGATGAAGATATGACTGCGAGGAACGGAATTATTCAGGGTGTTAGCTGACACTCAGAAATAAATAGTAGCGGGAAATAGGAAAGAATCGAGAGCTAATTTTAAATACTTATTCCTTCTGCATGAGTTGTCGAATATTTACATAGAAACCTACACAAACGTTCTGAACTAAGTACATATTATCTTAGTACCCTGCAGTGACGAGTACCTAAACAAACCAGGTCAACGCTTTTTGCCGACAACAAACGTGGGTTACCCGTCCACGATCCAGGTGCAATGAATGCATCTTTCCATTCATCTCCACACTCGCTTACAAGTATTTCCGGTAGTGGTGTAAAGCCTGGGAACTACTTAGCATCAAACAAGTGCCCATTGGGTCATCGGCCACGGTACACCGTAGGGTCTATTATCTCCCAGAAGAAACACGAATAAATTATAAATTTACTCGCCACAAGCTGTGTTTGTGCTGTCTTATTATTTAAAGTGAATTAAAATGTCTTAAGACTGAGCTTCCAGTAGCTGTCTTGGCATTGCAAACAGGTATTATGTAGCACTGTTTTATGGCGATCCGATTGCTCAAAGTTGGCATACACTTTGGGTAGTAAAGGAGAAACTTCTTGCCTACAGACATGCAAATAATGGATTTCTTATTGATTATCTATAAATGATATGATTAAGAAATAATGTGTTTCCGTATTTTATGTTATGGCGTATTGTGTGCATGTATATTTTTATATTTTCCTGCCACATAGGTATGTACATGAATACAATGTCTAAAATATCAATAATCTCAGAAAATAATTATTGAAATATGCATTGGATGTGTGCTTTGGACTTTTTGATCAAAGAGGATGTTATCAAATTAAATAATATATGTTGTTGACATGAATTTAAATCGACTTTAGAAACGTATATTGTAGTTAGAAGCTTCCATTGTGTTTCCATGACACAGGCGCTACGATTCGTAAATGTGATGCCAGCCGTCATAACTTTCTGGTGCATGAATAATTCTCTGTTTATTCAATCTCGATCCGGAACGTTGAAGTTGAAATCCGACGTCCTCTGGTTTGGCGGCGATCTCGCACCTTGCTCGCGGTGGATGCACTTCAACTTCCGGCTACCTGGCTCACCGGAAGCACAGACCGCTGAATGCGGGATCGAGGGGAATTAAATCACCACGAGTATCAGACTAGGAAACAATGGATTCACCCCGAAGTGGAGTGTTTTTAGACTATGTAGACGTAACGCTCTGTGGTCTATTCCGTGCTGTGCCGCTAGATCGGGCACTCGCCGGGTCCACTCGAAACACGACGTGCGTGAGCGCCACAAATTATGTCGTCTAAACAAAACAACATAACATGCCAGCTCGCTGATTAACATTTCAATTCGTTGGACTTCAGCAGAAGACATCCGAAACGTGGTACGACTCCCCCCTCCTCTAGAAAACCGGTATAAGTTGTTAATTAAATCTCGAAAACAAAATATAGTGTGTTTGGAGAGTTGAGATTTTGCTCGTGTTTTTGTAAACAGTTTCAAAGTTCTGGTTAAACGAAATAAGTTTCTCTGAAAACACACATTTTATTTATTCAAAATAACGTTTCATATTCAAATGTTTCCAAAGCAAGAAAATGAGACGACATTACACACAACTATGTACGGTTCATGCTGATGCTGCCTGTAGGACTCGACGAGAATTTCAAGTGCTCTTAGAGTGCAATGTAATCAATGACATGCATTCAGTAATTAATTATTACTAAACTTGAATTTTTATGAAACTGTAATTCACAAATAAATTGGTGGAAACTCCTTTTAGTTTGTATTAGAGATGGTAAAAATCGAACCCAGTCGAACATTTTCAATGTCCAGTCTACTGAACATTACGCCGTTGTTTTTGTTCATCCATGGAATCTAATTTCAATGTAGAATTAATGCCGATCGTACAAATAACTAATTACTTTGTAAAGGGCTTCCATGTTAGTTATACATACACGTGACGTATTTTGTATACAATGCTCCCGAAATGTTTTCCCACTTCATGGAGGCTAACCCTCGCTCCCCTGGTATATAATAATATCGCCAGTGATCGCACTGCTGCCATGTGTTTGTCGCTCATACGGATGTGTTACTACAAGTTCCAAGGTCTTATTTAAACGGTAGCGTGATACAAACTGAAGTAATGATTATTTTAGAACTGGTTTCTTATTCATTTTATAAACGGTCTAATAGTATAATGAGATAGCCCTTCTCTCTCGTTGTCCATAATAATATTCGCAGCGAGGCAGATATTGATGAATCACTCCTGCGGTATGAGAAGATTCATCACCTACGAACACTTGTCTGCTTCGAGGAGAGAATAAAATATGGCGATCCGGAAATGACCTATGCTCGAAGATATTTTGCTTATGACTAACTAAGTGGGTGTGTTATTTATGACAAGAAGGGTTCGCGCGCGGAACTACAGTGACCACATTGAGGCGCGGTTGCTAGCCGTATAGGCTATAAGATTGCATGAAGCGCAGTTTCGAAGCGTCCGACTCCAACAATTCGGGGGGTCGAGTCCCGAATCAGGCATGGACTTTACATCTATCCTCAAACATCGTCTTGAATGGGCTTATTGCAATTATTATTTTTCTCGAAACGTGACAAACCAATTCACTCATCTCACAAGATTACTTGAAGGATTTGCTCAGATGAAAAATAATTGTGGCCACTTTTCTTTCTCCGTTACCCAACACTTCCCAATAAAAAATTATAATGAAAAGAAGGAAAAAGTATTGTTTGAAACACGATAATATTCTTCATTAAAAAATACCTTTGAAATAATAAAATGTGTTTTTATCATAACAGCCAACTGGGAAAATGGAGCAATTTTAATTTTCTGCGTACAAGAGATACAGAAAGTCTTTTGCATTCAATTTTAGTAACGATTTTTTGTATTGCTTTGATGTTATTACTATTCATTTCTCCATTCTTCTTCTTCCGAATATCAAGTTAAATCAAGGTCATGGACAAGACTAAGTCAAGGTTGAGGGTCATATCTCATCCTTCAAATGGTAGGGCCTGCCCTAACCAGTAACATAATATTTCATCAGACATAAAATATATAACATTTTTGTTAAACATCTTTCTTCTACGTTTTCTACTAAAGTTAACTGTAACTTACATAAGTACAAAACAGGGTAATCAACCAGAAACGCTTCGTGATCTCTGTGGTCCACATCGTCAGGCGGAAACGATAATGCGGTTACCCGACAACACGGAATTATAGCTACCAATATAAATAAATAGGCATTTTGTTTGTACGTGTGTGGTCTTATCATCATAAAACAGACATACGAAACAAACCAAGGCTACGCAGCACAGCGGTGGCTATCAGTACCTGGTAGCCGTAGCCTTGTGGCATTCGTCTTTTAGTATGTGACGTCACACCTACATCTTCTGCAGCCGTGACATAATATGCTTGCGGACAACTTGGCATGAATGGAGATGAATTGAAATGAAGTCATATTTGTAGATTAAACGCACGCAAAATATGCTTTATATAATGAAATCCAGATTCTTTTGGGAATATAAGTAATTTGTTGCGAAACCATCATGGAAAAGCTAGGTACTCTACCAGATATAGTCTCAATCATATTGCGCGATATACGTGCTCTCTGTTGATATTTTACTTGAGAAATGTCCCTCGGCAATGCAGGTCAACTGAGGGAATGGATATATTAAAATTGTAATGTTCTCTCTGTTTGTCATAGTCTAGAGAACAAAGTTTGCTAGTCAATAGAGCAACCCACGGATCGCTGGTTTTGCTTTGCCCATCTCGTGTAGCAGCTTACATCTTTTCCTGAAGTATTATCCAATACAGTTTCAGGCAGCTTGTTGGTTATGAGGTTTGCGGAAAGACCAACGGCAACTTTCAATTCCTAGAACGGTTTTTTTAACTTCGGGGAAAAAACATTATTTTTTACCTAACCAAAACAGTAATTTTGAAACCTGCCCTGATAAAGAGGATACAATAAAATAGTTTGCCCCCCCCCCCCCCCTGCAATCAACTCAGCAAATCAGTTCTCGAAACTGGGTGGACAAAAATACAGATCTATTGATCCTCATCGTAGCACTGTTGTCTTTTCTTGTGTGCTCTTCTTGTTTGTCGACGGATGAGAAAATTCTGAAAACTAAGTGGCAGTGCTGAGAGTTATAAGGAGTCGGAAGTTCCAACTTATGGAAGCGAAAGATTGTCATGGCGCGGATTTACGTGATTTGAGAACTCTCCTTAAACTAGTGTAAACTTAAACTAACATATTGTTTAAGACGCGAATTATTATTATCGTGTTACTATTTGTGTTAATTCACGGTTCATTGCTTAAACAATACAATCTTTTACAATATTTTTCAAGAAAATGTAAACGTGATGACAAAGCTCCTACTTGAAAAGTTAATCGTGCATATTGTGATTCATTTCTGATGTGGGTGTAATAAGGGTGAAGTTTTATATTGTCATTGTGATGTAAAAGAATAATATTTAACTACACATTTTTGAATATGGTGTTTAATTTGCTCTGGTTTGCTTCTTTCTTATTGTTATTGTTAGCTTTTTACTTTCAGATTATTTTTAAATACAACTGATACAATTGGTAACGCCGCATAATTTAACATAATAGCATAATTTTATACTCACGTGCTGTAATTCATATAATGTGCGAATCTGTATGCTGAAATTTGCTAATTTACTTTATCTTCGCTGTCGTAACCTCTTGATTTAAAGGCATCAGCGAAAAAGTAAGAGCTGTAAAATGCCAGTTTTATTATGACATAGCTCACGCTAAAGCAGATAACAAAAGAGGGTTTGGATTATGACCAAGGTTAACTATAAAACATACTATAAATTCCAGTCAGCTATTAGAAGAACGATTTTTAATCTTCATATTGTCACCAATATTAATGAAATATTATGTTTTAACAACTTTGAGTATAGTTTTGTTGGCGTGGGTATGTTCCACCATTGAAGGTGAAGCGTCATAAACTATCGTTGAAAAATACATTTTATTATGGTATTAATTTTAACTACTTACAGAGTATTGACATGATTTGGTAGTTGTGTAATATCGTCATGTATTGAAATGTATAACACGTGGGCCTAGATCTGGCAGTGATTGGACATTTAAGGAAAAACCGACAAAGGTGTGAATCGTGAAACGGCCTCAATTAGAATATTTCGATCTCATAACCAAAACATATTCTGCTAAGAATTACTGAAATATTTAGATCCTGTGATTTAACATTTTTATATACTTTATACTTGATCGTCAACCGACTTTCCCCTCCATCACTTCATTATGAATGTCGGTGTCGATACTGCTGAAGTCTAGAGTGTCGCCTCGGGGGCACGAACCCAAGGACTTGTGGGTGTGGGTGGGTGTCTCGCAAGCCTCAGTCAAGGCCTGGTGACGTAACGCCTGCACGACTTTCTAGGGCATTTGCATTCGCGATGGCTGCGTCGATATCAAATAAAGTTTCTCAATCAACGCAATTTATTGATCTAGCTATTATTGATCAAGGTTTCGTCTGTCATGCATGAAGAGATGAAAAATAAATTCAATTGCGCTTCGCTCACATCTTCCGGAATTGGGAGAATCGGGTATCCAACACGACATCACCGCTCTCTGAAAAACGTATCCAATTAAATTATCTAATTGATTACCCGTATTACTTTATGAGCCTCTCGCTCCCTCTCTACATTTATCATTATTAATTAAGCATGCTGGCTAAGAAATCAAGGGCGTCGCCAATAATTGGCACCTGCATGTTTAATTAAATAACAAGTAAGCACGCCTTCCAGTTTAGTAACCATAATATGAATAACCGTATTAACTGTTTTGTTTCTAGTACGTTGAGTGGCGAGGATATATCCCCGCAATTATAAGGGCTGGCGGTTATTACTGAGTGTATAAATTTTGAATACACATTAATTTATATTCCTTGCACATAATTCGTTATCCAATTGGGTCAACCTAGTTAAAAACTTGATAAGTTGTGCAATCAACTCATAAAACGTATATTGTTATATACCCCTACAAATTAACACCAAACCACACACAAGTAGGGTTTTACGATCATCGATGAATATGCTACAGGAAGTGCTATGTAGAGATTTGGGCATGCCCTCTCCACGCCTTCATTATTCAACAGCAAGCTGTCAGTGTCTGATGGTATTGTAGGACAAACTGACCTCAGCGATAAAACCACCTCGACATCCCAGACCCACGATCACCAACATAATTCATTATAATATAATACAATTTATTTTTCATGTTTTATTTTTTATAAGTGCACTTTTTGTATTTTGAAATAGAAGAAAATTTATTTTTGTTTTCTAATCGAAATATAGATTATGTAGGTTTGCAAGAAATTTTTGATGTGTCTAATCAGTAATCACCTTTGTACATTTGTCTCAAAACTATATCTCATTTCCAATTCTTAATGCTTAAAAAAATTGAAAGGTTTAACTGAATAATATCCTTGAGGGTGATTCAATGAATAAACAATAAAACAGCTATTTGCGCCGGATGTTTTAATTTTAAAAATATGAACTGAAAGTTGGAATCATAAGGCACAAATGGTTGCTAACTGAGGTGACTATTTTTTGCACAACAAACTTACTTCACGCAATCATATTTTCTTTACTGTCAACGTCTCTACACGAATCTGGTTCTTTGCCAGTTGACGACAGATTGTTGGACAATCAATTTAAAATATTGACCCTCAAGAAAACACGAAACAATTAACAAGTCAACAAAAGCCCATACTTTATAGCTTCCTACATTGTCTCCACTTTTAACTTTTTCTTCTTCCAACAAGAAGTAACAACTTCCGTCAAGAGAGAACTCTCCTCTCCTCAAACAAGTTCTCACACTAATTAATTTAGCTGCGAGTATAAGACGTGTGTTTGATTAAGTGGTGGGGATGTGAACAACGTAATACACAACTTTATCACACAATACGCGAGCTTAACTTTGTAGGGTATTACTAATTGAAAGTTGGAAACAAGACGGGAGGTGAAGCAGGCTTAAGTTACGGAAGTCTCTCAAATGTATTATGTGAAACAGGTATGTGAAAGAGAAAAGTGTTCTACACTAATGGGCTCTTGTTTTCAGCTAAAAAACAACTTTTACTAAAGACTGATTAATATTTCACCGGATAAATCAATAAATTTGGAAACGAATTGATTACTATCGTTGCTATTTAATAATATGTGAATGTTGTAACGTGGCTGTTTCAGACATGTTAATATGTAGAAGTGACAAATAAATTTTACGTATAAACTTGTGGGTAGACTAGACAAAAAGTGACTAGAAGAACCGGAAACATTCATCAGAAGGCGATTGTCTCACGACACACATTGTAATGTGAATGTCTCGTCGAGACAGTTGGTCACATACGGTGCTCACTATAAGAATTATTACTTTTTACGTTTCCTCTGAGACAGAATTGCCAAACTATTATGAACTGTGGACCCCTAGCGCCATGTAAGAAATTTAGCGGATCCCCGAACGATATTTGTAATGTTCATTTTATTGGATGAGCGTAGCGAGCGTAGCGAGCGAAGCGAAGATTCCATTTCACTACACTGGAGAAAAAAATCCGGAATGTTTTTTTTTTTTTTTTTTTTTTTTGTATTTTTGTGTCTGTGAACACGATTCCGGCTAAACCAATACTCCAATTGCGATGAAATTTTATGGAGGTCTATAAAATCTCTGAACGAAGAACTGCACGGGGGGAAAAATCGATCGAAAAATTATTTCTCATGAAAATCGCAATTTTACGATTTTTTTCGATTTTTAAAAAAATTCTTCGACTTATAACATCTACATGCTTTATCCGATTGTAATGATTTTTTCACAGAACCTTAATTTTATGAATTTATATATTCGTGTGAAATTTGAGCGCAATCGAAAATTATTTCTCATGATAATCGCAATTTTACGATTTTTTTCAATTTTTAACATTTCTTCGACGAATAAAACCTACATGCTTTATCCGATTAAATGATTTTTTCACAGAACTTTAATTTTATGAATTAATATATTCGTGTGAAATTTGAGCGTAATCGAAAAATTATCTATTAAAAAAATCGCAATTTTACGCTTTTTTCGTTTTAAAAAATTACGCTCATCCATCAACGCGGCGGGACTTAAGCGTTTTCCTAGTTATATGGATTTGTATAGTGACAACATACGTTTTAAATAATTAAAAAATTCGTACCTATTTAGAGTCTGTCTATACCCACTCACAGTTCCACACATTTTCAGTTGCTTCATAATTCCGTTCACAAACTCATGGATTGTAGGCAGTTTTGACAGGGACAATCTAGATCAACCCAAGTTTTAAAAGCAGATTTTAAAATAAACTTCCTTAAGAGGGTATGCTGAGGCTAGAACGGAGGCGAGTTTAAGCGCTCAGCTTTCTGGATTTTTTGGGTAAACGGTTTATAACACCAATATCAAAATTTCACACTAACGTTTATAAAGAATAAATCTATGTTATCCATTATGCGTATTCCTAAATTAATTCATTGATTTTGAATTAAAATTTAGTGAAATCACCAAAATTTACTCAATTTTGGTCAACTTCGTGAATTTATTCTAAGTGAACAGATTTTTTTAACTCAAATTTGCATAATGGAACCCAACGTTTAAATCAATGTGAACGCGCAGGTTAATTTGGTTTTGTCGTAAGATAAACGGTTTGGTGGGAATTTCCAGAATTGTAATCCATGTTTTGGATTTCCCATTTTTTCACGTTTTGAACTTATGTCTCGCAATGGATCTTTAACGCTTATTTTGTGCAACCAATTACGGATATCAATATAAAAGCACTTTATTAACATCCATTCAAAATTTGGTAATGATATTACCAACCGTTCAGCAGAAATCATCAACACCTGTTTGCGCGCATTTGAGTTGGGCCAAGCTCAGCGTACCCTCTTAAGCAAAAGAGAAAAGCGGAGGTTCTGGGCTCGTTTCCCACGAGATCAATTTTACGGCAAGTACTTCATCATACATCATTCGACTTAAAACGGACTTTTGCTTTAAAACTCGATTATCTTAATTGGATGAGCGTAGCGAGCGTAGCGAGCGAAGCGAAGATTCCATTTCACTACACTGGAGAAAAAAATCCGGAATGTTTTGTTTTTTTTTCTTTCTGTATTTTTGTCTGTCTGTTAACACGATTCCGGCTAAACCGATACTCCGATAACGATGAAATTTTATGGAGGCCTTCGAAATCTCTGAACTAAGAACTGCCACGTTTTTGAGCGCAATTGAAAAATTATTTCTCATGAAAATCGCAATTTTACGATTTTTTCAATTTTTATAACATTACTTCGACTTATAACACTTACATGCTTTATCCGATGGTAATGATTTTTTCACAGAACCTTAATTTTAAGAATTAATATATTCGTGTAAAATTTGTGCGTAATCGAATAATTATTTCTTATGAAAATTTCAATATTACGATTTTTTTCCTTTTTTAAAATTACTATTAATTTTTTAAAAAAAGTTTATTTTTTATTTAATTTGATTTGATTTTAAAAAAATTTCAACAAAGTTCTGATTTTTTCACAGAACAACAGAAAATCCGCAAAACACATGGCAGCTCAATTCACCAATTACGCTCATCCAACAACGCGGCGGGACTTAAGCGTTTTACTAGTTAAATATATGCGATGCCGTCTGATTTCTTTTTTATAGCCATATCAAAACTGGTTCAACTTAATGCAAGTGATCCTGATTCTTCAACTTTTCACTCTTCGCTTCTCAGTCCTCAGCTCTGTACCATACGTCATGGCGTCCGTGACGTCACCGTTGAAAAGACAAGTCCGTGATGATCACGCACGCTCCAGATGATCGCAACAGATTTCGGTTTCGTTGAAAGTAAAACGGCGGGTTCGGTTGTCTGCGATTGATCGCACGGTGTCTGCCCCCGTCTGAGGGAGACCACGGACGCGCTTGGCAAACCAAGGAGAAGCGAGCATTGGACTTGCCGAGGTGCGTCGCGGTGATACAACCCAGCAGAACTGTCTGGGTTCAATGCCCGCCTGGGTTATTGGGATCTAGATCTAAATCGTTGAATAGCAACATGCACCGGACTAAAACAAAAACATGATTCAATGGAGAGCGTCCTTATCAATCTATTGCCAGGGAAGTTGCTTCTACTTTTTTTTACTCTGATTGGATGAGCGAAGCGAAGACTTCAATTTCACTGACCTGACCACCAAAATATTTTGCTCGGGTGCTTTTTTTTTCTGTCTGTTTGTTTGCTCTCTACCGGGCAAACGGCATATGCAATCTTGATGAAAATTGGAGGGGACCTTCGAAATCTCTGAACTTAGAGGTGTATTGTTTTTGGGTACAATCGAAGAAATATTTCTCATGAATATCTATACTTTTACAATTTTTCCTCGGTTTTTAATACGATATTTTCGTGCCATTTGGGCCGATTCTGACCAAACGGGTGGGGCTACAACGTTCATATTATACATGGACATTAAGGTTATGGTGATGTAGTACCTTTTGAAAGAAAAAGTTGAAAAAGTTAGCCAGAATCCATAGAAATAAAGCTTTAAATATAAGTTTTTTACGGTAAATAATACCAATTGACAAGTAAAAATAGAAACTTGACAACAATCACCTACAATGCGTAGGCAGCAAAGCAAAGCATTTGCAAAAGTAAAGATATCCCACGCAAACTAAAAACTTAAAAAAAGCTCATCCATCAACACGACCAAAAAAAAGCGTTTGCGAAGCTTCCTAGTACTTCAACAATAATAGTATGTTATTTAACATACCTCTCGTGTGTTTCCTTTCAGATTTTAATTACACACATATAAAGAACAATAATGTAACAATTTTTACAAGGAAGAGCATTAGATTCGTACAACAATCCAAATATCGGATAGTCCGTTTCCGTATGTAATAGAAATTAAATAATTAAGCCATGGACAGAGTTTCGTGTATTGTGTTCACTTGAAAGAGTTTGCAATTGCCAACAGAAAGGAAGAATCTCAGAGTTACTACATCAATATCTCATCATTTGTTACGTAAATGTTATTTCTTAATATGATTGACGCATGATGTAAATACAAAGACCGGCCTAAGTGCAACGTCAGTGAGGTAATATACTTGGTTACGCGTGGGTGCTGATCTTATCCTCTTCGTGGCTTCATCATCTCTTGAGATCTGTCTGGTATCTTTTACCACGCTCTGTGCTTTTACTAATCTTGTTTACTATGAGGACCGAACAAACTGGTAAAGACAAAGAAACGAATATCCTTGCAAAATGGCATAGATAAACTATGACGTGCTTCCCTCTTTCTTCCGCATTGGTGTGAGTTGCTAAAGTGATATAGGAAGGCCAATGTAGGGCATGTTTCATCTCTTTAGCCTAATACTAGTACAATTGTTTAATTTTTTAAAGTCGACAGCAGACGTATAGCCCATACAGGTCTAATTATACTCTCATATTAGTTGTATACTTATTATTAACTCAGAACACTTATTGCTGTGGTTAAAATCACACATTATTTGGGGCCTTTACGCTCCAAAAAAACTAATGAATAAACCCATACGAACTAGCCATCCAAATATCAATCAATCGATCGGTTGCTAAAATCAAACACATCCCTCTGTTCCGCGGTGTAGCGCGTTTTCCTCAGTATAGAAGACGCATCGTCAATGTAGCTTATTGCTTTTTCATGTTAAATTAGCTAGAAGTTCATAGATCGTATTTTAGATCACCGCAATCGTAAAAAGCTACAGTAGACATATCGTCACCGGTGAAAAAGTAAAGTAAAACGCACTTTAGATGTCTTAAGAAAAGCTAAATAAATAGTGAGTTTAGATACAATTTATTGGCTGGAAGTGCTCTGAACAGAAAGGTCATTTCGTTGAGATGATCTGACAATCATGTAGTAAACTATCTTACACAGTTTTCCACTCTCGAGAGCCGGTGTTTTCTGGATTTCAACAGGAAACTATAGGTTGACAAAGTTGACTTCAAGTGTTCAAACTATCATATTATATACTGAAACCCTTTTAAACAGAAAACCTTAATCGAATAAGTTATTTTCCTCTTGTCTTGGAGACAACGCCCTTGTACAGGTTGCGTTCTATAATCTATTCCATTCATGTTGGTATTGGATATACGTGTTGTGCTCCACAATGAATTAAATGTGTCACAACTGCCTGTCGAGACGTTGATGTAGATGTGGGACACTAATTGAAGAACTGGGATTTTTTTCTGTAATATTGGCAGCGGTGTCGGAAAGCTTTTTTCTCACCCCTTTCCACATTACACGTTGGTTTCTTAGCTCAAACAATGAGTGTCGCTATTATTATTATTATTATTATTATTATTATTATTATTATTATTATTATTATTATTATTATTATTATTATTATTATTATTATTATTATTATTATTATTATTATTATTATTATTATTATTATTATTATTATTATTATTAATAATAATAATAATAATAACGGCAAATAATAATTAACTACTTTGGGGTATTTTCTATTAATATGAAGTCCCCGGATATCTCTGTAGAAGGTATACCTTCTTAGGTTTTGGAGAAGTTTAAAAAAAATCATGTTCATCATCAATGATAAAATGCAGTAACAATTCTAGCTATGTATCATATTCTTTAAACAACAATGAATGTTATTAGTTTTGATTCTGGAGGGAATAACACTTCTGTTTCCCTATCTCTCTCTATCTCCTGGGCACGCCACTGTTTGCTGCTCGATTACATATATTTGTTGTATAGCCGGCCGTTTTGATGTTTGATCATAGTGGATCATGACGCATGCGCCTGTGAAGAGATGACTGCCATAGCCAGGGGATTAGTCTGGAGGCAGACAGCAAGGAAAAAAAAATCGCTAAATTTTTTGAGTAGAAGCAGCACACTGGTATCATAATGTTCGTATGGACGTCAGTAATTATTTCTGCCCTGTGTGCATCTCGGCATTTGTTGCGGGTGGCGCTGAGCGGAGGTCAAAGGTCACGCGGGTCACACGCGCAGTATCACACTGTTTCGGCTGTATCTCCTGAACTAATATAGATATTAGCCTCTAGTTTGCTTAATTCAGTTGTAGAAATACCATTTTATCATCTCTGCATTGTGTGCATCTCGGAATTTGGTGCCAGTGGCGGTGGATGGAGGTCAAAGGTCACGCGGGCCATGCGCGCAGCATCGCACTGTTTTGGCTATATCTCCTGAACTAATAAAGATATTATCCTCTAGTTTGCTTGATGCAGTTATTAAATTACCATTACATCATCCCTGTATTGTGTACATCTCAGCATTTGGTGTAGGAGGAGGCGGTGGATGGAGGTCAAAAGTCTTGCGGGTCATGCGCGCAGCATCGCACTGTTTTGGCTATATCTCCTGAACTAATACAGATATTACCCTCTAGTTTGCTTGATTCAGTTATTGAATTACCATTACATCACCCCTGTATTGTGTGCATCTCGGCATTTGGTGCAGGCGGCGGTGGATGTAGGTCAAAGGTCACGCGGGTCATGCGCGCAGCATCGCACTGCTTTGGCTATATCTTCTGAACTAATAAAGATTTGTTTAATATAACTAATGAAGTTTGTTTGATTTAGTTATTGAATTGCCATTCTATCACCTCTGCATTGTGTGCATCTCGGCATTTTGAGCGAGTGGTACTCACATCTAATAGGTATTATTAAACATACTACATAACAAGAAATAAAAACTTGTAATCGAGTGAAAATCCATGCTAAGTCTTTAGAGTTGGCATGGGCAATTATCTCACTATCCTGCTCGTACATGGAAGGATGAACATTGAGTTGAAACACTGGTTCAGGTTTTTGATTGGATATTGCTTTACGTCTCATATTTATGCAACTTGGCTAATCGAGACGAAGGGAGGGACGTAAGGGATGACGCGGGGGGACAAGGGGTGGACAGGCCTGTGCTGGTCAGAACCAGCCACAAGCATATGGGGAGGGCAGGGGTTCCCCACGTCGTGGTCGTCTCTGTCTGTGTCATCATCCGTCCGTGTTGTCTTTGTCGTCGCCGTCGGGGAGGTAGTCAAAGGGAAGGGGTTCCCCGACGACGACCCAGAGCTCGCCATTAGTTTCAGGGAGTGAAACTCCCTATTCACGGGCCAAACCGCGAGAAGGTGTCGAGTTGGAATTTGAAGGCTTTTGCTAACCCTTTTCAGAGGGTTTACCCTCGTTAACCAAGAGGGGCTATGTGTTGAGCGTTCTTTATCAAACTCGTAACATAAGGTTACCTTATCTTCTCCCGAAACACTTCTTCTGTACGCTGCAGTCTAAAAGGCATGAAACGTCCCCTTGCCCGACATGGTTTCTTCATTTATATCAATGTTGTCATTTGCGAAACGAATGTAACCTGGCAATTTTGAATCAATAAATTTCGAAGGAACAATTACACCATCTTTTTCAAAAATTCCTTTTGCAATAGCTGAGTCAACACGTCGAACATTGTCGTAACTCATGCAGTGTCGGCATTGTATAGAACATTCACTAAGCCCTTAAATCAAGATTCTTGGTGTACAGTCATTGCAAACCCTACATGTTTCGGCAAAAAATTTTTACCCCTAGATGCTAGAAAAACAATGTCTTGGGAAATAAGAATCTTGGTTTGCAAATCGTTCTTTGTCGTCTCGCGTGGTGACTCATCATGTTCGTCTTCAATTACATATAAGTTTTAGTAGGATGTGAAGAGATTCGGGTATTATAAGTGCACAGTGCTTTTGATCGATGCCTCCTATAAAGCTATGCCCAGGAGTATCTTTCAAACCAGCGCGGATTTTTAACGCTACTATATGTACCAACTGATGCAAACAAACATGTAAACAGAGCGCTTACACTTACAACAACTGTCTATATTGGCGAGTAATTTCAAAACCAAATAATTGCAATAGATCATTTATTGTTAATAATAATAGCTAATAGCCAAGTGAACAGACATCAAATGGACGGACATATAAATAAACAGATTGACCCATACCCTAAATTACAGTTATCAAATGATAATGAACTCACCATCCGTACGGAGAAGTAAAGATAACAAAAAACGTCTGAATCACTGTCGAACTGTTTCACTCGATCACTCTTTACACTCCGAGATATTGAGACGTTTAGACAACTTCCCTACATCGAGTTGTAGTCCGACTGAGCACCACCACCACCCAGGATCGTGTTGAAAAAGTGAACAGCAATCCCCCAACCCCACTGTAATCGTTAGTAAATAGTTCAATAAAAAATGCCAAAATTTGGCAAAATATCTTAAAGTTCTCAGATCAGTAACAAGCCTTTGACCAGCCGCCCGTGATGGATTGGGGCGTGCTGTAACGCAAGCGGCAACTTATTGTGACATTGTCGGTAATTGAGGCGGCATTTCAATATTTGAAATAAGAAATAGACCTACTGATTCCAAAATGCACACAACCAAGAGGCGATAGAATGGTATTTCTTCAACTGAAATAAGCAAAATAGAGATTAATACCTCCATTTATTCAACAGATGTACCCAAAACAGTACGCCACCGCGCGCCTCACCCGCGTGGTGACCTTTGATCTCCACCCACCGCCTACATTTACCAAATATAGAGATGCACACAAAGCAGAGGTGATGAAATGGTATTTCAATAACTGAATCAAGCAAACTAGAGGGTAATATCTCTATTAGTTCAGGAGATATATAGTCAAAACCATGCGATGCGGTGCGCATGACCCGCGTGACCTTTGACCTCCATCTACCGCCACCTGCACCAAATGCCGAAATGCCCACAATACAGGGATGATGGAATGATAATTCAATAACTAAAATAATCTTTGACTGGGGTAATATCTCTATTAGTTCAGGATATATACCCAAATCAGTACGCCACCGCGTGCTTGACCCGCGTGGTGACCTTTGACCTCTGCCCACCATCATCTTTATCAAATACCGAGATGCACACAAAGCAGAGGTGATGAAATGATATTTCAATAACTGAATCAAGCAAACTAGAGGGTAATATCCATATTAGTTCAGGAGATATATAGTCAAAACCATGCGATGCGGCGCGCATGACCCGCGTGACCTTTGACCTCCATCTACCGCCTTCTGCACCAAATGACGAAATGCACATAATACAGGGATGATGAAATGGTAATTCAGTAACTGACTCATCCAAACTGGAGGGTAATATCTCTATTAGATCAAGAGATATAACCAAAAGAGTACGATGCTGTGCGCATGACCCGCGTGACCTTTGACCTCCACCTACCGCCACCCGCATCAAATGCCAAGATGCACACAAGGTAGATGACATTACTGACGTTCATACGAACATTTTGATACCTGTGTGCTGCTTCTACTCAAAAAGTTTAGCAAAATCGGTTTCTAGAGGTCTTTTTCAGGTCTGCCGCCAGACTAGATGTTTTTTTTAAAATGATAAAACATTGCAAAATGTTGGGATAATAAGAACTACAAAACATTTCAAGTCGATTCAATTTATGTTTCTACTTAGTAAATTAAATATGTATATGCCATTAATCTAATTCCGCCAATACTACACCGTAAAGTAATTTGAAGTAGCTCCAAGCTTCTGCTTTCTCGTTCAACACGGCTAAGCAAACTTGGCTTTAAAATGCATTCTGCAATGCCGTGATTTAATTAAATGTTTTTGTTCACGCTTTTTATTCAAATTGATTAGCTACCGTTAATTGTGTACCACCATAAAACGTATAGAAATCAGTCATCGCCTAACCACCACCACCACCACCACCATCATCAACATTATCATCATCATCATCATCATCGTCGTCGTCGTCGTCGTCGTCGTCGTCGTTGTCGTCATCCATCATCATCATTATCATCGCCGTTGTCGCGATTAGCTATACTTCGTCGGTTGGGCTACTAGGCTGACACACACACAGACACAGTTTATTGAAGGAAAGACCATATTAGTGTTACATCTGAGCAATATCAGGATCCTACACTCAATTTTTATTTAAAAAAAAAATACAATTCATGTATTTGAAACATTTGCAATTCGAGTATTTGTAATATAGTCGCATTTACTGAATTTTATAGTAAAAGTGATATGGTCCCAAATCCAATGTTTCGAAATAGTAACTATTCATAAATAAGCCTCACTGAAAATATCAGGGACATCAAACGGATACCATAAATTGCTTGGGGAGTAACAATTTAACTATACTTTGTGGAAATGAGGCAGAAGAATAATGGTTATACGTAAAGCAAAAGGTAATATTATTGATTCTCCTGTTCACCACCATAATAGCTTTGATAATAGCACTCTGCCTCTGCTAAAATGAAAGAGATACAATTTACTTTTATTGAATTCTAACAACAACTTCAGTGCAGGAGCCTCTATTTTTGGCACCACTGTAATATGGTCGTCGTGCTATGACCGAGTAAATTAAGATTGAGCAGGACTTGGTTCTTGATTAAAAAAGGAGTCCGTATACACTATCAGGTTGGCACCATTGTTCGTCCATACATTCCTGCCCTTACAATACAACGGATATGTTCAGCAATACATCCTAACCAGGGTCACGTCTTGTTGGTATGGGAGCTGTCTGAGATTATCTATTCGGTCATCTCAATCATGGTCGTTTTATTTCTGAGGTCCGTGCCACATATTCGTTGGTCGTGGTTGATTCGTTCTACTGAGTCGATCCTCGGTCACGGAGGTCATCGGGTCGAGAGATGAGCGGTGTCGTGAATCGTGACTGTCACTGGTGGGCATCTTAGCGTTGTTGTTGTTGTTGTTTGTTGCCGTGTAGCTCGACCGAGTCCACGTGGTATTGTGGCGCCGTGCGGTGCTGAGTTGCCCAACTTCCATGACGACAATGCTGCCAACAAACAAACGTAACAAAACTTGGAGAGTTCTCACGGAAGCTATTGCATGTCCGTCGTGCCCGAGCAAAGATAAGGGCTTTTGGAATGGCCAAACACAACGTTTCTAATTTGACATGTGATACTTTTTAAAAATAAGGATATAATGTTTTTACTTCGTGAGTAGTGTCGCTATAAAACTGTGCTGTGTTGTACTGCTGGTCAAATAAAATTATTATTTGAATTAAATATTTTTAATACAATCCAGAAATTTTAAAAAATCTATCGCGATTGGGGATTGTATTGAAAATAACAAATACACCTACTGAAGTGAGAAATGAATTAAATATATTTATTTTATTGTATTGTGTGTGCGTGTACTGTCGATCTAACACGAGTACTTGTTATTGCAGCTGACGCCGGTGGGGACGACGATCTTCCAAGGCCTCCAGGCGCGCGACGCCGACGCCGGAGTGAACGGCCTCGTCGAGTACTTCGTGGTCCCCGGCGACGGCTCCGGTCTCGGCACCGACGACGGTATCGGCCGGAACCGCGTGAACGTGGCCGACGGCGCCGGCTACTTCTCCATCAACCTCCCTCACCAGGGGCAGGTCACCGTCAACAGGAGTCTCGACTTCGAGAGGACGCAGCGCTACCTCGTCACCGTCGTCGCTGCTGTAAGTCCTGCTGCAGAGTGCAGCCTTGCCAGATGGCATTCAAAGATAATTCATAGTTTAAACAGTTACTATTCATATAGAGTTATGCATGTGTGAATAACAATGACAACGATGCTAATTAGTAATAAAACTCCATTCTGGGTTCTAATCACAGTCGGGGCAAACTGTTATTGCTATTAAATAGGAATCAATACATGTTATTAGTTATTGATTGTTAGCAATAACTGTCGAAAAGTTTGTACCGACCGGGGATCGAGCCCATCAAGATAAGCTTGAAAACTCGTAATAATATTAAAACATTGCAATACCAGACTGGCGGCCATCTTTAATCGGCCAAATCTTTTGAGGAGTTAAACATTTTGTATTTTAGGATGCTGTTCGATCGATACGTTAATTTCGGACTTATACTATTGTTCACCTTAAAACCTAGTATGACTGAGCTATAAGGGGGAATATGCTTACCTAATTACTTGATTTGTGAAGAAACCTACATCGACCGAGTGTCATAAATTTTGATATTATAGAATCTCCATTTTGGAGATTGGACGTTATTGTTTACGATTCGCTGTATATTTGGACTACATTCTTTAGGGCGGTTCCACCCGTTTTTCAATTTAATAAAGCGAATGAATTTGAAGGCTAGCGTTATTAGAACTAGGAAAACGCTTAAGTCCCGCCGCGTTGTTGGATGAGCGTAATTGGTGAATTAAGCTGCCATGTGTTTTGCGGATTGTTTTTTGTTCTGTGAAAAATACAGAACTTTGTTGAATTTTTTTTTAAATTAAATCAAATTAAATAAAAAATTAACTTATTTTTTTTAAATTAATCGTAATTTTAAAAAAGGAAAAAATCGTAATATTGAAATTTTCATAAGAAATAATTATTTGATTACGCACAAATTTTACACGAATATATTAATTCTTAAAATTAAGGTTCTGTGAAAAAATCATTATAATCGGATAGGTGTTATAAGGTTAGGTGGGTGTTATAGGTAGGTAGGTAGGTGTTATAAGCAGAAGAAATAAAAAAAACGTAAACTTGCAATTTTCATGAGAAATAATATTTAGATTGCGCTCAAATTTCACACGAATATATGAATTCATAAAATTAAGGTTCTGTGAAAAAATCATTACAATCGGATAAAGCATGTAGGTGTTATAAGTCGAAGAAATTTTTAAAAAATAAAAAAAATCGTAAAATTGCGATTTTCATGAGAAATAATTTTTCGATTGCGCTCAAAAACGTGGCAGTTCTTAGTTCAGAGATTTGAAAGGCCTCCATAAAATTTCATCGCAATTGAAGTATCGGTTTAGCCGGAATCGTGTTAACAGACATACAAAAATTCAGAAAAAAAAACAAAAAACAATTCGGATTTTTTTCTCCAGTTTAGTGAAATGGAATCTTCGCTTCGCTCGCTACGCTCATCCAACAACCAAATATTTTTTTCTTAAGAGGATGGGATAGTCGCGAAATTAAACCACGCGAAATTACAGTTTTTTCTTGATATCTCGAGAACGATGCAAAATATCTTAAAACTGATTTTAGATCGCTTTGTGGTTTTGTTAGAACAATAATATAATGCAAGAAAAAATATTCAAATATATCAATCTGTGCTGTTTGTATTTAAGATATGCATTTAATTAACTATAATTCTAATAAAAAAATTAATTACCAACACATTACAATATTTTTTCGTACATGCTATATTTCTCACAAAACCACATATCTGTCTAGAATCACTTTTTAGATAATTTGCATCGTTCTCGAGATGTCACGAACAAACTGTAATTTCGTGTGGTTTTAATTTCGCAACTATCCCATCCTCTTAATTTTTCTGATCGGGCACACGGCAAAAAACGTCTCTTCAAAATAATGTTTAAATGCAACTGCTCATAGCCCGGAACATCGAACCTAGATGGTTGCGATTCTATGAGAGTAAGATTCTACTATTTTTCTTAAAATTGTCAAAGAGAAAAAAGGGATTTTTTACAATTGTCTTTTCTACACATTTTGCATCAATATGTACCGGCGAACGAAAAATTGTGAACAAAATAATATGATGTTGATATTTTTTCCCTTTTTGGCAAACTGCAAGAATAACATGATTTGAACATAAATCTGACAGAAACACAACAATCTACGTTCAATGCTGGTATAGGAAGTTGCAATTTAAAATAATTATTTTGTTGACTGCAGGTTTCAATTCCATTCACTATATTTTTTTCTTTGTTGCGTAATTGAGAAAATGGAAATTAGGGTAGTACAGGTACAGCCTTATTAGAAATAGTTCCGATATTTGGTGTTAGTGATTAATAAATAGTGTACAATACAATCCAGAAATTCCGAAACATACAACTCGAACCGGGAATCTAACATTCCACCTGTCTAGTGGATAGCTCAGCATCTCTCGTTGGTATAACGAGGCTTGGCGGGGGATAATGAATAAGCGTCAGTATACTACCTTATGAAGATGAATCTATAGATTTTAGTCTGGAGGTTTATTAAATTGCATATTTGATTTTTATTACCTAACAATGTTACGAATTAATTAGTTGGGAAACACTCCCGTTATTGGTGAAATTAATAATATTCAATACAATAGAGAAATTACAAATCCATCTCGATCTGGTGGACTTCTAAACCTGTCAGTCCATTCAGATCTATAATGCGCCAAGTTACTGGCTGTTTGGTCTATAGTACCTCTAGTGGTAATCACTAGATCAAACGGGAGACCGGCATTCAATCTCCGTTCGAGTTGGACTTTTCAATTTAAGTTTTGTATAAAATATTTCAAAACACTAAGTTATAGGTTGTTAGCAAAGGGCATAGACCCATTCGCATGAGTAAACTGTTAATAGTTACTTACATTAGTACTATTAATAGTAAGCCTGATACTGGTAATAGTACTAATGAGTAATGAAATACAAAAATTGAAGCATGTAACCAAATGCCATGGATATCTTCTTGAGACACCGGAAGTTTGAAAAAAAATGTTCGCACAATTTTCCTTCTTGTTACTCTCGAGTCTAGAAAACTAAAAGTAATGTTCATCGTATTTCTCACTATTTGTAATATTTAAGGCATAAGGTATGCAAATGGTATCAAGATGACAATATGCCTATATGTGAACGATTGTATTTTTCGTGCTGTACTTATAACACGACTCCATGTCGTCAAGTTCCAACGAGCCTGATTACGTCACGGAATTCAGTTACGATTGATCCGTACATACAAACATCTCAAGTATCTCGCAACGGCGTTGCTACTAGTTACTGCCTCGGGCCCACGTACAAACTATACAAACCTATCAAGTATCTTCAAATAGCGTTGCTACGAGCTACGTGTGCGTAGGTGGCAGATCATCCCTCTTCCGAACATTTTGCAAATAAAGACAGACACTATTTGCTCGGATTTAACTATCTACTTACTGTGATTCACTGATAAAATACACGAGCTTTGAAAGCTTTTCTAACAGCATTTCAAGAATAGTCTCCACGAATATAACACATTTCACATATTATTATGTTTCGACAGAAATAACTTTAAACGCTGTTCTAAGATGGCACGTGCTTTTTTACAAAAATATTCGTACACTTTCCTGTATCGATACAAATAACAAAGCTATTTTGTACGTACAGATTGTGAAATATTGCAATAAGTTCATGATTCTTTTCAAAACTGCAATTCTTATTTATTATTTTGTTTTCAAAGAACTGATTGAGTGGATAATGTGGGTGGCTTTATAGATTCAACGCTAACCCAAATTATTGCTCTAGAATTTGGCACGTGTCATAATTAAAATTTGACATACCCATGTAGATGTATTTCCAAAATGGAATGTGTAAAGTGACATTGGAGCCGTCCTATAGCAACGAGGCACATAATGAATTATAATATGGTTGTTCCGAAATTAGCCCTGTTGATTCTGGTGTCGTTAGCGGGTGGAATCGTCTCAAAACTTGTTTAGTCGGTGGTTCCTATTTAAAATGCCATCTTTAATTGGCCATTGTTCGTTTGTCGATGGCATCGGCGATGATAGGTTTGGCATTGGTCTCCCACTAAAAATCAGTTTTGTGACTATAGTGGGTATAGACTCTGAATACGAATTTATTTATTTTATTAATAAAAGCACCAACAATAAAATTAATAAACTAAATCGTCCTTGCTTTCAAGAAGTTGTGTATGATCATCGATTAAAAAACTCACGCAAAGGAGGCAAGTTGCCACAACTTGTTTATTAGTGGCACGATTCAAATTCATAATAATGTAATGTTTTAACTTCCCCTTCGCTGCATGTTAAACTTACAGCGATGGTTTGTCATGAAATATTGAAAAGATTTGGAATCTTACAAAATCTGAACATCGGTTATACCGTTGGAAGTTTTCCGAATGGGATCGAATGGGATACCAAGCACAAAAAGCAACAAAAAATAACAAAATTCTAGCCACTCAGTGAACGATTTTCAGTGGGGGACTTTAATTTTAAAGCGGACAAAGCCAAACCTGTCGTTGCCGACGCCATCGACGAGCGAACAATGGCGAACCAGAGACCACTGAAACAAAATGCGACTACTTCGTTTACCTTGCATAGCTTGTGAAGATATTCTTATAAATATAAAAGTAAATTTAAATGTGACGCCATGATTACTTGACATCCACATTGTATTTGTGTATCTCGTTCAAGGTCTTCGACCTCTAGTGTACACACGTATTCGAAGAATTCTCGTGCACTAATTGTTATTATTTCTCTTACGTATTTTAAATATTATCATTTCAATAAGTGAAAACCAGCAGCGCTCGAGTTGCGTCGTCAGTACGTGGAAGGACGAGGATAAGGGACCTACTTATTTCTGGATAAGGCTAGCAACGGGCAATTAACTCACTTCAGGTATCGCTAGTCGCATAACGCCAGTGCGCAACGATGCTCGCCGAACTAAGGCTGTCATTTTTTTAACGTGCATATTATTTGTATCCAGTTTTTTTTAAACGTACGAGTGACAGTGAAACCGTCAGTGCAAGTATTGTTAATCGAAAGTATTGATTTTCATTCAAAACTATAAATCGTGCTGAATAATCCCTACTTAACAAATATTTGTTGGAATGAGGTCCTCCTAGTGAACTAATTTACTGCAGTTATTATGTATGACACAAGTGAAATCATTTTATAGTATTAAATTTAGTGTAAGTGTCGGCAAGGCAATATGTTTCCTTGGTTTCTGGCAGTGTGTTTCTACTGCAGCAACGTCATCGTGACGATGGGGTTGAGTCATGTTAACATCTCTATTGGTCTAAATGGTGAGATTGTTTCGCACCTAACCTCGACTGAAAATGGCGGCTTGATTCTTGTTCCGACGACTAGCAGTGCGCCTGGTCTATCTGCCTATTATGTAGCTCTGAAACAGGGAGCTGCAGGGAACTCGACCACTAATCCAGGCGTTACTAGTAGCATTAAGACTTTGCCCACGTACTTAGTATCAACGCCTATTCCAGTAACTAACACGCAGATTTTAGAACAGAGTCTTGGTAATTTAATCAAATTAAAACCGAAGTTTGCTGAAGGAAACCCAAGCTCAAAGGTGGAGAGTCCTGACTCGGCGTCATCTGGAACTTTGGTCAGTGTTGAGGTAAAACCGAACTACTTCGTTACCTCGCACGCCGCTTTTTCAGGGGTTCCTGTTCCCGAGAAAGAGCTCACCAAACAAATATTGGAGTCAATCGAAAGCGAATCAGTAAGGGATTTATCCGAAAACCCAGTTGACAACCGTCACGATGGAAGTGAAAACTTAAGTAACGTTTTCTCAAATGAAAACTCATTTTCTGAATCCGCCCCTGAAAATTATTCTGGAAAACACACTTTAACCGAATCTGAAGATGAAATGAGAATCGATGCAATAACGCAATCGGCAAGTGTTAGTGAACCGATGCCGATACATAGTGGTGTTGGTAGCAGGCTCGTATCTGTGGAGAAATCTCGACTTGGTGACGTTGAAGTCGGTAATCTCAGGACTGAACATATCAATGCCAAGAATACCGTTAATCATCCAATTGATCTTGAAAGTAAACGGCGAGAATATAAAAATACAAAGATTCTCACAAAGCAAGACGCGTTAAAAAATAATGAGACAATTGGGCAGTATGGAAACAAAGATGGTGGCGACGAAATACACATCCAACCAGTCTCTGAACAAAATTCTAACAGCCATGATGAATACGATTACTTACCGTCACAACCGCACGAGATCGGGGATAATAAAGTCCTTGGTGTTGACCCATCCCACGAAGATTTGTTTGCGGTTGCCCCTGAAAGCCAAGGCGAACTTGCGTATGACATGGCTAGTGAAGACTTCTCAGACAAGCACACATATCTTCAACCAGAACAGTCGAGCAGACAAGACGTGTCAAGTAACGATAAGTTACTTGATGTTGAAGCATCAAGCGTGCAGTATGATGGGGTACAAACTGGAAACAGTGAAACTCTTCATAGCAATGATCAGGAATCAGACCAGTTTAATGAAGATTTACCCTTCAATCAACAACAAGGCCTGCACGAAAATGAGAAGTCAAAGTCCGATATCCAAGAACCCAGTCAATACCTCAGCGGCAACTTTATAACAGAACGAAATTATCATGAATCTGGATCTGAGCCATTTTCAAGTAACGACCAGGACAATGGCAGTTCGATATTAGATGACGGAAATGTTTCAAAAAATTTACACAATTCGAAACATGTTGGTCTTACTCAAAAACAAGTTGATAACGAACACTCATTGACCTACGATCAAGAATTCGCTGACAGTGTCATTCATGAATCCAAATGTAATAAGCTATTGTCTTCAAGAAATAGACTCGGCGAACAATCTTCTACTGCCAATCAAAACTTCGCCGAGGGTGCCGCACTAGGAACGAAAAATGGACAAAATGCTAAGTGCAAGAACACTGTTTCAAAAGCCAATCTCTCCCTTGAGACACGTAGTTTTAAGCGATGACCAAGAGCCTGCAGCTAGTGTATCGCATGTCTCAACTGACACACATCACACAAGTGCTATATCGTCCCAATTTGACGATGGTAGCGGAGAGAGAAATGACCCAACATCTGGTGATCAAGAATTTGCAGACAATGTCATTCGTGAGTTCAAAAGTAAAAAATTGTCTTTAGGAAATGGGGTCGATGAACAAACTTCTACTGCCGGAGGTTCCACAATAAGAACGGAAAATGAAGAAAATGCTAAGCAAAAGATGACCTTTTCAAATTCCGATCTGTCCGTTGAGACACGTAGTATAAGTGATGACCAAGAGCCTGCAGCTGCAGCTAGTGTCTCAACTGACACACATCACACAAGTGCTACGTCGTCCCAATATGACGATGGTACCGGTGAGAGAAATGACCGAACAACTAACGATTGGGGAGTAGGAGCGCTAGATGATTCCAGAAACGCTAATATGTCTCAAAATGTAAGTTCAACGCTGGATGATCACAGCTCTAAACAAAATTCAACAGATGATCAAGCACGCGTGGCCAGAGTGCTAGAAACTATACCCATCCAATTATCGCAATACGACCACGACAGCGAACCGTCAAGAGATGAGCAGGAGCATGCAGCAAGTGTAGTACATGTTTCAAGAAGCGAATACATGTCTCTTAATCCTGAGTCCAAGCAAGAGCTACAAGGTAGTGAACCTACCACGAGTGATGATCAACAACTCCTTGATGGAAGTTCCGGATCGAAGTCTGATCACGATCATATGGTTGAGAATGAAGACTTGAGCGGACACACTCAACCGAACCTAAGCGAGATAGATCTGTATGGAGAACGCGATCTTTCTGGCAACGATGAACTACAACTGGCTGACGTAAAAGAGGTTTCCAAGTATGAAGATAATATAGATTCTAAAGATAATTCCGATCTAAGCAGAAATATCACGAGGAAACTTTCTGAGGAAGTCGTCTCTGAAGTTCCTCTGGTCGCCGACAGTGCCGCCTCCAGGATCGAGGCAGACGAAAGTTCTGGTGTTACCCCAGAGTCCCAGACCTCTGACATCATGACCTCTAGGACAACAATGGACTCGGAATATGATGACACTGCAATTTTCACTAATGGGTCTACCTCCAATGACACAGTGAGTACCTGCAAACTAAGAAAGTGAAGTTGACATTTCGTAACTTTTTATTTTCCTTTCGTAGAGTACTGGTTTGTATTGTCATCACTTTTGTCTAGTTGCCAACTAAGAAAATAATATGCTCAAGTGAGTTAATG
Organism: Sweltsa coloradensis; assembly: GCA_024449915.1. Classification (NCBI taxonomy): domain Eukaryota; kingdom Metazoa; phylum Arthropoda; class Insecta; order Plecoptera; family Chloroperlidae; genus Sweltsa; species Sweltsa coloradensis. The sequence continues at coordinate 463,290 of JAMZAV010000136.1, read as the reverse complement.
AACTGAAGTTCTTCGCTTTTTTGTTGATTGTGGAATGATAAATAATTTTTGTTTTAATTTACCGTTCAAAGAACCTTTTCTTTCTAGAATAAACACGTAAAATTGTAAGAATACTGTCGTGTTTTGTGGATGGTCTTTCCAAATATTTTTTCAATGCTAAATTTACATTTATAAATCGTTCATAACCAAATTATGCGAATTACAAATACATTTCGGGTCACTTTTTTATCTCAAATTTTAACTGAAAAATGTAATACTTAAAGGGGTTGGTAAGAATGATTTTGCACATATCAGATACCATTACAACATTTTAGTTATATGTCCCAATACAATAAGATATAATGTATAATTACAAGAAAAAGTGGCGACGTTCGATACCAAGTCGTTTATTCTTCCACCTAAACAGTCCTATAGAAACAGGTAGGTGAATTTAATGTGCCCCCAAGGAGGTGTTCTTAAATTAAGTAGGAAACTAAATCATTGTATATTTATCTTATATTTACACCCAGTACTAACCAATAATCTAACCAATGTTATTAAAATGTTTTCTATAATAAAGCCATGTGCATATTCTATAGATAAAAAAAACTAATGTTGCAAATTTATAAATTAAGTAAAAAAAATACCAGACCACTACCCATGCATTTCGTCTGGGGTACCCGAGCTGCCGAGTTTTGCGAAATAACGCACTATAGATCAGCGGCGTCGGAGCCGGGGGGGGGGGGGGCAGGGTGGTAGCTTGCTTAGAAAAATGACGAAATAACCATGCAAGCATAAATTTTATTTTCTTCGAGTCATCTGGTTTACGCAAAAAAAATTATTCGTCTATTATCTTTTCTTTTTTTCCGTTCAGCAAAGCCCCTCAAACACGTAAAACACCACTTCAAAAATACGTATTTTTTAAAACATTACCTGTGGCGCTATTGTGCGGGACCCCCCTCGAAATATATTTAACCGTACGCCACTGACTCAAGGACTTTAGTTGCATATTAGGTAACTATGTATGGAAGCATGTACTTGTCATGGGAAAGTTCGCCCCCCCCTGGAAAAATAGATTTCCGTCGCGCCTGCTATGGGAAGAAGAGTCATGGCGTCGCCACGCATGTCTGAATCTCGTACTAGTACTGCAGCCACAAATTGACTGGTGCAAACGGAACATATCCATGTATCTCAGTCTCAGTGTCTCGCATAATAATGCCAGATTGTTAACAGTGTACATATTTCTAATGTAACACGTTCAAATGTTGATTATGAGAGTGTAAATATTAATAATTAATATTAATATTTTTTTCTTTTCGTTTTTCTTTTTTAATGTTTTTTTTTCTTTTCTTTTCTTTTCTCTTCTTTTTTTTTCTTTCTTTCTTTTCATTCTCCACCCTTTTTTATATTTGATTCATTCTTTAAATGCATATAATATCATTCAATTTTTTACCAAAATTCTTGTGTTAAATGCATTGTTGTTGTAATGCTACTATTTCAAATATTTACGAAAATGTAATTTATTGTTGTTTCTGCATCTATGTAATTAGATTTATTTAGTTGTCCTCCTTTGTAAATCAGTTTTTATAACTGAATAGGATAGACGTTAAATAAATAAATAAATAAATAAACCAAAAAATAAGAGTGATCCTGAATCTAATTAACTCAATCGTGAACCTCACATCTACGTCAATTGCTCGAATTTATAGAAACCCAGCTGTTCGAAGATTGATGCTATGCCAGAACGTAGATATTTGCAACTTGCAACACACAAAAAGTACAAACAATTTATTTATATGAGATTTGAATGTAACAGATTCGTGTTTCAATGTTCCATGCCCCTAGTCATCTAAATGAAAGCCTTATTTTATAACTCTCTTTGTTACTTCGATTGTCAGTGTGTGTATTTGTCAACTTTGAAGTACATGTACCTAAAGCTTTGAAGTGTGGCCTAACTGTTCGCGGAAAGGTTCAATCTATTATGTCTGTAATATATAAATTACTATTTTATTTTGTTAATTAAATTGATTGACAAAAGTCATGTCATTTGTGAGTATAACTAAAACACACACCGTGACATATTAAATTTAATTATATCAAACTATTATATCCGTTTTAATTACTTCAGGTGTTCATGTTTAATTGTAATTCCGTTGATTGTGATGATTCGCTGATGAAACGAACTTCGATGAAAATGACGTGATGATGAGTCTTTTACAAAATATATTATTGTGTTGTAATTTTATATGAAATACAGGGCTAAGCTATTTCCAACGTTAACCGTTTATCCCCTGTTTACCCTGATCACAGCTACTTCTGCAAGCTAATACAATGAGTTCGTTGAGTATGGGAAGCTGTAGATCTGGAGAGCTCGAACATGGTTTTCAATTGATTGTCTCATCGTTCTTTATTTCTACCGGAGGGGTTTAAACGGATCATTGATCAAATTCAAATGAACTAAATAAATAATTATTGAACATAATCCCTATCATGGAACTATCTAATTGTGTTTGCCTACCTACACTATGATGTATATTGTAGTATGTATATGATGTATGTATCTAAATGAATGTTTTATTTTCCAGGAGCAACAGATATGGCATTCCATTGAATGAATAATTTAAGTTTTTGATTATTAGCTACTTACATTACTCCTTACTCCTAACATTTTTACCGGTAATTTAATAAGCCAAGGCTCATAAGAAAAAAACTCAGTTTCGATGCTTCTGTTCCAGGACCGAGCGCGCAACGCGTCCGAAAAGTTTTCAGCGACGACAACGCTGACGGTGAACATAAAAGACGACGACGACCAGGACCCCTCCTTCATCTACCAGGGATGCATGTTGCACGACGGCGCCTGTATCAACCCCGAGTACATTGCGTCGGTAAGTCCAGCTACTATAATACTAGTAGTTAGTGAGAGACTAACACTTCTTCTTCTTCTTCTTCTTCTTCTTCTTCTTCTCTACTAGTAGTCCACCGTCTCACTATAGTGCTTCTCTACTAGTAGTCCACCGTCTCACTATAGTGCTTCTCTACTAGTAGTCCACAGTCTCTCATTATAGTGCTTATTATTATTATTATTATTATTATTATTATTATTATTATTATTATTATTATTATTGTTATTATTATAGTGCTATCTATAGTCACTCACTAGTGCTACTCTAGTAGGCTAGTCTCTCAATAGTGTTGTTAGAAAAGAGTTAGGATTTAATTTAGTGATGTATAGCCTAGTATGTACAATGTCATCCATTCACCTAAAAATATATTTTTTCGTTACAAGACATTTTACCATATTGCAAAATGCCCCATCTCGCTGTTTACTCCTCTGACCCCTATGTAGTTCATAATTAGATTAGCTATTTTGTTTTGTTTGTTTGGGGTGATGCCCCTGCCTCTCACTTTGTTATGATAATCAGGTTAAACACACGAATGATTTGAATTAGGTGAAGCATACATGCCCTATATGATAGCAAACCACAGCTGTTAATTTTCCCACTTCCGTGAAATATCTAATTAGTGGGTTTTGTGTTTTAATTCGCAAGTAGAGGCTTAAAGAACGCAGTGACCTAAAGGTTGTTTGCTTTGAAAGTTCACTAAAACAACTTTAATGGTATTATAAATGATTATAACCTGCTTTTTTTTTTAAACTCACTCATCTTCAAGTTGTGCCGAATTAAAATCAAATACATAAACTTAAGCACAGGAAATTTCCCCCTCCCCAAATTCTCCTACCCCTTCCGAATTGTCAGCTCTAAATCTCACACAAAAGATGTGTCTTCTTGTTTGATAAATTAAAATCAACTTTTTTGTTAGAAAATAACTAGCAAAGGCAATAATATGCAAACAATTAATATCAATTACCCTTGTATAATATTGTAGGACGTCTTGGAAATTTACAATTTATTAGTATTGTCTAATCTATAGTATCAGTGATATTAGCTATTTCGTTAGGAATCGACACAAAAAATGTAGTAGTCATTAAAATGTTCTACTTACAGGAGATCTCTGTCAGTTTGTTTGTTGGTGATTAGATATTTGCTAGACAGTTTCACCACAGTTATATCTAAACAAACTTCGTTAAGTCAAGGCGATAATTGCAGTAAACATGTCTTCTGAAACGGTTTTCTACTTGCTTAGATTACTGCCTGATTATTGTGAGTCACATTAAAAGTGGTTATGGCAACTTATTGTCGGACTCAACTCAAATCAGTGAAATCACTGGTGTAAAGAAGGTGTCGCCATTGCGATGAAAAACTTTAATAACTAATAAGTAGACAATTATACGGTAGTAAAACCAAGACAACTGTCTTTTTTGAACAACCATAAGGTCATATGAATTGGTCTTGTATCACTAAATGGGAATCAGTATAGACCAATGGCATTATATAAATTTAATATCTAATGTGATTGATAATGCACTGTACTCTAGACCGACATATCGCCGGCTCGATACCCGCCACTGGTAATCAAGAGTCATTTAGGCGAATGCTGTGAGTTGAGTTGAGATGAGTCCTTAAAATATAGCTCCTGGACATTCAGTCACATATCCCTTTGAGTTGAGTTGGAATTGAGTCTATAAATAGCCCTTCGGCATTCAGTCACGGATCCCTTTGATTTTAGTTTATATTGAGTGAGTTACATAAACAGCCATTGAACATTCCTTTACACATCCATTATACAATATTATTGTGGTAGTCTGAAGGGAATCAAATGCACTAGGAGATGAGAATAAGCTCAGAGTTTTGTGTTTTTTTCCCCGTTTTTTTTTTCTCGGGTAGATGGTTTTTAACGGCGTTTGATATTTCACGCGAAACGTTGATAAAAATCAATTTATGATATCCAGTACGAACATTTCTCAGTTAATCGTTTTTGATTAAAAAGTACGTGAAATGTCTGTAATTTACTCAATTTTTGTAAACTCTAGGAAAGGAATTTATGTGTTCAGATTGATCCAGAAATTTTCATACTGAATATCAACGTTTACATCAATGTGAACACCCTGGTAAATTTTGATAATCGTAAGATAAACGGTGTAATGGGAATTTCCTGAATTGAAATCCATGTATGGATTTTTTTTGCTTTCTGGACTTATGCCTCGCAATGATTTTTTTAACTCTTCTTCTGTGCAACCAAGTGCTTTATTAACATTCATGCAACATTTGGTACTGATATTACCAACCATTTCATTTGCCTCAACCTCAACGCACCGTCTTAATGTTATGCGTGCGTTGTATAGGTATCAAGCGGCAAGCTGGCCGGCATCCTGAACATCGCCCCCGAGAAGATCCAAGCCGTAGACATGGACTCCATCAACTCCCCGATCGTGTACAGCTTCCTCAGCGGGATGCCGTCGTCCTACAAGGACTTCTTCGAGATCAACCCTCAGACGGGCGCCGTGCGTCAGATCCGCGCCGTCGACACGACAGTCACCAAGAAGTTCGAGATCATAGTCAAGGCGGAGGAAGTGTCGGAGCTGAAGAGGTTCACGACGGCCAAGCTCTTCATCAACGTCAAGCCGGTCGACAGCAACCCCCCAGAGATCAAGGCCACGGCCGTCGAGGGATTCACAGACGAGAACGCGCCGATCGGGACCAAAGTTGTGGACGTCAACGGGGAACCCATCCAGCTCACGGTCACGGACGCGGACTTGGTAAGACGACTTGGTTGTTTGCATTGAGAAAGTATTTATAACTTAATCGTATTTCGTTTAATTTCATGTCGCATATAAAGTGCACTCTTCTAAACTGAGACACTGGTAGGCCTACTTGAAAACTATAGGTATAGCATTCAGTTATTCTTATTTATTTTGCTTACTTTTTTCTCTTTTTGTTGTCCCAGGATGCTGTGTTAAACACTTATGGCGGCAATTAGAAAAGCCAAAATCCACAGATTAATAATCAAATCCACCGAGAAGTAAACCAATAAACCATGCCTGTCGTTGTATTTTGTATTTTGTGTTGAGCTTGTGAATAATGCGGTATGTAATAATTTGTATTACATTCCGTAACACTATCCAGAGCGCTTGCCATAAACATCTTCTACGTTCTTGATAATAATTCTGAAGATCGTTACTGTGCTACCTTTGCCATCATCGGCCACTTTGCCAATATCATTGTCTCAGTGTCAGGCTTCAGCTAGACTTCACAAACGAGCATGCAACCCTAATAAGACGAAGAGAAGCCACGTTGTTTCCACTCTCACACAATTATACAGGTGCACCCTTGAAGCCACTTGAAACAATGCTTCACCGACCACTATGCTATTACAATATTCTGCACATCCAAGGCATTGTACACTTCAATTCAAAACTATGCCATAAATTCTCATCTCAATAACTTCTTCTTAATATTGCAAACAAGATACAATTAAAAATCAATGCACTGGTATATAAACGACTCTAAAATAAGTTTTTTTAAGGTAGGTAAGTTTCATCGAATCTCGTGTATTCTTTTGGAATCATCGATTGCTGTTTATCTTTTCGATGCGATAGCTAGCTTATAATTGAGAAACTGGGTTTGCTTTTTCAACACACCAATAGACAAGATCTTGTCTTTAGTCCAGTAACAATTCTTAAATTCACAATAAGTACCCAACTGAACTGAGTAGGATGACAATTAATTTGTAGCCCTATAATCAAACTACCGTAACTTTTACAAACCAGACAATAAAACCACGAACAAGCAAAGCAAACGTCAGCTCGGCAGTTTCATAATATGTAGCTTTCAATTCGAATGTGACATTCAACCCCTCTCCAGTATTTCCTCGTAGCATGCGACCTTGCAAATAAAAGAACTGTAAATTTGTTTTCAGCTGTGGCTGTTTACTTGCTGTACTACACGTTTCATTCCGATATGACAAGCGTCTTGTTTTATACAATTAATAATAGTGTAAATATTGTGACAGACTATGAACATACTCATACGATACGAGGAGATTCTCAATCTCAAGGCTCGAGGAGAAAAAAAAACTACGTCAGGAAACTAGTTTTGTAATTTTTGTAATTTTTTAATTTAACGTCTATCCTATTCAGTTATAAAAACTGATTTACAAAGGAAGACAACTAAATAAATCTAATTTCATAGATGCAGACACAACAATTTCATTTTTCCATTTCAAAACTTTCCACAAGTTGTTCTATATCTTTATATATCTTATAATGTTATTAATAAACTTTAATTGTAATGTCAGTATAAACCAACAAATTAAAATATACCTAACAAAACTATTTACAATAATGATAAGTAACAACAAACTTGACAACCTTTTTACGTTGTTCCAAATGAAAAGATGTATTTTTTATTATTCGTCTTGTGTTTCAGAGCCCGGAAGATCCGAAGCCAAATTATTCGTTTGAGCTGACGACGAACTTCTTCCAAATCGACTCTAACGGGATATTAACGGTCAACGAAGAAAACTTGGACCGGGATCCCCCAAGTCCCGGAAAGTTCAGATTCCAGGTAACACCCAGTTCACCATTATAACGACCTAAGCCGAAATAGGATTTAAAATTAACCTCTACATAAAACAATGTAAATTTATGATAATCCTCAAAATTGGCTCGTTTTTCTAAACTCTTATGTAAATAAGATCCCTGGTTATTTTAGTTGAACACGCTTCGCTGCCTTGTTCTAGATTGTAGCCCGGGAGGTGAGCGGCAACGCGGCGAGTCCCCCCCTCTCTCTCACCGTCTCCTTGAACGACGTGAACGACAACGCGCCCAAACTGCCCATGATTCCGCCCCTCACCGTGCAAGCGGGGGATGGCGCGCAACAAGTTATCAAGGTAAGCGTATCAAGTGACCGTTCATTCATTAGAAATTACCGGTTGTTACATTGTTCAGTATACTACAACATCTTCTGAAGGGAACATGATAGTGTGCGTCCAAAAACATATATTGCCTCTCGTTTTTGGACACATTCATAAAATGATAAATAGATTGAGTCTACCTACTCCAGCAGTGTTTTAATTTGGTACACCCATTGGGTAAATGGTAAATAATTATTTATTAGTGGTACCTTAAGTGATGCTTCACCTTTGCCCTTGATTGCAGGTGGAGGCAACGGACGATGACCTTGGCGATAACGCCGCAATCACGTACAGCATCTACCACGTGTCGAACAATGGCCGGGGTAAATTCAAGATTGATCCGGAGTCTGGTGTAATCAAGACTACGGGCAAGATGACTGCCGGCGAGCAGTATAGCATCACTGTGCAGGTGCGTACCAGAGGACAATGACGATGATGAAAGTAGATCTGTTGAGAGAGGCCATTTTCCCTAGACATTTCTCTGTAGACGTTATTGATTTGTAACAGAATTTGAACAATGACATAATATTGTGAAACACAATCACTGTACCTTTGATCTGCTCAAGTACTAGACACCGGGGCTGTGCATTGTAGTTCGTGTAGTTTTCCAAGCCTCGTTTTAATGTGTCCGTTTAGCAGCGCCGCAACAGAAGTGATAATTGACCAATCACAACAGCAACGGGTATTAAACATGAAACTTTCGTCGCGTCGCGTAGCATCGTATCGCCTGTGACCAAAGCAGATTATCTTCTCGAATCCTATTCTCTTGAAACATAGCACTGATGAAACTCGAGTGGTGTAATGGAAGCAGAGGGACATCAAAGAGCGCAGGATAATGGAGTGTTTACACTTCGCAGGCTAGCGACAGCGGAGGCAAGTACAGCCAGACCATCGTCGAGGTGACCGTGGTGCCTGGGCCCAACACCAAGGGGCCCATCTTCCAGGAGGCCGTGTACGAGGTCCAGGTCAGCGAGGGGGCGTCCATCAACTCCACGGTTGTCACCATCATTGTGAGTACACACTCTTCAAGGAGACGGCCAACGAAGTTACGTGAAATATTAGATCAGTTTTGTGTCCCAATGTCTCAATTATTGTCCTACAGGAACTTTGATTTTTTGCGTTCATGAAGCATTTTTATGAATCTCGGAAACTAAACTAAAAAAACTAAAATTTTTGAATTATTGAAGCGTCAACGTCGAGATTCGAAAGTTGAATTGGAAACGTATACATTCTAAACGAGCACGATGAATGTTCTAGCTGCTCGTGTTGGGCATCCTGTGGTGCCAATCAAGCGTGAGTGACAAGTTGTTGTCGACGTCATTGAAACATGTGTGTACGACAAAAATCAATCGAAATTTAATTTGAACGACATTCTTTGTTGACATCCCTGACTAAACAATTAGTATTGTGTTGTGCCCCAAGTGTTTGAAATACACGTATATGATTTCTAAATCCTATGTTTTTATGAATTGCTCTTACTCACTTGACATTAAAAGTTGGCGAGAAAAAAAAGAAAAAAAACGGCATTATCAAATATTAGATTCGCAATACTATATTTTTGTTTAGTAGTAAGTAATCTTCATTAAGAACCGCAATTGAAGCACACGTGGGACTCGTCAGTTCAATACTCACCGCTAACAATCTTGCATGAAAGGAAGGTTTCAAGGTGTAGTTAAGTGCTAGGATTTCTTAGGTAACATATTAAATTCAGGGGCACAAGGTGTAATGTTACGAGACAATAGATAATAAGGAAAGGTTTGTAACAAATCAATTTTTCTGTTAGTTTTGTTTCTGAATCCATATATGTTTTATTTTGTTTTTATTTATTCTTTGTTAATTAATGTTGATCTCTTATCCTTTCAATAAATCAAATTTACTTCAATTTTGTGTATTATACATTTCCATACGGGAATTTAAATATCTAATATCAATTTGTATATTGATGCTGATTTTGTATTATTTCATATAAATTATTGCATGTATTATTATTTTTTTGGATGTATTTCATACAAACTCGGTCAAAACCGGAGCTAACATGTTGTATGTATTTATGTATGTAGTACCGTGTATAATTTGTGTGCATGCCATGTTGTTCCTACTTTGTTCATGTGTTGGATCGTCGTTAACTTAATAAAATCTCCTGTTTTAGGCTGTCGACCCCGAGAACGACCCTGTCACCTACTCCATCATGTCCGGTAACGACCTACGCCAGTTCGCTATAGGCGAGAAGACGGGAGTCATCACTGTCATCCGAAAACTAGACCGAGAAGATCTCACGAGATATCAGCTGGTGAGTTGCCAGCTTGGCTCTCACCACTATAGCACTCGAAAATAAATATGTTGTTTCATCTGTGTATTAGTCAGAACTAAGAAGTCTCTACAAAATGATTGTGTAAATCGTTGCAATAACGTCTTCAAAGATTGAAGGCAAGGCTACTCTTGCACTGTCTGCTCGTCAATCACAATATTCAATTTCGTTTATGATTTTTGTTGACTATTACTCTCTAGTATTGCAATATTACTATTCGATACGATGAGTGGTGATATAGATGGGGGGTGAAGGATAATTAGAAAACTAGAGCTGTGCTATAAATTGATATTTCGATGCGATATCGATGTCGAAATATTTTAGATACAATGTAAAATAATGTCAAATCCAAGAATGCTGTAGATATTTATAGATAAGAAAAAAACGTTTTCTTCTAATTTCGGTTCGTGTGCTTAAGGTGGAGCGGGTAGCTTTGAGTAAATTTGTCCTGACTTTTACAAATGGTGGAGGTGCCGGGTCATTCAGCGCGAGTGTGAGAATGTAAACAGTTAAATTTTGACGGTACAATTTAAAAACAGTTACTGTTTTTAGCTACATACAATAACTTTTGTAAATACTTTTTTGAGAGAAACCGACATTTTTGTACAAATAAAACATTTTTGATTCAAATTCAATCATGATTCATGATTCAAATTTTCTTGTGATATCGATTGAGTAATAAGTATAGCCCAGTTCTAAAAAAATCCCATGCCTTATGAGAGATTTGAACCAGGTTTCTACAAGTGTCAAACGTTTCGGTTCTGCTCCCCAATCGCCCGAGCCAACGCAGCCGGCTCACAATATTTAAAAGAATTAGTCGTCTATTCATCTATTTGTTATTATTCCTTTTGAGAACCAATCAGATGGGAGTGCACTGTGCATATGTAAAAGCAGTGTAACTAAATCGTGACTGCGTGTCAACTCCTCTACCCCCCCCCCCCCCCCCCACAAAAAACTAACTCAAAAACCCATTTTATTCAAGGAAATAATACATACCAATTAAGCTGTATTTGTAATTTTGTAAATTTCACGATATGAGCAATTAAGGACTCATCTATTTAGTGCATTATACTGATGTTTTACTTTCTCCCCTTCCCCTCCCATTCAACCCACGCATATTAAGTTGAAGCGGGCTGCTAGCTTATAAGTCTGCTTGTTTCGTACACCCGTCAATACCAGAGAAACGAAATCAGCGTCTAAAATAAAAGGAATGAAAACAAGGCGAACACGAGAACATGTTTCCAACATTTAGTTTATGAGAATTTAGTGTATGATAATGTGAAAGATTCAGTTAGGACCATACAATTTGGTACTACATTTCTGATTGGTACCAAAATATGAAGAACACATTTGATTTTGGGGGGTTAGTATTTAGTAAGCTGTTGTGTTATGAATATCTTGCGTTTCACATTTGAATTGAACTTTTCTTGAATCATGCTGTCTAACTGTTATATGTCAACAAAATTGATGGGGTGACTTTTTGCTTTCTTTGACTGTATGCAAAAACCTTTTGCACACATGGTTCTAATAATAAAATATATTTATTTAATCCAAACTCTGCAATTAATAGTATGTATAGTATGCAATGTGATTGTGGTACATGAATCGTGATATTTCGATACTGTAGAATAGCGATTATAGCAGCGATTTAGCCGCGGTCGTTTAACCAGTTCTCACTCGAACACTGAAGTTAAGCTACATCGGGCGTGGTCAGGGGTTGAGTGGGTGACCGCTCTGCCCTGAAACACACGTATATCGCTGGCTAGAGCAGACTAGGGTTCGAAAGCTTTGTGTGACAGCTTCGTTCTCCTTGTCGCCGTCTGCTCGGCAGTCCGGGTTAGTGGAGGAACCTATACGACTGTCAAGGTTACACCGTCCTTTCGGATGGGACGTAAAGCCGTTGGTCCCCTTGGTACTTTTCGAAAGGAGTAGGCTATGTGCCGGTACCGGGTTTCCCCTCCTCCCTTCTCTATTAAATTTGCACTAGTGGATTACATTATCCATTGCAAATAGAGACTAAATAAATAAATAAATAGAACCATTAATAACTAATATAGCTGCCTACATGAGCGTTCATTAAAACACATCAATCAAAATCTATCACAAACAACAAGGGAGGGAGGAAATACATTTTGATATTACCCTGAGCTCCAGTATTTTTAAATCTTTTTAATAATGTGTTTTGAGCATACTTCATTATTTTGTTCGCTTGCACGTAGCTCTTGAGTGCAATTTAAATCCAATATCAAAGTTCATATTACATAATATTTGAGTGTTGTTTGTTTCCTTCTGAAGTTGGCAAAATTCAATATTCAAGTGCAGCCTATATTGCATCTCCATCGTAGCTGTTTATAATAGGTCCTTGCCATGGCCCACCAAAGAATATCCTTGTACCATGGTCCTTGCCAGCCTGTTGTCACAGTTGTAGACTGATGTTCCCGGCTTGTAGAAACACACACAACGTTAGGAAATATTTGAGCTATTAAATAACAAAAAGTTAAGTAGCTTCTTTTTTCTGTTTGTCTGTCCGTGCGTGCGCGTGTCCTGTCTCACGATAAAAACCGAACATGACCTCCGATTGGCAGCATGCGGTTGTTTTTGGTGACCATGGAATATGTTTGGTGAGCCTGCCTGCCTTGGGGGTCAGACGGGGTGGTACTTGCTCCCCAAATGTTGGAATATTTATATGCTCGGCGCCTCTTTCAACGGTTTCTATCGCTTGAACAAACGTGGTTTATAACGGTAAGCTTCGGACACTATTTTGGCTACTCCCCTACCAGTTAACTTTTGTGGGTAAGGTAAATTAAAGAAATAAGAAAAATTCGTTTTCTGTACAAATATTAACTGTCTCCGCAGATGATATACCAACAGAAAGGATATGTTTTTTGTGTAAGTGTTTGTGTATGTTATCTCACAGTAGTCGTTCGCGTCGGTAAAGTGACTTATACGTGAGCGAATCGCAGTTTCGTGGCTGAATCTTGGGCTAGAAACATCAGTTGGTTAAACATTATAAAGTCAGACGCTCCTGCAACTTCTTACTGTCTGCAATATTTCTCCCTAGTCACTCCCCCCCCCCCCCCCTCCCATCATCATTCGCAGGCCACGGCGATATTGGGACTCTAGACTCATAATTAGTTGCCCTCAGCTGGTGGTTTACATCAACGATATCTTTTAATTAACTGGAAATTGAAAATACTATTTATTGGTTTTTGTCAACTCATTTACTGTGACTTTTTCGATTATTCCCTGGATGTTAAAATTTAAAATTACTAACTGAAGCGCGAGATTGTAATCTAAGATTATTTTATTGTCAACTTAAGTCAGGTAAAAATGTGAATATTATGTAATTCTCATGATATTTTGAAAATATTTATTTATTTCTGTTCATTAGAAAACTGTTTTCGTAACCTAATTTTTCTTACGACTTCAGTACTAGATATTTTATTTTCGTTTTTTATGTTCGGCGCGTTCCTTGTCCTGCAGCCATAAATCATTATACTGAATACAACTTGGCATAATTTATAACGTACTCTCCTGTCATGTCAAATTTTCAATGTTTATCATAGATCACTAAGAAAATACGCAGTTCTTTTTGACAACTTTGAAAGTTTCTAGATTCTAGAAAATTGAATTTATTTGACGGTTATTTTGCATAATCAATTAATGGAAAGGTGCAATGATAGATGCCTTCATAATTCATTTTTACACAACTATGTAAAATTACGCGATGCGAGTAAAATGAGCATGCCTGCCTCCTCTTAATGTTCTGCGTGTTTGTCTTTCCTGTAAAGTTATGCTAGATTCTGACTTCACGTTATTAAAGATTCATCAAAAGAATTCCACTGTGAGTCTTCCTGGATGCGATGCTTTGATGGTTTCAACGGAGGTGATCTTCTTGTTTCCACGTGGGATGAGTCGCGTTGTTCGAGAAAGTTATCCTCCGGGATAAGCGAAGTTTGGGGCCGGGAAACCCCTGGGCTGGAATACTTTGTGTATTGTGTGAGAATCCGTGTTCACTTAGACAAATACTCACCTCAATCACGGTTTAATCTCGTAACATTTTCGAACTATTGAAAACCACAAGTTAATTAATTGGAGGTAAATCATAGAATTGTTCATCCTTATTTCATAGTATAGAAAATACTTAAGCCGAGTGACGCGTGTGATATTTTAATTGTACAGCTGCAATGTTATGTATGAAATTTTCTGTTGTTTTTTTGTCAATTAACTTAGTCGTTAATTTTTATTTTTTAATTAACTAAAATTAAATAAAAATTATTTATTTTTTTTATTCGGACAGTTTAACAAATAAATAAATCAATTGCAAATTTCATAATGAAAGTATTTATTCGATTTTGCAGTTCAAATACACAAGAGTGACACTTACATTCATGAATATTAGGTTTTCATGAATAAAATCATACAATGAGGATAACAGCATGTAGATGTTATTAAGCAGCAGAGAATTTGTTGTAAATAAGTAAAAAACGTATATGTTTCTTGTAGCTGTTCTGATCAGTGATAAATTTAATTCAGCTGTGACGCTCAATTCCACGAATCTTATTTTCAACGAGGACTTGTTTCTGTGAAAAAATCATTAAAATTCGGATAAGCAATTAGGGCCGGAACTGGTGAAATTTTTATTAAAATCGGCAAAAAACTACGACTGCGTGATTGTACATTACATAGTAAATTTTCCGGATTGCGCTCAAAAAACGTGGAGTATCTAAGTTCAGATTTCGAAGACCTCTATAAAATTTTCATCATGGATTATTATCGGGTTAGCGGAATCGTGTTAAAAGACACAATACTAATAAAAAGTAAGGAAGAGGAAAAAAAAATTTGGAATTTTTTTCCTCACTGTAAGTTGGTTCGTCTCGCTTACGTAACGCTCATCCAATTACAAATAGTATGCTATAAAGTATATTTAGGAGTTACAACATATTCGTCAAAAATTACTACACTGCTTAGAATTCGGATGCGATTGAGATTGTCAAATTCCTAACTTAAGTTTCGGTCAGTCATCGTAACAGAATTCTATTGAATGCAATTCAAGTTAACATATTCGGTAGTAAGAACCAGACACCATAACTGTCCCAATGAGAATGGTTTAGACACGACGAGAACTATTGAAGGCAGCCAAACTGTCAACATCAGTCGTAATGCACAAGACCCGAGTAGTGCTCACGAGTCCAATGCCAGAGGGACGTCCCAGGTAAGGCGAGGACGCGGGAGTTGCGAGCAGACGCAGGACGGTCACATCTAAGGTCACGGACGCACGACAGACCCGTACGCTTTGTCGGCCTCCCCTACGAGTTCCAAGTGCGCGAGGGCGACGCTAACTCTAAGGTCGGCGTCGTCCAAGCGATGGACGCGAAGTAGAGGGTAGAACTGCCTAAATATTCGGTCCGGGACGTACCCTTTCCTTCGCATTGACGCGGTTGCTGCAAAGTCGCCTAGACTTGTAAGACGGAGTAGAAGGGTTGTAAACTTCCTAAGACAATTATTCTAGGTAATTTCTTGTTTGCATCCTGCTGGCAAGTTATCCTAGTTAAAGGATGTCGAACGTTCGAAAAATTCGATTTAACTTTACTAATTGTTGTGTTGTCAGATTCGTCTATTCGAAAGAAAATTCGAAGTTCGCAAATAAGTTTCTTTTTTACTTTTAAAATAAAGTGGTGGGTCATGTGTTCCGGTCGAAGTTAACATATTCTCAGTGTGAAGGTCATTCAAAAAGTAAATGGATTGGGGAGGTGCCGGTCCGGACTTATCACTAGTTTACCTATTATGACGGTTTGATAGACCTTTAAGTTGGGTTCGAGTTCGGTTGGGATTGAAATTTATGTGAAGTTCGATTTTCAAAACAATAAAAGTTTGAGTTCGAAGTTAAAATAGTGGGTTCGCACAATCCTATTGTTTGCGATCGGATTGTTTAAAAATTTAGAAATCGAATTAATATTCCGAAACTACATATTTATACGCATAAGAAAATGATACCTTTGGGAAAATGTGTACACAAATACAAAAAAATTTGTTGCAACTTTAACGATATAATCTGAGAAAGATAAAGTCATTAAATTGTCAAGTGCTGTCATGTATGTTAGCATGGTTGATTTATAATGGATTGTCAATCACAATCAAAATTGTACTTCTGCATGATTGTTGTTTCAACAAAGGATATTTTCCTACATCCGTATTTACCATGTTTTGTATACAAACAATTTCAGACTAAAATCAGTAATTACGCATCCCTCCAAAAGGGGCATCCTTTAGTCAATCTTGTAAATACGAGTAGGCGAGTTCACTTGTTATTGTTTCTCAAGTGACACAGTTTGAGGTTTCCTCCACTCTCAGTGGGGTGCTTCCCATCACAATAGTCGTTCAGAGGGAGGTATCCTGCTGTTCTTTTTTTCTTTTTTCTATGTGTGGGAAGTTTTCAAGTGGACGCATATAAGAGAAGAAAACAACCATTGACATCATAGCTGATTATTAAACAATGCAATTTAATCTCTCTGCATGTGTGGACGTCTTGGCACTCGGTAATCTCACAACAGGAGCCGGATCACCAACCTGGTGAAAAATTATTTATATTTTTTATATTTTGCGGAGAGAAGGGTCAAACAAGTGGTAAATTAAATGAATGGGTAGTTAGTTTGGGGCGGAGGGGCTGGTTGTTAGGCAACCTGTTTGGGGTAGTACGTACTTTATCATACCCCACTCACATATGGTTAGATAACTTTGAAGCAATTGTGTTGAAGTTTGTCAAATTTAGGCGACTAAAACATTTCTTTCCCAGTAATATGAAGAAGCTAGACATAATTTAAGTACATTTAGGCGTTACACTTTACAATCCACAACCACAACAGAGACAATCCAACTATATACAGCACCGATAGAAGAAGCTCGGCTGTAGTAAGAGTTACCGTATTCACGAGGTCGCCTGTTCGATACCTTGAACATCAATCGTAGTAGTGGCTTTCATAGGATTTTCTTAGTAAGGAGGTGAAAGATTTCTCTGACCTCTTACCTAGTAACTCGCTTGGTCTGGTCTTGGTACTGGTCTCTTTCAGGTTTTCTACAAAACAATTATTAATTATATTACTGTATAATGAAAATAATAAAAGCCACGATTGTGAACGTTGAGAAACAATGAAAAATATATTTTTAAAAATATACTGAAGTGACAAACAAAATATATACGGTGTATACGTTGTATTGTATGCGAATCGCAGTATGCTGAAGGGCGTCCCTCCAGCAGAGACAGCCCTTTCCGTTTCTTTTGGGACGCCTGCGAGCGATGGGAACGAGTATTGAAAGCTCCCCCTTTTAATCTCCATAGTAATCAGATATCTCCTCCTTACATCAACAGCAATTTAGTTGGGATACATGCTAGAAGTGGGTACAGCAGTATCACCACTCAACTGTATCACAACAGAGCTTGTCTTTGCGCCTATATTTTCAACCTAGTTAAGTATACTGAGAAGTCACCGATTCTCTTTATATCGCTCTGGCACATTTAATTACAACTAACTAGACAATTAATTTTTAATTTAATCCTTATTGGAGAGTGAAAATTAAGCTTTCATGTTTAAAGATTAATTTATATTATCACTACTAAGAATTGTAATTACTAGGGTTGTTTCTGTGCGCGTTGCACAACTGTTGTTAATTGTTATAGTATTTAAAAATTAATGTTAAGTGAGCTCGAGAAAACCAGACTATTACGTAGAACGCAGTCTGGATCACTTGGAAGCTCTATCGGTTGCCCCATCGAGTAGTGGTTTGTACCAAAATGTTTAGTAAAATTGTGTGATTGTCGCTTTAATAGCACATTTTACAAAAATTGCTCATTTTTGTTTCTAATTGACCGTTAATATGTCATCAAAAAGGTAAATAATTTACCTTTAGTATTGTACTAATTTCTCAATCTTGCGTAGTTGAAAAGTGTTTGAAATAATAGAATATGCTCTGATAGAGACATGACTTATCTCTTGTTGGATTGGATTGTATATTGCTTAACGACTCATATTTATGCACTTTGGCTAATCGAGACGATGAGTGATGATGGATGAGGATGAAGTATGAACAGAAGGGAGGAGGGGAAACCCGGTACCGGCACGTAGCCTACTCCTTTCGAAAAGTACCAAGGGGACCAACGGCTTAACGTCCCATCCGAAAGGACGGTGTAACTTTGATAGTCACATAAAAGGTTCCTCCACTAACCCGGACTGCTGAGCAGACGTCGAGGAGAACGAAGCCGTTACACTAGCTTTCGAATCCTCCATCTGCTCTAACCAGAGGTATACGTGAGTTCTCATCTCTTGTTAACATCGTCTCAAAAATCCCAAAACTGTTGGGTGAAAATTGGAGGTCGAAAAGTGGCCCAGACTGTATGTGAAATTAGCTGGATTTGCCGATCAAGCGAATTAAAAACGTTGGCCCGAGCTCGGCAAACCGTACTAAACCAAACCGCAAACAGTTATTTTAACAAATTCGGGGAATAAACTAGGCATTTACGGAAACTTCTGTCACAACATGGAGCTAGATACTACTATATTTACTAACTAATACTAACGTACTATATTTAACTCCATGGTCACAATAAGCAGACGATACGTAGAATATGAGTTCAAATATCTTCAATAGAAAGTATATAGTGTCTGCACGTTGGACGCAGGCGTCCACAACTCAATTTTCCACTGTACTTGTAATATTATATAAAATGGTAATCCCCCTTAGAAACGAGGGTGTGCACCAAGCGACCGGAACGAAATTCCCTTTGCACTCGAAAATTCATCCCCTTCCAATTTGGATGCAAGGGCCAATTAGACCTACGTATTTTAACCTCCCGGGCTGCGTTGTTTGTAGCCGAGTCATGATTAGGAAAACATAAAATGCTTGTTGGAAAGTTTGTGAGAAATGTGTTCTTTCAATATGATTGATTGGAGCATCATTTTGAACGGGCCAGTAGGGAGGTTCCTGTCTGCCATCCCACCGTATGAATTCAAAACTAGATTCCCATGTAATTCCTTGTGGAGTGCATGGCACAACTAACACCATGTGTGTCTGTGTGTGCAGGAGTACAGGTTCGTGGTTACAGCGAAGGACGGAGCCCCTGATCCCCGCCTGGCCACGGCGACTGTCACGGTGCAGGTGATTGACGTCGACGACGAGCTGCCCATCTTCCACCTTCTTAGCTACGAAGCGCGGGTTCCGGAGAATGTCCCCGATTACTTGGTCACGCAAGTCAAGGTAGGCGTTTTCAAAGATTACATTGAACTATTTTATATCGTAAATTCAATAGAACTTTTGCAAAGAACCCTTCTAATCGAGCCACGCAGTCATTTATTTCAGTCGATGTTGCCTTATAGAAAACTTGGTAGCCGCCATTAATACGGTGCCGTTTACATTATCTAAAATATATATTATATATTGACTTTAAAATAATTAATATGACATGTTTAAATAAACTACACGCATTATATGGATTCAAACGGCAACTTTTACAATAACATATCGAAGAGAAAAGCCAGTGAACTGGTAATTGGAGATAAGCAACAAAATATACCATGTGTTTTCGATATTCTTGTGCGAACGAAAAAGTCAAGGCCGCTTATTACTCTTAAATTAATTTTGGTTTGAAAATAAAATTCACCTTATCTTATCTCACGTATATGCCTATAAACTTATAATGGCAATTTTTCTTTGGTAGCTGAAAAATATGTTGAAAATATTGCTTTTTACGTTGCTGTCGTACAATGCTCCAACTAAAGTTAGTTCTGCTGACATTCGCATTCGCCCATATTGAAGGGTGTACATTACCATATATATTTTTTAAATTTATGCAAATCTTACAAATTTGTTTGTTGGCCTATTACTATTTCGTTATTTTATAACTCCATGGTGTCGCGTTCACGTCTATTCCGTTGACAGCAATAATGTTATTGATACATTCCAAATGGGTCTTTAAAAAAAGGCCTTTTCGTGTCAAGCAGTCTCCCGAGTAGGCTTACGTGGGGAGAAAGGGTAGGTGGCATCCTGACTGTTTAGCTGAATGGTAAAATTAGAATAATTAATACACATTGCGAGTGAAGTATTTTATGAAATTTCTGGTTAATTTATTTAAATTGTTTAATGAAGATTAAACATATGAGGTTCAACTTCAACCTCAACGTTATTAATGGTTTTGTTTGCGTAATATCTATTTTCTTACTTGAATGCACACTCTCTCTCACTCAATCCACTGAGATCTCTTCTGTTTGAGACTACAATATTAAACGGTCCACACACAAGAATTAAATTCAAAATTCAGTTTAGATGTTGTTCAATACCAAGTTTATTCTTCATGAAAGAACGAGTTCCTAATATTAAATCTAAAGGCGTTGTGATGGCGTGATAAGATTGTAAACTGAATAAATGCATAGAACGTGAACACTGTTGTTCTTTATTAGCCATTTTATATGTCAACTCCTTTTAAATTCACAGTCAGCTGTAGACGAGTTTTAAAACGAAGACGATAAAACAAGTTGTACTTGTAGTTTGCCCCTTTGAATGTGTGTCAAACTAGAACGAACGAACGAAGAAACGAGTGAAAAATAAAAACATCACGATTTGGATGTATTTGCATGTTTCGATCGAAATAAAGAATATCGAACAAAAACACAATATAATAGAGATCAAAATATTTTACTCTGCGCTTCGTCATAAGATTGTTCAAAGTGGTGCACTCTCTCAACAATCTGTGTTTTTCTATTGTTTGTTTTTCCACATGCACATACTACTGAAAACGGGTGCTTACTTTTTCAATAATTGTCGTTCATTTTGGGTGCACACTTAGAATCGATTGATAGTGAGATGAAGTCGCATCGTTGAGGTGCTCTATTTCCGAACACGTGGTAGTACTTCCCTTTGGCTCGTGCGCCTATTATGGGACAATTACCGTTTGGTTAATACTCATTACACAGTAATTACTGCGTCTCAGGTTCGAGCCAAGCACAGGCGACATTTAGCGGTTTCACCTACATGTCGTCGTGATTAGCCCTATTGCATAAACATGAGGTGATCAGTTCCATTACCATCGCGCGACAATTACACGTGCGAATAAGGATGAGCTCTGCAGAGCCCCGCGTGGGATTGGGGCTTATGGAAGCATGGTAAAGAGGCCTACCCACACGCCGGAATTATCGGAATATGATCAAAAGCACTTTCAGATATTCCAATCTGGATTTCAATATTCATGAAGTGAAGGATCATTTAAGGAAACTCGATCGTATCGAATTCCTGACAAGTAGGTCACATTCAGAATATTACAGAGTTGAAAAAAGAACACGTCTTGATATGGAATGCCATTGGTATCGGATTCCTGTGTGTGTGTGTGTGTGTTGTGTTTTTTTCTCCCCCATATTACACAACTGCCAATGTATACCTCTTATATCTTGCTTGTATAGACCTGGACCGTGCAAAAGCTGCTTCGACAAATATTATAATTGTATTCATCTTACATTCAAAACTTTTCTATAGGCTCTCTGCTATGTTGATTCTGTGTTCAAAACGAACATTTTATGCAATATATTTCAACAGTATGGGAGTAAAGACA
This sequence comes from Sweltsa coloradensis, assembly GCA_024449915.1. NCBI lineage: Eukaryota > Metazoa > Arthropoda > Insecta > Plecoptera > Chloroperlidae > Sweltsa > Sweltsa coloradensis. Next base: position 441,595 of record JAMZAV010000136.1, on the reverse strand, counting down.
ATCAATGGCTATTGATTGGGAGCGAGTATGACTTTATTACTCACGGCTTCTATAATATATATGTAACAATGAAAAACTGAAAATAAAAAACAAATATAGAAATAATGGTCAGATAGGTATCTACCTAACACAACAGATAATAATATATTACACTTTTGTTATCTGTGGTAACACTATAAATTAATACATCATCGTATAGAAAAAGGTTGATACATCAAATAGATCTTCTACAAAGAGCTCTCTAGGATAGGAGAGTATTATAATGTAAAGTCTAAAGACAACGTCAGTTAGCTCTCACGTTGCTGGAACGTTTTGTTAGATTTCATAGGTGGACTGGTCAGCCCATGATCTCATCTGTGTTTAATGGAGGAGACAATTTAACAATTAGCCACTCTACGTGCACAATATCGCACTTCATAGTGTGTAGGTTAATGTTTATACTCTTTCACACTCGCACGTCTGAGTAAGAGAGTTTCTCGTCCCTGCCCTCTCATCACGGGAGAGCTATTAGTAGGTGTGATCGTGTCATTAAATCGTCCGGGTAGAAAAATCACAACACTGCTCTCGATTAACACAATGTAGGCGTATGCAACGAAATTACTTTCACACAATCAACAAAACATACACAAATTCGCTATATTGTTGGTTTCAACACATATGTGTATGTATGTGTGTGTGTGGATGTGTGCATGGAAGTGTGTAACGGGGTAAGATGAGGCTTCAATTTCATTCAGAGTTCTTATTTTCCGTTATAGAGTAAAATAACAAATCAACGTGTAATGGAATGGACATAATATGAGAATTATATCTCATCTCATTTTCATGTTTGCTTAAGAAACATTTCAGCTTTGATTAAATGAACATATTTTAAACGTTATGTATCACTCAAGAATATACACCATTTCGAAATATTTTTGTTCTTTATTTACACCTTGAAATTGACAAAGGCTTATTAAATGATAATGAAATACCAGCACGGGTACGGGAGTAACATAATGAAGCATTACTTAAAATATTATATGAAAGTTGAAATGTTTTTGGTCGAGGTGCCGGGTTCGAAAATTTATCTTCTTTCCCTTCTCAAACAAAATTCCTTCATCAAGCATTACTTTTTGTATCATTAAAACTTAATGTTTAGTCACTGAAGAATACGCTCCACTTTGAAATATTATATCACTCGTCACCCCTTCGATTTCTTTTTGCACCTTGAAACTAACAAAGGCTCATTAATTAGATTATTATGAAATACAAGCACGGGTACAGAAGTACAAAGGTAGTAAGAGAAGCTTACCGTCATTAAAGAATCTTTGAATATAATAGAAATATAAAACGCTCAATTTTATGTTCAAACGTCGAATTGTCTTTGGTGGAGGTGCCGGGTTACCTAGCTTATGCTGCCTTTAGGGCCACCAAACACACATTTTGTATAATCCTTGTTGAACGGCGATGTCAACAAAAGACGCACGCCATGTCACTCGGAGGTCATATTACGTTTAACGTGACACACTCAAGGACGGATGGAAAGAAATGTGGTGGTGTGATAAGGGTGTTTCACTCCCTAGTCCCTAATTATGACAAGTCCATTTAATTCTCGAATTGTTTTACTTAAAAATACTGCATACCACACTACTATGTTATCCGCATGGACGCTCCCCTGGAACGTTAAATGTTTTTAAAAAAATTATCTTTAAAAACTTATTTTGTGATTTTTAATTTACCCACTTGTTCAAATAGTACCGATGTGTTTATACGTAAAAGTGTTTTATATTTTGTAGTTTCATTGCCGTAGAATCCAATATCCAAGTATTAACTAGTAAAATCCACGTTTCACAAACCACATCGCTGAGAAAAATACACTTCAAAAGTAAACAACGGCCATTTCAGTTCAGATTTTTTTAAATACGCTTCGCGAGTTTGCCTCCGGCGGTCGAATGCTGTGTGGTGCGTCGGTGCGTCTGTGCGGGGGATGTTAATCGTACTGAAGGAATATGCCCCCCTGGTTTCTATCATGGGCACCCATGCTAATACTGCACTACTCGTAGGTACTTAAAATACTAAGAGTAACGGACAGATTTCGAAATATTATTGATAGCTTTCAACCGAGTTTAATTCATATTTCTACTTGGCAAAATAAATAGACCAACTGATCCTAAATCGATTCTATTCATCGAGACATTTTGTGTACACAGACAATGGCTTAGGAACGGTGGGGGGGGGGGGCAGGGAGGGGAAAAATTTAAGTGAGTTAAATATTAATCCCAGAATTTCCGTAGTAAATATGCACATACACTTACACAATTTGACCGTCACCGTGGTAAAACGAATATTTTTGCCTATATGCTTCATCATTAGATAAAAAATTAGGCTGAAATTTACTAAAATGGGCCACTTCACGTTCATTTTTTGAGTTTATGGATTGCAAATAGTTGCTGTAAAATATCGTTTATTACAGAGTCCAAGTGCAGTTAAAACATGACGAAATAACTGTAGTAGCTTGAATTTTTTTTAGCCTTCGCGAAAGAGCCTCCGGCGGCACCCCATGCTTTCGCCCACAAAACCTGTTAATAACGTTACACCCCTCCCCAACAACTTTCAAAACGTTCCTACGCGCCTGTGTAACACAGACACCTTCGTAACAAAGACCGATGTTTTGAAAAGGAGCAATAGGTATTTAGTACGAAATGTTATTGCGTTACGCCGGGATATTCCTTTACACAAGATCCCAGTCACCCATTGTCATTGCTGAACATCAGATCCAGAGTATTGGAGTAGCCATTGTTCAATCTGTATTATACGCAGGCACGTGTGGGTGTAAACGTAGCTGGATGTGTTAGGGAGGGGCACGTGACAAAACTTGTCACGTTGCTGTCCACACATTTACTTCTTGTCTCTATCACGTGAGAACGTGGCCCAAATCCATCAATAGGCATATTTGTGCTATAGTTATGTGTGTAACTGTAAACTGTGAATTTGGAGCCTAAATAAATAAATAAAAACATAATTAATTAATTGGATGAGCGAAGCGAAGACTTCAATTTCACTGACCCCCCAAAAAATTTAGCTCGGGTGTTTTTTTTTGTTTTTTTTTGTTTTTTTTGTTTGTATTTTTGTCTGTTTGTTCGCTCTCTACCGGGCAAACGGCATATGCGATCTTGATGAAAATTTGACAGGACCTTCGAAATCTCTGAACTTAGACTTGCCACGTTTTTGGGTACAATCGAAGAAATATTTCTCATGAATATCGTACTTTTACGATTTTTTTCGATTTTTTGTGCGATATTTTCGTGCCATTTGGGCCAACTCTGACCAAACGGGTGGGGCTACAACGTTCATATTATACATGGACATTGAGGTTATGGTGATGTAGTACCTTGTGAAAGATAAAGTTGAAAAAGTTAGCCAGAATCTATAGAAATAAAGCTTTTAATATAAGTTTTTTGATTTTTTGTGCTATATTTTCGTGCCATTTGGGCCAATTCTGACCAAACGGGTGGGGCTACAACGTTCATATAATATATGGACATTGAGGTTATGGTGATGTAGTACCTTGTGAAAGATAAAGTTGAAAAAGTAAGCCAGAATCTATAGAAATAAAGCTTTTTATCTAAGTTTTTTTAATTTTTGTGCGATATTTTCGTGCCATTTGGGCCAATTCTGTCCAAACAAGTGGGGATACAACGGTCATATTATACATGGACATTAAGGTTATGGTGATGTAGTACCTTTTGAAAGAAAAAGTTGAAAAAGTTAGCCGGAATTCATATAAATAAAGCTTTTAATATAAGTTTTTTGTGGTATATAATACCAATTGACAAGAAACAATAGAAACTTGACAACAATCACCTACAATGCGTAGGCAGCAAAACAAAGCACTTGCAAAAGTAAAGATATCCTACGCAAACTAAAAACTTTAAAAAAGCTCATCCATCAACGCGGCGGGACTTTAGCGTTTCCTAGTTTAATTAATTGGATGAGCGAAGCGAAGACTTCAATTTCACCGACCCCCCAAAAAATTTAGCTCGGGTGTTTTTTTGTTTGTTTTGTTTTTTGTTTTTTTGTTTTCTGTCTGTTTGTTCGCTCTCTATCGGGCAAACGGCATATGCGATCTGGATGAAAATTTGACAGGACCTTCGAAATCTCTGAACTTAGACTTGCCACGTTTTTGGGTACAATCGAAGAAATATTTCTCATGAATATCGTACTTTTACGATTTTTTTCGATTTTTTGTGCGATATTTTCGTGCCATTTGGGACAATTCTGACCAAACGGGTGGAGCTAAAACGTTCATATTATACATGGACATTAAGGTTATGGTGATGTAGTACCTTTTGAAAGAAAAAGTTGAAAAAGTTAGCCAGAATCCATAGAAATAAAGCTTTTAATATAAGTTTTTTACAGTAAATAATACCAATTGACAAGAAACAAAAGAAACTTGACAACATTCACCTACAATGCGTAGGCAGCAAAACAAAGCACTTGCAAAAGTAAAGATATCCCACGCAAACTAAAAACTTTAAAAAGCTCATCCATCAACGCGGCGGGACTTTAGCGTTTTCCTAGTTAATTAATACGTATTTAGAGTCTACCCACTCAGTCACAACCGATTTTCAGTAGGGGACAGTAAACCAAAGCGATCAAGCCAACCCTGTAGGCCCCAACGCAATCGATGAGAGAGCGATAACCAACACAAGATCGATATTTTTAAATAGGAAATAATAGCAATCAGTGGTATGGACAGTGCGAACACCCGCGGATCAACGCCAGAATCAACAAGACCGATTCAGAACAACTTTAAATTTATTATGTGCCTCGTTGCTAGGACGGCTCAAACGTCACCGTTTACAAATTCCTAAGACAAGAACTGATGGACTTAAATCCAGAACTTCTGACTTGACGGAAACCAAACCCTAAACCTTCAGTTACCTTCTGCATTGGAAGAAGGTAGGCTAAACACAAAACCAACGAGCCACACAAAACAACTTAGTCACATAACTGTTTTTCATTGGGGGGATATTAAAAAGCAGACCATGCCAACCCTGTTCTAAGTCTAATTTAACCAGTCAAATTTCTCATCAATTATTGCTTTACACTTAAACAATGTTGTGTTGTCTGTTACAGGCGGACGACCCCGATACGAACCAGAAGATCACGTACATGATCCGTCAAGGTCCCACCGACCTATTTACGATCGACGAGCGGACCGGAGTCGTGCGTACCTTGCGTGGCCTTGACTACGAGAGGGAGAGTCAGTACATCCTTGTTGTGGGCACCCTGGAGAATCCCCAGACACGTGCAGGCTCCACCACGCGCGTCATTATCAACGTCGAGGTGAGTGGCTTAGAGTGAGAGAGAGGGAGAGTCAGTACATCCTTGTTGTGGGCACCCTGGAGAATCCCCAGACACGTGCAGGCTCCACCACGCGCGTCATTATCAACGTCGGGAAGCCCGAAACACCTACACGCTACTTGACCGAAGTCATGAAATAACTTTTTTTTGTTCACTTTAATGTTTATCTGGTATTTTATTTGCAAATTACGAATGAATTTAAAAATAACTTCAAAACAAAACAATTGCTTTAAAATTCGTTTAAGTAAGTATGTTTAAATCATATCATTCCATTGCTTATTTGGTAAATACAAAGCACAAAATTTTAGCCATGCACACTCCCTGAAATACCCCACTACCAAGGCCACACTAAGTATGTACGCACCTTTCTATATAATTACACGCTCATACAATGTTCTGTCAACAACAGGATGATAAAGACGATAAAATACCATTTCGTGTGTTGGATTTTCACCCTATCCGTTCGAGCTATCGAATAGTAGTTGATATTCGACAATTGACTTGAAATTCAAGTGCACGACTGAACTGAAAGGAATAAACAGCACCATTAGCTTTGTGCTCTTGTAGTGTTGAATAATTGTTTTCCACCTTTCTTTTACAACTTTATGATGAACTATAATATATCGTTTCCAGCTACCGCTGATTTCGAATAATTACACATACTTTATATGAGTAAATTATATATTATGTTGTAGTGGATTGTGTACTATACATATTATATATAGTTGGTACATGGGTACTGCTGGAACGAATGTTGGAATTTAGAATAACTGATTGTGTGAGTCAAGTCGACGTGGAGATTGGAGTTCGAATATACCTTTACTCACATAAAAATATCAAAACAATAATAACTGACAAAATCTGCTTTATTCCCATCCTTAGGGATATACCATGAAAACGCTAAAGTCCCGCCGCGGTTGATGGATGAGCTTTTAAAATTTTTTAGTTTGCATGGGATATCTTTACTTTTGCAAGTTCTTTGTTTTGCTGCCTACGCATTGTAGCTGATTGTTGTCAAGTTTCTTTTGTTACCTGTCAATTGGTATTATTTACCGTAAAAAACTTATATTAAAAGCTTTATTTCTATAGATTCTGGCTAACTATTTAAACTTTTTTCTTTTAAAAGGTACTACATCACCATAACCTTAATGTCCATGTATAATATGAACGTTGTAGCCCCACCAGTTTGGTCAGAATTGGCCCAAATGGCACGAAAATATCGCACAAAAAATCAAAAAACTTATATTAAAAGCTTTATTTCTATGGATTCTGGCTAACTTTTTCAACTTTTTCTTTCAAAAGGTACTACATTACCATAACCTCAATGTCCATGTATAATATGAACGTTGTAGCCCTACCCGTTTGGTCAGAATTGGCCCAAATGTCACGAAAATATCGCACCAAAAATCGAAAAAAATCGTAAAAGTACGATATTCATGAGAAATATTTCTTCGATTGTACCCAAAAAACAATACACCTCTAAGTTCAGAGATTTCGAAGGTCCTGTCAAATTTTCATCAAGATCGGATATGCCGTTTGCCTGGTAGAGAGTTAACAAACAGACAAAAAAAACAAACAAAAAAAAAAAAAAAACAAAAAAAAAAAAACACCCGAGCTAAATTTTTTGGGGGTCAGTGAAATTGAAGTCTTCGCTTCGCTCATCCAACCATGAAAACTGTTTCCATCATCGACTTCTCGGTAGGTAACCAAAGGGTTCTGCATCTGCAACACAGACCTCTGAAACAAATGAATGTTTGTGCTTTTGTCATCAGGGTTTGCGATGCATTAGATGATTAAAACTCAGATAAGAGAATTGAAACTCATTGTGTGTGAACATCACAATGTTCTTTAGGAAGACGCACTGGGTGAAAAATACTTATGTCATATAACAACGAACTAGCATACAAGTTGCCAGTGACTAAAGCGTCGCATATTGTTATGTTTCATGAGAATGTTGTGAGTGAATTGATTAGTGTTAGACCAATCAGAAGGCTGGAATCAGACCTTGGACGAAGGGCGCGATTGGAACTATGTAATAGGGGTTACGAATGTTACACCGGCGGGGCGGCGACGAGCCAAACGATATTTAAATGTCATCAACGACTGTAATAATGTGTTGTGAAGAACGAAAATAATACTCAATGTGTGGTTTTCTCAAATACTAATTGAAAATGATTTTTTAGCGTTCTACTAGCTTTAATTAATGCCACTCACAACTTTTTAATTTCAATCTCAAATGAACGAAACGATTTTTCAAGCAAATTTACGAGATTTAAATTAATTTAGACTAGATGCTATTTCAAATAAGGTATGCCTCAAATTCAAAAGTAATTACTTCGCAAACGGCACAATTTGTACAAAATGAATGTAGGCCAAGTACCTAAAGTCTTATATTACGTCCGTGTGTTATTTGCCGTTGAAGAGCTTAGCGTGTAGACATTAGCAATATCCCCAGAACTACGAGACAAAACTTCTACTTTTGAAATATTGACCTTTATACCTTTACTAAAATTTCTATCTCTCTTGAACCTCCCTTAACACTCGAGTACGGTAATACTCTTTTCAAGCTCTTGCTATTGCATTTCAACCATTCTTACTCGATCAGTTTCCCAACTTGGAACCTAACTTATGACAGTATGTACACTGTACAGACCACTGTTCTTCTTTTCGCGTTTCTTTAGCCAAGTAAAGTAGTAGCTAGTTCAAAAATTGATGTGCCTAAATAAGTTTATAAATATACTTTCTCGAATACATGTTTTTAAACATACTGTTCCGTAACAAAAGCTTATTTATAACATTGAAAGAGAATACCCTACCCTGCTTTCAGATCCTAACAACACACCATTATATTTCATATTTCACCGGAAATAGGCCAATAAACTAAACGAAGGCGCAAAACTCCTACAGATAAATATATACATTTCCCAAGAATATCAATATCAGTTGCTTAACGAGAACAAAGGCAATGCCATACTATTTATAATTGGATAACGAAAGCCAATATGTGGCATTCGCTACTATAATAAATAAATAAATGAATACATTGTATTCAGAGTCTGCCCACTCAGTTATATAACTGATTAGTGATTATATATTTTTATATATTATTTAATTATTAAATTATTTAATATATTATTTTCTTATAGTAGCTCGTTACATACAACAATCTCTGATACAACCATTGGTAAAAATTAATTCGCGATCGATGAACAATCGAAACGACCGGGACGAACATTCATATTTCCACTCTCATTTCACGAAATGACTTCTTGTTTGAAGTTGGAATGCTCTACGTGTGAGAACATACATGGGATAATAAATTATTATTACTAGGGAAACGCCAAAGTCGTTGTTAAACGAGTGAGTGAGCTATGTGTTGAGTACCCGGTTACATTACTTTTCTTCCCCCTACATTAGGCCTACCTAACCTACCATAGCCTAGAGAGGCGCATTGGTCTTACAGTTGACGCGCCCATATACCTACTAAACTTAAAAAAAACATTATTTATACGAATATAAATATCAAACATAAATGCAAATGTTCCCGGGTACTCACCACATGACTCGCTCACTCGTCTAACAACGACTTTGGCGTTTCCCAAGTCTAGTTGGCTAAAGCGCCCTTAAGGCCGCTTTACACGGAGAAGTTGAAAAAGTAAAAAGTAAAAAGTAAAAAGTAAAAAGTAAAAAGTAAAAAGTAAAAAGTGAAAAGAACGAGTAGGAAGAGAAAAAGAAATCCCCTGGTCGGGAAAAATTTTGTAATTCCTAAATTGTATTTAAAAAATTATTAAACATGTTTTGAAATGCATATAACGCAGTGTAGTCTATCATCTGTGACAATACTATAGAAAACATAGCCAGTACGAAATACGTGAAAATATTGCAAGGTTTACTCAATCTACGAGCGGAATTTGGGGGTACCTTGACGTCCAACATTCGACAGACCTTGCATGGGCACGGCATTTCACGGCCAGGCGAAAAACAAACAAAAAATATCTTTTCAAAATCTAAAACATTGTCGTTAAAATAATTTCTAAACATTGGAAGTCTATTTTTCAGTTTATCATTTCTTGTAGGTTTAAATCGCAATGAATCTTGCTGATTTTGTTAGCAGTTCTCAATAAACTCGTACCGGATGTCTGTTTAAAATTTTAGCGCAATCTGTTCAGCGATTCGGCTGATTTTCAACGTACACACACACACACACACACGCACGCACGCAGAAAAACAATTAGGGCCGTTTAAGTCGAATGGAAATCACTACGTTCGCTACGCTCACTCGTTCAATTATTATTATTATTATTATTATTATTATTATTATTAAAATTATTATTATTATTATTATTATTATTATTATTATTATTATTATTATTTTATTGGATGTATTTCATACAAACTCGGTTAAAACCGGAGCTAACATGTTGTACGGACTTACGTCAAGTACTTCCATGTGTACCTATTACATACATTATTACTTTGTCTTAAATCTAATTAAAATACGTCATTTATAATATTGTTTGTTGATGATGTTTTCTTTCTGCTGTGTACGGTCGTGGCCGATTTCTCGTCGCCATCCTAGCATTTGCTCTTCGGACTATGGGAAACCACGAAAACCATGTCAGGATGGAAGCTGTCTCGGAATCTCGAAGTATCATTCTTAGTTTAGAAATTTACGAACTATTCTACACGTGTTGAGTATTACTGCCTTTTGAGTCTCGATGTATACATTGGGTTGAATTCATGTAGCTTCTTCGGTATGATGCCGTTGGCTGATATAATGAATGGGATTATTATTATTATTATTATTATTATTATTATTATTATTATTATTATTATTATTATTATTATATTATTGTATTGCTATCTAGAATTTTGAAATATTGAATTAGTTAAAAATCATTACTATTTCACATGCATGATTTTCTTTAATGTAACATGTTCCACAGTTAAGCTGTCCTGTGCAGCTTGTTTGGGTGGCCGAACTGTTTGATAAAAAAATGATAAGAGATATGTTATTTCTATAAAAAAAAAAAAAAAAAAAAAAAAAAAAAATTTTTATTATTATTATTATTATTATTATTATTATTATTATTATTATTATTATTACTATTATTATTATTATTACGTCTTCAAGACATATTTCCCTCTATTCTTTTTTCAAAACGTCAGATGCCTAAACACTAATAATTTACGCTGGGGATTTCAATATGCTTCAAAAATGTCACATTAAAAAGAAACGTCTATAAAATATAATCAACAACTCTCTGTAATACATTGTATCCCACACATAACAAAAACTTGTAAAAATACAGCCAAACCTTACTGACTCAAAAGAAATGAGATCTAAAAAAGGGCCAAGCTCATCTACCCTTCCACATTTGAGCATTCTTAATTCAAAAACGTACAGTGTCCCGTAACAAACTTGAAAAGCTTGGCAAAACAGAATTTGCAACTATAATACAAACGTAATATTTCATCCAAATTCTTTTTTTCTAATTAATTTAAACGTAATGATGATGCAAATTCTATTTTGCCAAGCTTTTCAAGGATGTTGTTACGGGACACCGCGTACGTTTATGAATTAATTGATTGATTGAATATTGCTTAACGTCTCATATTTATGCACTTTGGCTAATCGAGACGATGAGTGGTGATAGATGAGGATGAAGTATGAACAGAAGGGAGGAGGGGAAACCCGGTACCGGCACGTGCAAATGTGGAAGGGTAGATGAGCTTGGCCCATTTCTTTTAGATCTCGTTTCTTTTGAGTGTTTATAAGGTTTGGCTGTATTTTTACAAGTTTTTGTTATGTGTGGGATCTCATTACTTTTTCAAGTTCCATTGCCAAATTATTTTGTTAAAAATATAATAATTTTATCAATGTCGTTTTAATTGCTATGGTATTACCAATTAACAATAGAATGAAAGAATCTAGTGGTCCAAAGACTTGCTTTTTGTAAACAATAGGGAACCTAAGTTTTGAAGGCGGGAAGGAAATTGGTTCTCTCTGGTCTCAGCGCCCATAAGAATTAGCATGGTACGAAAATGTAACTCGCCGTATCTTTTGACTCGCGCAAAAGAAATCTAAACCAATAACATCACAAGATGCATAATTTTGTGAATAAGATGATGGTATTTCTACTTTGCTCGATGACGCTTCCTAAATTCAAACTATTATGAGTTAAATGGACCCATGTTTGCGCGCTGTCGCAAATTTACTCTGACTGAGCGGCAACCTAAGCGAGACGCAGCCACGTTGTGTGCAGCTGTGGCATCCTCGCATACCACGCGCCTGTCCATGGTTGCTAAATGTACTTCGCATTCAAGATTTTGTTGGCACATTAAAGGATATTTTATAAGTAATGTATAATCTAGTACAACCCAGTGACCTCACAGTAGCCACAAAGCAAGTCGGATACCAAATGTTATGCTGATGCCACGGACAAAATGTTTTTACGTGCTTTTTCATGAGCAGTTTGGAAGGTTTGGCAACAGTGTAAATGTAGAGTTCACTTCAACTCAAAACAAATGTCATTAATATTTGTGATAGAGCAGAGTTATGTATATCCACGCAAAGAGGAAAGATTATAGTTTCTTACAGTATGAATATAATTCCGGTCCGTGATCGGGTTCTCGCGCTATCGCTTACGAAACATTTAGCACGGGTTAATCGCCTATACCACGCTGACCGGAGAGAACCGGACAACGCCCACTTAGGTCCCTATGTAGGCGATCATTGTCAAGTAACTATAGTTACTTGTTAATTGTATGCCTGTATAAGGCTTATTTTAAAACCTTTATTTGGAAGCCTTTCAGCAAACTTTTTACACTTTTTCTTTCAAAAGGAACTACATCACTATTAAGTATTAATGTAAAATATGAACCTTGTAGCCCCACCCGTTTGGTCAGAATCGCTGGGCAATTGAAACTGACGAATTAGATAGCCAGTAGTAACTAACATCCTTAGAGTGATTTTGAGCATGTTTCAAGTCATTTTTTCACCAAGAAGGAATGTTCGTACATCAACCAAATTTGGCATGTGTTGTCAGGTACCCAAACCCCCTTCATTTTGATAGTTTTTAAGTTCAAATCACGTTTCATGACGGGCTGGGTGACACCTCGAAATCACCCCAACTCTGCTTGCTGTATAAGGTGCTTGAGTGTGTAGCGCACCGCGGCTTGGCTGCGGCGCCCTAACGGGCACCTAGATAAAAGTGATTCATATAATATATGAATGTGATACATGACTAATTGTGTTAATTTAATAACAGTATATTTGATTATACTACCAGTGCAATAATGTAATAACGTTTGGATGTACCCCACATCCAAACTGCAACGGCTGAGCATCTGGATATGGTTGTGTGATACTCTCACGTCTACATATTTCGCTTTGCTTGAATCTTCTTGTTGATGTTGCAGGACCGCAACGACATCCCGCCCGTGTTCACGACGGTACCCCCGCCGATCACCCTGGATGACGACGTGCCCATAGGTACCAAGGTCACGTCTGTCCTCGCCACGGACTCGGATGGCACATCTCCCGGCAACAAGGTGGGTATTGAGACGACTTTATAAGAGAAAGCTTACTTACCTATCTCTCCTAAAAAATAAATTAAATACAAACTATACCTAGTTTTGTATTGCGTACAGCTATGTAAACTCTCCAAAAAAATACACTTTATAATAATGTAATTTTAATGCTTAGGGTCAATTAGCACGGCCTAATCGCATATTTTACGTTTGACTGGTGAGAGCCACTGAACGTCCACTTACCCTACTAATTATTTTTCAAATACACTACACGAGAGAGCGATTCGTCGTTGTTCCATTCATCGCTGTTAAGCCCTCTCACCCCCACCCCCACCCTCCACCACCCCTACCCAGCCACGTGTCTATTTTCAGTAAAATATTGTCTGGGCCTCTGTACGAGCTTCGAATTAACTTTAGATAGCATAGAGCTTTTGTATGTAGGTTGGTGATATTGATATTTATTTATTCATTTTCTGAAGACAAGCTTCGTGAAATTACAATTCTCTCTCCTTCTCTAATTTAATTCTTCAATCGCCTTCTTAAATTGCGTTTTAGAAAATAAATAATAACTTATTATTGGAATAGCTCTTAGCATTGAAAACTTGTGTTTGACTTATCCAAGTCCGTACAAAATACTCCACAGTACGGTTTCATGGCAGCTGTAACTAACTTACAGGTGGGCATTGAAAAGGTTGTATTTTTGCTCAACTCATGAGTTTTTAGAGAGTACAAAATTTGGTTTCAAATAATTGTACACCACCCTTTTAACGATGAATAATGGTGGTGTCTAACATATAAAATTAAACTGATTCGGGAGGTTTTTGTTCTCACATTAATGCCCACTTTCTCCACTACATAATGGATGACTTAATAACATTGTTTGTTCCAACTTCCAATCGATATTTGCAATGGCAGAAAATCACGATACGACTAATTTGCTTAATGAGATCGGAACTAACGTTGAAAACCTCGAGTTTTATACTTTTTTTAAGGTTGTTGGCTTAGCTCGGGAAAACTAGGTTTTTACGCAGGGCTTTAGTGTGGATCATTTGGAAGCTCTATCATTTGTCCTAATCAGGTTGTGATTTGCACCACAATGTTAAGTAAAGATGTAAGAATCGCGCTATTAGAGCCCATTTTCCAAAACTTGTTCACTTTTGTGCAGCTTTTGTGCTTTTTAACTGACCGTGTATATGCCGCCAGATAAATAATTGCCAATTGGTAGTAATTTCATGAGCTTGTGTAGAGGAGATCATTATTATTAGAAATGTTAAAATGTGCTCTGAAAGCGACATACGCTAATCCTTTCTTAACAACCTCTAAAAAAATTTGAATTTTCAATTGAAAATTGGAGGTCAAAAAGTGATCCAGATTGTTTGTGAAATTGTCTGGGTTTGCCGACCAAGGGATAACCTCTCCATCATGTTTTTGGTTGTGTTGTGACTTGATGATATTGTTTGTGCGCAGGTCCGCTACGAACTTATTGGCCGAGGGAAGGCTGTCAAGTACTTCCAGATTGACCCTGATACAGGGGTGATACAAGTGAGGGATGACCTGCGCAAGGAGACCATAAGCGAGTATGAGGTGAGCTTCACATAGAACCAGAATCAAAACAAAATCTTAGGTTTTCTAAATAAGTTACATAAAGCAACACACTGTATTTGCATCCTATATTTTCCCCATAAATAACATTATTTTTGGAGACTGCATATTATTATTTTCTCCTAGTTTAATTAAAGTAGTACTGCTAGTAAGAGAGAGCGTGCCGTTTTGAGGGAGGAACTCGTTCGTAAGGAACGGGTGATGAGCTTTGTTTTGCTTCTGTACAGCTAGCCACAAGTCAGAACACACCCCTAGGTACGCTGACTGCAACTAGTTTTTCAGTTGTATGTCTTGTTGGCCTGATCCCCCCGCTCCTCCCGTTCCTACGTCCCTGGGGAGGTCTGCGATTTTGAGAAATATCTTACATGTAGTGGGCATAAAATGATGGTTGTTTGATTTTGCATGCGACAAGGAGAATACAGTCTGATAAGTAACAATAATATTATTGACGCGAATGTCATGTGTTAGGAACACACACAATACGGGAATAATTTATGTGATAATATTATATCGAACAACATCACAACAATTATTGAAATGAAAAGCATCATCATTCACTACACCCCAGATTCATTCAAATACCGATTCTGACGCAAATAAATAAGAGTTGTTCAGAAATTAGCTCCCTCAACATCTCGATACATAATGTGGTTGCTATTTTTGTTGGACACTTTGATACCCTTTGCTTCATAGGCAAGAGTAATAAGGATATGGCGTGATAAGGATCATTCACAAGGAACTTTTCTATCATTCATACCCACTATTCAACAATATGTAGGCAGGTGTATTTCTAATGAAACATTAAATGTGCCATGATGACAATAGTGTATCGCCCAACACACACATACAACACAAACACGAGGGATCCCCCTCTTTGTTTTCTCTTTAGAATATGTTCATATTAGTTATCCCTATTTAGGGGTTTCATTCACTACATCACGTCGTGGTTATAGTACAAAGTCTGGCCGTTGATGCAGACCGAATGCATGCACACATGGCTGCTAATATTTCCACACTACTGGGAACGTGTGTTGCATGTTCTGTAACGTGCACTCGTGATACTGCATTGAGCGCTAATTAGTTTGCGGTTGATGTGACGCGGTTGGACTAGTTGATGCATGGTGGGATTTGCGACAATCACGTGTTATACGTGAAATTGCGAATACCCAACCGTGAATGTAATACTCGCTAAAGTACCGTAATCACATTTTGTCAACGAAAAACACTTTCATTAGCTATTCCTTTGTAGTAATGTTTGGTCTGATTAAAATCTAATTACATCCAGTTTTTAATATTCTAAGTTTCAAGTCATTGGCTTGCCAGTAAGTATCATTCCAGTGTCATTGTTTCTTAAACAGCTGAAAGCCAATGCTACAGCTATTGATTATTATAGTATAGGTCTCTTATAACACAGGACAGGGGACAAAATGAGGCGAGTATTCCTTTCCTCTTCGGTCTCCATTGTTCTTTTTGTATTTGATCGTTAGAATGACGTATACATTGTACACGAGACATTTACTCTGCTCTTGGAGACTTGGGTCCAAAATTTCAATGTCTAGTTAAAAATATTTACCAGGCTTCTGATTGGTGGTTGCAATAGTGATAACAAGTTATGTGACAGTTAAATTTACTTGTCACTTTTACTGCTGGACATTAAAATACCGAACCTTATACAATGTTTAAATTTAAAAAGTAAGTGTTCAAATTAATTTATATTGACAAGGATGCAAGACTTGGTGCGTGTTGTGGGGGCGCAGATAAGTGGAGAAAATTGGTCCAAGAAAACCTTTTTACAAAAATCCCGCTATCGGGTGTGTGAGATTTTACAGTTCTTGGTTCGTAAGGTAGTTGTGAAAGGAATGTCCGAGGGAGGTTTAAGAGAACTCAATCCCTTGCATTCGCATTAACGACTGAGGAAAATCTCGGAAAAAACCTTCAGTCACGATTGCTGGTCTCGACGGGATTCAAACTCGGGCCCTCCCGAATCATCGTCTCGCGCTTAATCCCCCCCCCCCCCCGTCAATACCGCAACCTGTCCACAAACGTGATCTCCACGAGGTCTCGATTCTTTCCTGGACAGCGATTGCCACGGTCGACCTGCGCCAGTGCTAGGGAAGGGGAGCGTTGCCCTGGCAACAGGTCGTCATGTAACCACCACGCAAACTTTGACATGTATTTATTTGCTAGCTAAGCGGATTTTCACTGTTGTCTGTGGTAATATCATGTTTTAATTATTATAAAATTAATTTTGATAAGCTGGGTTTTAATTTGGTGTAGATAGACCTATGTGTTTGATAGAAATACACGTTTACATCACGGATAATCCAGCTCACTTTAGTATGTGTCTGGCTTAAAGCGCGATACGTAGACTAAAATAAATTGTACTTGTTTAATGTAATTATTGCATTGACAAAAATCAACAAAGCTAAACGAAACTTTATTCTGTAAAGAAATTCAAATGTCGATTCTCACCTTCAGAAATAAACCAATCTTACCTTACGAACAATCGTGTTTTTGTTTTTCATGTTTGTGTATTGAGTGAGTATTGTGACTGTTATTAGCCGTCTATTGTTATATGTTTCAATTTAAAATAGCTTGCTGTATTTGAAACTTTCTGAATAAATAATAATAATAATAAAACAGTTGAATAGATTCTGAATTTGAAGGACCAATCCATGAACTGAACGACAATACAGTAGTATGTGAATTCAAGTTCACACCAGTTATGCCGTTCAGTAGAACCCTGGCCTTTAAAACAACTGTTGTTGAGTACAGTTGCACCAGTGTTATTAAAATAACTGTATTACTGATACAAAATGTACATTAGTGTTGGCACATTTACGATAGCTGCTCAATGTTCACATATTATGTATATTTGACCGAATCGCTAGGCGGTTATAATTTATACCTGTAAATTATTCAGATATAGATTCCATTTCCATACCAGTTTAGATTGTGCAGTCGCCATAAGATTCACATCACAAGCATACGCCATGATTGACAATTTACGTTAACAATAACAACTAATTTTGTGTGTTATGGTGATATTTCATGATATTCCTTATTACACGTAACAGATAATGTATTAAATGCACAAGGGTTGAAACGGTTAAATCCTGAGCAACTGGTAACTTGGTAACTGAGATATCCGGACATGGACTGATGACCCTCTCCTTCAGGTTGACGTGAGGGCCTACGACCTAGGCGAGCCCCAGCTGTCGTCCGTGACGGCGGTCCACGTGTCCGTGCGTCACGTGGCGACGGTGCCTCCCGAGGTGGGGCTCGGGTTCGCCGACGACGCCTACACGGTCGAGCTCCCGGAGAACGCGACGGCGGGCGCCCTAGTCAAGACGCTCACCATCATCAACAGTCGGGCACACCATGATGTCATCCCCATCAAGTGCGAGATCACTGCAGGCAACGAGGACGGTACGTATAGCTTGGTTCGACTCCCGTTAACGACTTATAGGTTACTATGTCATTGAGAGCAACAAATAGTAATATACATATTTCCGAGAATAATTAAATATTTTATTGGTGTTGCCGGATAGGAAATACTCATGTATGAGTTTTTGAAAATACTCTCCAAATATCGTTTTGTGTTACTGTACGGTTTTATCGTCTCATATTTTATGAAAGTGCAATAGAAAATTCAATAGCAAAACAAAAAAGTCCACGAAACTAACTTTGTAATATACGTTAATTAGGAATTGTTACTTATCTTCTGAATGCTGTTTGTTTCTCATATGTTTATAATTCGATTATGAATTTCGCGATGCGCTGATATGAAACTTGAATATAATATTTGCTTGAGAGACGTTGTAACCTTATAATAATTGTTCTGTACATAAATTTTTAATTGCCCCTTTCATAAAGAATGCTCCTTTTCATTTCTAAGCAACTCTTGCAACTCATAGAAAATATACACTTTACAATAATATACAAACAATAATTATATTTACTAGGCTAGTTATTCACTCCCTCTCTCTCAGGAGAGAATATTAATTATTAATATTCTTGCTGTGTACGAATCTGTGAATTAAAATTTGAATACTTAAATATTGTTTTCAGGTTTGTTCTTCGTCAATGTAACGGAAGAAAAGAACTGCCAACTGCGTTTGAAGTTGGCAAAACTTGATCACGAAAATCAAGATAAATACGAATTACAGATCAAGTTAAATACACTTTCGGGACTCGTGAATCCTGAGAAAGGAACGACAATAGTAAGTATAGAGCAGCTTGTGTAGCACACAGAATCAATCTAGGGATTGAACACACTGCTTTCTTTCACTTGTGGGCACAAAAGTTAACGCTGACTATTATTTATCTCCCAACAGGTAACAATTCAGATTAAGGACGTGAACGATAATGTTCCAATGTTCGTCTTTTCTGGGCCAAGTAATCGACTAGTCAAAGGCAAATATTTTGGCACCATTCCAAAGAACTCTCAGATTGCCACTTCCGTTTTACAGATCCAAGTAAGTGAACACCGTTATATTGTTTGTTTAGAAAATATTACAATCACACAAGTGCAATAGTCAGTGGCTATTATTGTAATGAAAGAACAGCAATCTTAACTTTCGAACTTTCGTTCTAGGCTGACGACAGGGACAGCGACAAGTACGGGAAAGTCGAATATCGGATAGTCCCGGGTGGCCGGAACTCCGAGTTCTTTGGCATCGATCTCACGACCGGTGTAATTAAGAGCAAGCGAGCGTTTGACGACTTCGACCCTAGTCAACTACCTTTCAAGTTCTTCGTCGTCGCCCGAGACAATCCCACTTCAGCCGAGTCCAACTCCGTCCAGGCTCCCGTCGTCATCAACCTGATTGACGACAGACACCGCATGATCCTCGTCATCGACGATGCCAAGCCAGACACGATCCAGACCCAGGAGAGCAGGGTCGCCGAGGTCCTCGAAGACCACTCCCGTCTCATCATCGGCATCGAGAAGGTCGCGGCCAAGGTTCAGGTCACCGCCAACAACACCCTAGAGGCCGATCAGTCCGGCACCGACGTGTGGTTCTACGCCATCGACCCCGAGTCTGAAACCATCCTGGAGAGGAACCACACGCGCGTCCAGCGCTCGATCCTGGACACCGCGGCCGTGAGAAACATCACCTTCGACGTCACCGGTAACCTGAAGGCAACGGCCACCGGGATCCACGCCCCCTTGGCAGTCACCAAGACCTTGACCGCGGTCGCCGTATCCTGGGAGGTCTTCCCGTACGCCATCATAGTCATCGCATGTATAATCCTAGTGTTAGGAATCGTAGGGATAATTTATATTTGTATCTCGTGGTCAAAATATAAGACATACAAAGAGCGGATGCAAAGAATGTACGTTGTGCCCAGATACGACCCCGTATTTGTGGAACCAAACAATTTGAAAGAGTACGAGACTCAGGTTCTGCAGATGAGTGTTCCCCTGGACGACAGTGATAGCTATAACGACTTACAACTCGACTTCAGTCATAAAAACCATGCGTTTAGCATGGACAACGTGAGCTACATAACGAAAGAGAATGCCGACAGTATCGGTCAGCAGAGCCCGGTAAGTTCCGAGGCGGCGACGACAGCGAGGGCCTCGAGCGTGATCGACGCGAACCGGCGGAACGAGGACCACGGTATGATGGGACTGGAACCGTCCCTGATGCCCGTCACCAACCCCATGTACCAAAGATCTTCGGAGGAAGATATCGGACACATGAACTCGAGTGCCACCAACGAGAACGTTATGTTCAGGGAGAAGAAGGATTACTCCCATCTGGGGTTCACGTACCTCGGTGACAGGTCGCCAGTCGAAACAACCACCGAGCTCTAACGACCATTCTAGAATCGAACCATTTTGAAAGTCTAGTGACTTGACTTGACATCATAATATCTCTCTTGTGATAGATAGTAACACAAACTGTTGAAGTCAGTGACATTCCTGCATCTTAATCATCCATTCATTCCAGCTGACCGACACTAGATAATGTTTGTGAGGTGTAGTGGGGGTAATTACACACACCTCACAAACTATTTTGTGTCGGACACATTTGTGATGTGTTGTGTTCTTAAAGTCAACATCTTGTCCGTCCATTACAACATGGCGCAGTTGATATTTGTAACGTAGAAGTCGCCACCATCTTAGTCATGGCCAACGACGTTGAAACCTCATCTCTCTCGGGACTCCCAAAGGGTCAGTGAAAAACACTAATTCCGGGAAAGACACCATCAAAATGTCTGAAATATGCCCGTACATTCTCAGTGGGAGAGAGAATCGTGCAATTAATTTGAAGAAGCTCAATAATACTCAATCGAAGAAAATGTGTGTGTTTTCCTTAATGTAAACTTCAAGAAGCCAGAAAGTGCCAACGATTTTACGAGTGTTTTATATTTCGTAAACAAACATTTTTACGTCTAGGACATAATTATATACAGTCTGAGATTATGTGTAGTATAGTTAAATCAAGACAATTGCGGGGTAATCATAATAAATGTTTTGTGTAAGAAAATAAATCTTATGAACTTGTGTGAATGTGAAAATATGTATGACGTGTGTCCATATATATTTTGTGTTTCGACTGATGTGTATAGTATATTTTGTCGAGTGATTGTCGAGTGCACTGTGAATATCAAGGACAACTGTATCAAATGAAATGTAATAATTAATGTCATGCATTTAAATGTTAAATTATTGAGTTATGATGAGACATCTATTTTATTAATAAGATTTTTGACGTAAACACGTGCAACAATAAGATATGTTGTTTCACATGTACAGAATATTTACAAATAAAATTGTTAACCTGTTTATAACAAACTATGTTACGGACAGGGATAGTACCATTCCTCATTTCCAATCATGCCACATGATGTATAGTACATACCCCCCTAAAAATACTTGTCCAAGTAGTAAGGGTGTATGCACAAAACAATACCGTTGTATTTATTTATATCATAAGAGCCAGCCAGCCAACCACATATTTATCTTCAAAACACGGTAAAGAATAAAGGGAAAAATACACGGTGGCAATCTGGGAATAAGAAAATTGCTGGCCTTTACGTTATATTTTTAATTAATTTAAAAAACAACAACAACAACAATTTTACCTAAATCCCTTTTGCTGAAAGTATTCCAAACTTTTGCACAGATTGGGGTACACGTATTTGCATTGTTGTGGGTATTTGCGTCGTTCGGACTATTAGGCGCAAATAAATAACCCCTTGTGAACCCTTCTCTTGTGTGACCTTGTGAAAAGCATGCGCGAGCCTTGACTTGTTTATGTCTCTTTGAAACTTATTATCCTTCGTGTTTATTAATAAATAAAACGAGACATTCAAGATCACCTTTTTTATACACGCACATTGATAATTTAACCCAATAAATCGGACGACGCGAACAATAACGCACATACGTACGAGATTGCTGTTGTAAAATTAGAACACCATAAAATGCATTTATTTTATGTTCTATTCGGTTTATTTTCTATTTACAAAGAATATAATGATTGATAACGTACACATGGGTCAAAATGAAACAGTGTTGTTTTAGGTATAATTACTAGGTTTGTGAGTAACCAAAATTTCGAGTCGAGTATTTACACCATGCAGAATATTAAAAATAATAATGATTTTGGTGGAGGTGCCGGGTAGCCTAAAGTAATTTCGACCCAATTTGTACACTTGGTGGAGGTGCCGGGTCATTGACGTGAGTGAAAACATAAAATCGTTATGCATTTGTGGAGTTACTTTACCAACCCTTTTTAGCCTCTAAGTCTAGTCTGTTGATACAAATGTGTATAGGCCTATTTTTGGAATTTTAAAACTTTTTTGCTCAATTAAAATTTCAATACATCGATATCAACATTATAATGTAATATCAATAACTATATGATATGTCATAGCCTATCCCTAATAACATTTGTACATGATCATTAAAGTTCTCGAGTGAGGGATAAATAATTAAAAAATTTTACTTCGTCTTAACTTTTGGAGCCTTCATGCAGAACAATATCAAATCATTAAATAAAATAAAGATTGTGCATTGTAAGTACTCTAGTCAAAGAGTGATAGCAATGGTTCTACAACGATGATTCAAGAAGTTGTGTTATTTTGACCGGTTCTAGATTCCACTACGCGCAAAGACTGGTGTGGTAAGCCACGGAACCAACTGTCTTATCTAGCCGAATATGGCAAACAAATCTTATTACTTATTAGTTATTACATAGGTTGTAATAGGTTAGACAGTGAATAAATAGTGAAAATAACACCAACATTCTTATTTCAGATTCTGTACTACATGTAAACTAAATCTATTTATTTATTTTTTTCACCGAAAATTGCGAATTTTATGCGTTGCTTATAAAATATTTTCAAGTAAAGTCTGCACAACATGGTAGACTCAAAAAATCCATATTAATTCACTTGCCCAATACGGAAAGACGTTATTAAAATTTGGATTGATATTTTGTTAAACAGCTAAACCACCAATGTTCAAATCACATATTTATGGCACGAAAGAACTTTTTTAAAAGACTGATCAGTGTTTCCATTATGGTTCCTAAAATAGCAAACCTAATCCAACTATATTTTCTTTTTCAGGTCACTAACTTAGTCTTAAAGTCTGCGTGTAGGTGTACATCAAGTCGCGATAGAAATAATGTATTCCGACGACATCGACAATGCGGGCGGGAGCAGAAGGAGAGGGGGTAATTTGCAAGTCAAAATTGCGATTAACGTCTCCCCACCACATTATACTCTCCCACAGCCCCTTCCACATAATTCAAAATTTGAAAATTATTTTACCCAGCATGTGGATTGAGTAAATGATGTTAGCGCGTATAATTCTAATTTTGATGAGACTACACGGATACCTAATTGAGGGTACGATCATTGAGAAGCGAGGCGTATTAATTGTCTGGCCGTTCCCAGTTGTCCCCATGCACAAGTGGAACTGATTCATGCAGACTATTTTAGAATCCGAATTGTGTTTGTGATGGTGAACGAGTACGACGCTTGGGGTTGTCGGGGATTTAGAGTGCTGTGCAAGGGAAGATATCGAGATGAACTTTAATGACTTCTTCATATAAAGTTATATTTTTAGATATGATGGTTGATGAAGTTAAAGCCACATGAGGTCGAAGACTCTATTTCATTAGTCTCGTCGAAGCAAAATAGTGGATTGTGTACAGTACTGAGCTGACAAGATGACAAGAGGTCGGTTCGGCCACCGTTCAATTTATCACTAATTGTGATGTCACTTTCACTGCTGATCGTTTTTGTATAAGTTCAACCAAGTAAGTCAGTAAGGGAGCTTTGAGATAGTCTAACATAGACTATGGAAACAACTTAAATAAATAATTGATTTCCTCACTCACGCATCCCACGTTTATATCCTATCCAACAGATACGAGATATGCAAATGGTCTCAATCCCCGCCTTTTTTATGACGAAGGCAAACCTATTGGAGAAAACCTCGGCCAAGACTCAAAATTGCCGGTGTTTGGAGTCGAATCCATGACCTCATGGTCAGATAGCTCTCGCTGCCTGAAAGTACGTCAGTCTAGCTGATACACACTGCAGGCATACATACAACACTACTTAGCAGACGCGAACCATCGGCTTTCGTAAATGAAATTATTCCAGCCAGGATTCTCCTTGTCAAATACTGAGATTGAGCATTTGAGCTGAACTTACAGGAAAATACAATTATAAAAAATAGGTGTAGCCAACACAAACAAGTAATATCTGTGCTAGATCGACGCTGTGGTAGCGTGAAAAGAGTTAAAACAGTTGTTATGTTGGGAAAACAATATCAAAAGCTGCGTTCTTTGGTTGACCAACGGTATAGAATTAAAGCACTCAACAGAGCTTGTCGAATGAAGAGCAATGCGGTTGGGTGAGGTGGGCGTTTTCCACTGGATCCTCATACTCATTGTCCAGGCAATGGCTCCCGGCCCACCTAACCGACACCCGACATTTAATGATTAAATTCAATTTATCGGTAAATCACTCGTAAACTTCTAATTTATACGGCGAAGAATTCACACCAAGGTCCAAGGGCTGCGTGTTTTGTGGTTCAGTATAAAAATACGGTCGAATTTTCTATTTTTGAAATGGAAAGTAATACTTTACCGTGTGAATTAAACATGTCATTGGGAGCAATATATGCCCCTCTTCAGGTGAACTATGTATGTTGCGGATAGGACAATTGTGAAGGGATATCGGAGGGCAGTTTCAGAGGACTCAACTCACTCGCATCAACGATTTGGGAAAACATCGATACAAACCTTCAGTCAGGATTGCCGGTCACGACGGGATTCGAACCCGGGATCTTCCGACTCGAGTTAATCTCTTAGCATTCGAACCAACACTGTCGGTGCAGAATAGACGGGTGTTATAAAGTAATAAGGAACAACTGAACAGCTACTTTAAATTAGCATCAAATTTCATTAGAAATTATTAAGTTTAGAAGTTTTTCACATGTTTTAGGGTTCTTAAAATGTTAAGATTTCAGTTCAAAAACATAGAAATGTGTTGGATTTGAGTTATAGTTTAAAACAAAACGCAAAATATGTTGAAACAACAACTTTAACCTTACGTCACGCCACTCATGTAAATTTTTTCAAATTGGCCTAACTCAAATGCGCGCACTCAGTTGCTGATGATTTCTGCTAAACGGTTTGTGATATCATTACCAAATTTTGCATGAATGTTAATTAAATATATCTGTATTGACATTTACACTTGGTTGCAAAAAATAGCCATATAGATCCATTTCGAGATATGAGTCCAAAACTTAAAAAAGGGAAAAAAACATGGATTTAAATTCTGAAATTCCCTTCAAACCGTTTAGCTTACTATTTATCAAATTACCCTGCGTGTTCATATTGATTTAAACGTTGATATATTCAAAATCAATTAACTTTAAATTAGGAATACGCGTACTGGATCTCATAGATTGATTCAAAATACCCAGATAAAAAACAGAAAGCTGACTGCATAAACTCGTATAAGTTCTGGTAATATTATCAAAATATTCAATGTTTCTTTATGCTAACTTGATTTATTCGCTGGCATGATCAATTATATTCATAATTGAATTTTACTAACGAAATCGAAGTAATGGTGAAGACATAATATGCCAGTATGCATTTCAATCACAATATTCCCTGCCCTCGGCGGTAAAAGGCAACCGTTTGAGTTAATTCCTAAAAGAATCAAAACAAATACAATAAAAACACAGTGTTAACTTTTGCTGAAGTCCTCCAACCAACAATGGAAAACTTCGGTAACTGCGGATATTCTATAAAATCAAAACACTTTGCAATTTGAAACAAAAGAATCTTCAGTGATTTGCAAAACTCTCTGCATAAACGGGCTGTGAACAAACAGGTGTTGCATTTCCTGAGCAAACACTCAATCGCTCTGCTGATTTAACCCCCTTCTCGGGATCCAACGAGACAGGACACATAGTCAACATAACCTTTGAACGTCAATCAACGCTAGTGCGTGTCTGTAGGTCCTCCTACTTCTATGTACCGTCACGGGTTGTTGTTCCACGCCTGAGATTGACACAGCAGTGATGTCAATGTTACCTTACACTTTCCTTACACCTAACAACATAACCAAACCATCGTCATTCAAGTCAAACAGTCTGTTTGGATGGGGATCATAGTTGGGGCAGCGGCGCCTGAAGTGCATATTTAGGCAGAGGGGAGAGGAATAATAAGAAATTTCTGTACTTGGCCATGACATTTTTTGATTTCAACATTGCAAATGGTGCCGTTTTACTAGATTCTCGCATGCTTTCGTTGGGAATTCAAAACTATAGTTTTGTCCCCCCGGCTCTGGCGCTACTGAGTTATTACGTATCATTCCCCACCATCTTAATCAATGTCAACAAACACCACTACAATTACCTATGGTACCGACAGTGATGACTCTGCGTAATCTGTGAAACTCTTATTCGGGAGGTCGCGGGTCAAAGTCCACTACCGGGAATCCTGACTGAATGTTTTCCCGAGTTGATGAGTCATTTTAACCGGCCCTCGGACCTTCCCTTCACAACTGTTCAAACTACAATTTCCTATTTAGGCACCTGACGAGGGGCATGCATGGCACCATGGGCAGGTTTTTAACGATAAGGGTGATTCTTTACATGTGGTATGACTCGCTTAGCTTAATCATATATTTTATTTACAATTTTACAATTATTGTAACTCTTGTTTTAAGTATGAAAAACTGGCAGATATAATTGTGTAGATTTTGAAAAGAGGTGGTTATGTATACCACTTTCTTAAAATGGTAAACATAATATTATAAAGTTTTATTATTCTTGATTTCATTTGCGATTTCGAATTAGTGATTCTACCATCGCAAATCAGCACAAGTGGGGATTTAAAAAAAATTGGTACGAGTCTTTACTCGAGACAAAATGAAGCAAGTTTATTATATAAGCCTCGGAAGTCTTCAGTGTTAATTCCAGGATGAGTAAATCTTCTAAAAAACAATTTCCATTACTTCTCCCCAGAATTATTTTAGTCACCGTGTAGAACGGAGGATTACAAAGAACTCACTCTCTCTGTTGATAAAGCCCACATTTCCAAAGAAAAAAGAACAGCATTTGACATTTTCGTTTGTGCTTGAGCATCCTTCTACCCTGCCGGCTGCCCCCACACACTGATAACTGAAGGGTGATAGCGCGCATGTGCCCACTCGCTCCGGTGAGCGTCGGGCGAGATCGCAGGGACCCACTAGGACTCGAATCCTGTGCCGTGTTCCATCAGTTCAGCGGTCGAGGGCTCCCGAGGTGGACGTGCGCTTATCACCAAACTACCCACGCTTTATTTTCGTACTCGCTTACACATCTATCTCTGTTTACAAGAGACTCGGCATGTATTCGTATTTTTGTATCCGTTTACAAGTTGTGTTTCCTAACCTAGATTGAAAAACCATTTCAAAGCAAAGAAATTCATTGAATATTAAAGCTAAAGTAGAAGAGTAATTGGGTAAGTGTGGGTTCGGTTTCGATGTAATTGCCGCTAACAGGTAGGCAAGCGCGAGCCTCGTCAAGCACAGCTGAGGTCGCCTCACACGATCTCAAACAAGACTTCTACAGTCTCAACACCGGTGAGTAGTAAACAAGTATTAAAAGGAACTGGTACAACAGGTGACCATCGGTAGGCAACTCGGCATCTAGAGTCTAGACAAGTAGGTATACCACGTGCATGGGGAGAGCGCGGGATGAGGGCACGTGCTCAGGTTTCAGATGGTTGTAGCCGAAGCCAAGGGTTACAAATATCATTATCACATTTCGCAAAACGTTCATGAAGAATGTTTAATATGGACCTAGAAAAAAGTTATTAAAAATATCAGAAAAAAATTACAATTTCATTGTGAACCTGAATTTCTAAAATATATATATATGATCTTTTTAATTCGACATTCTCAATTAATAATAAGGATGTGGGTATTGGATCCCATACTGATTCTTTATTAACGTTGTAACTACTGTATATGATTAATATATTACTAATCCAGAAAAGCGATAATTGAGGATCGACCAAGTTAGTCTTAGCAGCAGTTCTATCTAAAAAGTATGGTTTATTATAATCCAACTCGCGCTATCACTGGTATAACTTACGATATTACGCAAATTCGAAGATCGATCATTCGAGTGCTGTCATCACTGTCGTCGATGACTTTATTCTATAGGACATAATCACGTTTTATTGTAATTTGTTGTAATTGCCATTTCGATAATGTTTACTATAACAAGTAAGCACGCCGCTGATTTAATATGATTTAATTAACCTTTTTATTGTGTGTTTTATACAGTTTCTTTCAATGACATTATATTATTGTTTATGATTTAATTGTGATAGTTTATTTCATCCATGCAGAACACTAGAGGAACTCTTAAAACGCCATTTTAATTTAGTGTAAAGCGTGAGATTTAGCTTGGTTACTACTTATAAATTAATAGATAAACAAGAGAGCAAAATGTCCATCAAAACACATAATTATCTTCCCACGAACAACCTGTTGGCAGCGATAAGGTTCCAGTGTCCGTCATTCGCATTTTCATTTAATCATTTATTATTTTATTTTGTATTTATTTATTTATTTAACGTCTATCCTATTCAGTTAAAAACATGATTTACAAAGGACAACTAAATAAATACATTTAATTATTGGAATAGTAACATTACAACAACAAAACATTAAAACACTACAATTTTAATAACAAATAAAATGAATATTAAATACAATTAATTAATGAATCAAATATAAAAAGAGGTGGAAAGAAATCTTAACTACCCCTATTTACCCTCAAGGATGCAGCGGGTTTTTTGCTCTTGCAAAGGAAAACTCAAGCATTCACTTAGCTTGCTTTAGATTTCCTTTGAAAGAGCAAAAAAGCCACTGCAACCTTATGGGTAAATGGACTTTAGAGACTATAAGTGCTGAGTTCTCGTACAGTTAACAATTAATATACTTATTATGTGACTCGGAGAGAGGCGAGATGAGTTGGAAGTAGCAATTACCATCGGGTGGCTGCTAGCACTTTTGAACTTCATTTGCATATCCAACTAATTTCTCTTTCTTCCACCTCCCTATGCGTTGAGAGACCTAACATACAACAAACTCCGAAGCCTCGGCAGCAACACCGAACAATATAATATGTGAACTGCTTGAATATCAAAGCTTTGTTTTGGCACTAAGGAAAACAGACGTGGTAAATTTCACTTTGATCCATTGCCAAAACTTTGTGGAATTCGTACAGGACGTGATCGACCTACATATTCTGCCCCGTTTCACATTTTGTTCCATTACATGAAAAAGCATTGGCGAACAGGGACTCTGCTGTTTGGGGTGGGGGATTACCAAGTTCAGTTGTCTTGTCACAGTCAAAATATTTTTCTTGAGTGTCAAAGAAACAACACATATTTTTATTCGTAAGATGTTGTTTACAAAAAAAAAAACTTAAAGTTTTGTGTGAGCTTTAGCCAAAAATACATCAATAAAAAATCGAAAAAAACGAAGAAAGCATTTTTTAAAATTGTGTGTCTGACAATCATCATCAGAGTTGAGCCCTCCGCGATGGCACATAGTCATACGGTTTGGGGCTCAGTTCCCGGCTGTATGGAAACATGGAACGTGGACTCGAATTCGATTTACATCTCCATCAATCACTGCTGGTCGCCTAAAATAGCATCGTGTAATAACAGAGAGTGCGGTAGAGCAACAGCATAATACACGATATAGGCCTACTTCTCACTCGTCACAAATGTAATTAGATGATAGACTAATTTCTTATAGTTGATAAGCCATTTCGAAGCTAAGCAAGGGGCATGTGGTGTGATGTAATTTGACTACATACTATACATATCACAGATTATTTTTATACTCGCGTGGGCAGGTAAGGGACGACCTACAATCTTCTATTCTAACTTTTAGAAAATCTTGATGTTATTTTGTTGTCAAGCGACACATTCAACTAGCTCTTATTAGGGTGCCGCGAATTTTCTTCAAATTAGTAAAAATCTCATTTTGAAGTAGACTACTCAACAAAACTTAAATGTACACGCACGTTTGTGATAAAAATCCCACATTGGGTGTAAATGAATACTCATGTGTCAGGACACGAAATATGTTCAATAAAGAGGATAGTTCAGTTTCGGAGCACGATTAGTGGTATAAGACGGGGAAGCAAAATCACGTTAGCCTACTTTACGTTGGGGTTTTATTAGTCCGGTGCTGAACGACGACCTCCTATAACCCTGGAGAAATAGGACGGACTTAGTTTGTAAGCGTTAAACAAGTTTCTCATCTCTCTCAAGCAAGTTCCAAACCAGCATGGGAACCCAGAAAGGTGGAGATCTCTCGTAGCTCTATTTTATGCAAAATCAAGATCGTAACTCAAACTAAAACCCATTTCTTCCTCTCCATCTCCGAATGCCAGCCCCCCCCCCCCTAACCTTATCGACTTGATTACCTTTGAGCTCACAAACCCTTGTTGAGTCTGACGTCACCGACGCAACGGGCTCGTTGATAAGAGTGAGAAATAAGCGCACCCCAGTGACGGGTACAGCATTCAGTTACACCTCTTTGATACAATACACCATTATAATGAACACACGTCGTTGTCTTGTCGTTTATCTTCGCCAAACAACACGCAGTCTTGGGGAGGAACTCATTGTAGTTAATTTGGTTCTTTCATCTTACTTTTATGTGCACTAATTTCCTATCGGTATCAGGAACTTTTAACTTAGTAAGTTAATAAGTTATCATTTTGAGTAAACTTGAAACGTTCCGTCGAAGTTTGGAGTAAGGAGGTACCAGTTCCTCGTTTTGAAAAGGAATTGACTCTTGACTTAAAGTTCCTTTCTGACAAAGTAACTTAACTTTACACTGTTTCTCATTTTTGAGAACTTTTCCAAGACTAGCAACAAAGAATTTAATTTCCAACACACCGAAGTTGGTTGGGAGGAAATTTGTTTTAAAACAACAACGAATCCTTTCTTTCCGATACCTACATCGGAAAACCCGATTTTATAGATGAAATCATTCAAATGTGTGTGTGTATTTGTATCCACAAAATGGCCTCGTACCGAGTATCGCCCTAGGGTCATGTTCGGTGTTGTCATGAGAAGTTATACACACGGACAGACGGACAAAAGTTACGCAAAGCGGAGCTTCGATACCAAGTAATTTACACTTTATTTGTTTGTTTTTATTTATTTGTTACTTTACTGCATAGAATATAACTTTGCTCTGAGTCCTAATCAGTGGGAACATGGCATTGAAACTGTCATAGTAGTACCGATGTCTACATTTTGTCTTGGGTAGGGGACCAGGGGTTCGACTGGAGTTGAAACGGGTCAAGAGCAACAGCGACTCTTAAGCCTCTGGTCTGACATTCTCGAAGGCCAATTAGCATCGCAAATTCACGATTACGTTTCGTAGAGCCTACACGGCACAAAGGCATGTTGTATTCGTCTCTCCCTGTCGTCAATCCTTGAAATGTGATCAATTTCACTACCTACGTCAAAACTTGAACGCCGATAATTAGTTTTAAGCATGAGTATTATCTAAACAAAACATCCCAACAATGTTCTTACACAGTTCGTCATCCGACAGGGTAATTCTACAACAAGCACGGATACCGTAAGATTAGGGAGCGAAACTACTTTTTAACTAGTTCTAAAATATCCCCCTTTTTGACTGATGTACCACTCTCAGCTTGAAAAAGACATATTTTCTCACTTTTCACTGCAGAATCACGTAACGAATTCACGATTTTGTTCTACCAGAAGCACAAAACCACTAATGCGTTAAGCATTGGTTGTTAACAATTTGTATTTACTTCTAGTATTTACCTGTGAACTAGAATAAGGTTGTTAAATTTTACGGCGGTTATGTCCATATTATTGTCTATAGAGGTTTTCTACATTACAACATTGATAGAGTGTGGGCACCGGAGGCATTTGGATACATTCACCTCAGGGGCAAATAAGCGGTATCATCACGCAGTTGGCGATGCAATAATTGCATTGCAATTGCATAATTATTATAGAACGTAATGCGTTTCGAAGAAAATAATACATCGCAAATAATATGTTTTGTGTTTATTTTTATTTATTATAAATTGTCTTTACAACTTGTTTCGTCTCATGTTGGTCGGTTAGGAATTGTGTGATATTTTGGACGCGTTCACGGTTCACGGCTCTCCGAGGCAGCTCTGATTCGGGAGGTTGTTGGATGATACCGGCCATCGGCAGTACTGACTAATAATATTATAACAAAAAACATATTATGTTTTTCCAAGAATCCCTCAGTGGCCTCAGTTAAACGCGAATACTGAGATTTAGTCCGACAAACATCCTTGAACATTCCTTCTTACTACCCTAGCACCCTGACAACCCTGACGAGGATCACACCGAGTAAAAATAATGTGTAACCTATTGCTGACATCCCTACGAAAGAAGTTTTTACGCATTCAAATATTAGTATTAAAACGCTTATACAAATCCTGCCGTGTGCGATGGCTCGATTAGAATCGCAAATTTGATATGCAAATTAAAAATCAATTTTTCTCCGAACTAATGGGGGACCATGCATATATAGGAGAAACAGTGCTGTGGGTTAATACAGAATGTCTATGGACTTGGGGTCCAACTTTGCCCGAAGTAGTTTATGTTGTTTTAGCTGATTGGACATTACATTCAGGCATTTAAATTATTTATTGAAATCTTATTTTGAACGTCATTACCCAACAAATTCCATTTGGTTAGCCCCCCCAAATACCCCAATAATTCCCAATAATTTTTCTATTACTATGTTGCTCCCCAGGAAGTTCGAATATTCATACACTTGGCGCTTCCACCATTTATGGAGGCTGAAACAAGCGTAGTTAACACATTCTTTCATTTTATTGTGAACAGTGTATGTTAGCCTAAAGCTATATTACAAACAATGTATTACATTTCAATTAAAATTTTCAGAGTGGCAGCCATGCTTGTTACTTTTCCTTTTCACACTCAACAAATTTTAATTGTTTGCAAAGCTGAACGCATGTTGCTTTTACGGATGAAAACGTTATTTTAATAAGTGAGTCGTGATTAATCGGAACCTATTCGCGCGCAAAGCTCTGTCGAGATGAACATTAATTGAATTGAATTTATTGTTATATTCATATACAAGGGGCAAGGAGCGGGACATCCAATATAGGGCGAAATACCGTCCTCTTCATCCCCCAACTTCAAGTTTTCTTTTAGAGGTAATCAATATTATAAATCTTCCTCTTCAGACCCACGACCCATTCAAATAACTCGCATTCGTCAATCTCCCTATGCTTGTTTACTAGTGGCGCACATACGACTTGGGGTGGTAGGGGAGGGGGGATTGGACAGGTTGTTGACAACTGTGTAATAACTACTAGAGTCAACAACTAAAGCAAGAACTGTGGTTCTCACTGTTTTTTTCTGCGCCTGCTTGATTTTTCGGTTCGGTAGATCAAGTAGACTTTGCTGTAGATTTGCATGACAACAGTAGCTCACTTCAACTTTGAGATATAAATACTTCAAGTACAGCCTGTTCTGTGTCAATGGAAAGAGGAAAGATTCAAGTTTCCGGGAATATACGATTATTGTTGCTCTGGCGATTCAACGTTAATCGATGAGAACCTCAATTTCGTCAGCACCATGGGAAAACTTACTAAACACCATACACAACTCGATATAGTGTTCGGATTTGATGTCGCAATTTCTCAATTTCCCACCGCTCCGCTGAGCTGCATATCTGGGATGGAAATGGATGTAACAAATTAGCACAATTTAATAGCATTCTGTCAAGTAGCATCTACCTTGATCTTCGAAACTATCTTAGCAATAATATGACGGGCCCAATGTCGTCTTCGTAATACGGTCTAGGTCTAGGATATCATTCGCTGTCGTATTCTTTCAAGTTTTGATCCAATGACCCGCGCCACCACACAAATTCATCTAAACTAGAAACCACATGTAGAGTCTTAAATATTATAGTAGGTGCTCTATCAACTGAAGAATATCTTTTGCAAATAGTAAATATGCTATTAGTCAAAACGTTCTGATTAATAATAAGTATGGCAACATAGTTTGTGAAGTTAATTCACTTATGAAATTGACAGGAACTCACTAAAGAACTTGCTTAATTAAAGTCTGGATCCGTAAACACCTTGTAGGGTGATGAATTAACCACTGCTCTATTTTATGATTGGGGTGCTTTGAAAATTACAGTTTGTTTTAGTCAGCATTGAGCCGTTCACAATAACTTATCAGATGTGGCACACATTCTTGATTGCGGGGCTTTAAACGTGCATCTGTTGCAGCTGAAATCCATATGAAAAACCGGGAGTGAGTTATTGGAATTCTTTGTACTGATGTGCAAGCAGAGAGTCGTCTTTTGTAAACCTGCCCTCAATATCGTCTTTGTTATAACTTTAAATTAGTATTAATTAATTATATATTTACTGTCGATCAAACATTCATTTTATAAAGTATTTTTAGAAGGGGTGCTGGGTATCATCAAAATGTGTCCCTTTATTAAACGATCAGGTATATGATCAGGTATATGGTCGTGCCCTAGCCGCGGAGAATAATGTTAATATCAACTTCTGGTATGTAATTAATTTTTTTTAAATTATCGTGACTATTTTTTATGGAAGCAGATAATTATTG
This sequence comes from Sweltsa coloradensis, assembly GCA_024449915.1. Classification (NCBI taxonomy): domain Eukaryota; kingdom Metazoa; phylum Arthropoda; class Insecta; order Plecoptera; family Chloroperlidae; genus Sweltsa; species Sweltsa coloradensis. The sequence goes on along the minus strand of JAMZAV010000136.1, from coordinate 406,904 downwards.
GACGAGTGAGCGTAGCGAATGAGGACTACAAAGCAACTCGATCGGGCCTTCGTTGTGATTAATTTGCCTGTTTGTTGGTCTGTGTGTTTGTCCGGTCCCAAAAGGCCGCACGGCCGAATAGATTGAGCTGAAATTTTAAACATACATCCGTGACCAGTTTATTTAGAATTGCTAGCAAAATGAGCAAAATCCGTTGCGATTTAAACCTACAAGAAATAATAAATTGGAAAAATTAGCTCAAAATGTGTAGGAATCATGTTTTATAATTTTTAAAATACAATCTAGAAATTACAAAATCTTTCCCGACCGGGCGTTTGAACTCAGGTCTTCCACATTTCGAATATAAGGGCGCTTTAGCCAACTAGACTAGGAAAACGCCAAAGTCGTTGTTAGTCGAGTGAGCGAGTCATGTGCTAAGTACTCGGGAATATTTGCATCTAAGTTTGATAATAATTATTTAAGGTATAAATAATAGGTTCTTGAGTTTAGTTGGTATAAGGGCGCGTCAACTATAAGGCCATAATGCGCTACTCTAGCCAATGATAGGATACAGAGGCCTTAGGTAGGGGGACGTCTCACTCTCAACTTCATTATTATTGTATTGCAACATGAACTTTTAGAAACATGGGTATTAACTGCTTCAGTCTTCTGTCCAAATTCTATTCATGGGCACAGTTCAATTTAACTTAAATTTTATCATGTAAGTTAGTCAAAAATTGAATATCATAGCATTATTATAAATAAAAATCATGATTTCTGTTTAAAAAGGGAGGGCAAAGTAATAAATAAGAAGCCTTTATGCAGTGTATACAAAATGATCGGTAAAACTAAGTTTACATTGTTTGATGATTTCTATGAACAAGTTTAAGTCAAAGGTTTTAGCGCGATCAATGGAATTAGGATGACGTAAAATCACAACAAAATATATCTCCCTCAATAGTCTTAAATCTGTCATAATTGAAAAGATAGATTTATATTTGACCATAAGGAAAGAGAATGAAGCTGTTTTGCTGATATTTTTCCAAACAAAGCTAGACCGGCACCTCCACCAATATGGATACTTGTACGGTAACATTCCAGATACTAGGCCGCTTCGCTAACGCTTTTTCCAGACGCGTTGATGGATGCGTTGTTATGGGTGATTATCGGTTGAAATATCACGGGAAAAAATCGTAAAAGTACGATTTCTATGAGAAATATTTCTTCAATGTCTCTAAAATCATAACATATATTATTTCGGTGATTTTAAACGTTACCATAGTTTCATCAAGATCGGAGTAGCCGTTTGCCAAATGTCATGAAAATATCTCATTAAAAATCGAAAAAAAAAATCGTAAAAGTTCGATAATCTTAAGAAATATTTGATCGAGTGTACCCAAAAACGTGGCAAGTCTAAGTTCAGAGATTTCGAAGGTCCCCTCAAATTTTCATGAAGATCGCATGTGCTATTTGCCCGGTAGAGCGTAAACAAACAGACAAAAATACAAACAAGCAAATAAAACAAACAAAAAACACCCGAGCCAAATTTTTTGGGGGATAGGAAATTGAAGTCTTCGCATCGCTCATCCAACAAACTTTACATTTGGTTGCGTATATTCTTGACTTAGTATAGTAGTTTTGCATGTGGAAAAAATATAGTTTGCTTAGCTTTGCTTAGCTACTTAGTCTCTGAACATCAAGTCTTACCTAGACCGGCACCTCCACCAATCTAGATACTTCTTTGTACGGTAACATTCAAGACCTAAACTTTACATTTGGTTGCGTATATTCGTGACTTAGTTTAGTTTAACGTGGAAAAAATATAGTTTGCTTAGCTTTGCTTAGCTACTTAGTCTCTGAACATCAAGTCTTACCTAGACGAGGCACTCACCATCTATTTTTATGTATTCCGAATAATTTTACCTTTGGTATTCGGACTATATGGAAAATTAGATCTTGCTGTTTGTGCTCACGTTGTTCAACAATACAAGTCTTAATAAGGCAAAAGGATATTCACTATAACATTAATATAACAACTTTACAGTGCAAATCGTAGCGACTTAGTATTTAACGTGGAAAAACGTGCTTAGTTTTCTAGCTACTTAGTTTGAACATCAAGTCTTACTAGACCTGGCACCTCCACCAATCTGGTCTCGTACGGAACATTCAAGATCTAAACTTTACATTTGGTTGCGTATATTCGTGACTTAGTTTAGTTTTACACGAGGAAAAAATATAGTTTGCTTAGCTTTGCTTATCTATTTATTCTTTGAACATAAAGTCTTAGCTAGACCGGCACCTCCACCAATCTAGATACTTCTTTGTACGGTAACATTCCAGATATAAACTTTACATTTGGTTGCGTATTGTCCTGACTTAGTATAGCAGTTTTACTTGTGGAAAAAATATTATTTGCTTAGCTTTGCTTAGCTATTTAGTCTCTGAACATCAAGTCTTAGCTAGACTGAAGGATGTATGCACATTTTTAATTGTATTTCGTAATTATTTTCCCTTTAAAAGATTGGACTCTATGAAATTTATGCATCTTGCTGTTGTGTCCACCGGGTTAAAAATTTAATAAGTGTTAATTAAGAAAAGTATTAACATATAACATATAAATATAACAAGCTTATTAGACGAGTGAGCGCAGCGAACGTAGTCTCAACGGAAGTCGAACGTGCCTTGGTCGTGATTATGTCTGTATGTTAAATGTTAAATGTCTTGTCTGTTTGTTTGTCCGGTCCCATACGGCCGAACGGCCAAATAGATTGAGCTGAAATTTTAAACAGATATCCGTGACTAGGTAACTTAGAACTGCTAACAAAATTAGCAAAATCTATTTCGATCTAAACCTACAAGAAATAATAATCTAAAAATAGGCCTAAAAAACATGTGTAGAATTCTTTTAACGATAATGGTTTCACTTTTGAAAAAATCACTGCCTCTTAGATGTTACTCGGTTGCGATGGAGGCAGTGGAAAAATATTTGTAATGCAGTTATGCAGTGACCAAAGAGTAACGAAATTTGCACGCTCAAGGTATCCCCAAATTCCGCTGGGAGATTGAGTAAATCTTGCAGTCTTTACTCGTATTTCGTACTGGCAATATTTTCCATAGTATTGTCACAGTTGATGTAGACTAAACTGCGTTATATGCATTTCAAAATATGTTTAATATTTTTTTTAAATACAATCCATAAACTACAAAATCTTATCCGACCTGGGGATTGAACCCAGGTCTCTCACATTCCGGGTATAAGGGCGCCTTAGCCAACTAGACTAGGGAAACGCTAAGGTCGTTGATAGACGAGTGAGTGAGCCATGTGTTGAATAACCGGTATCATTCCCCATACTGGGCTAGATCCAGTCTTAGGTATAGGGGAGGAAAAGGGGATGTTCCCGGGTACTCAACACATGGGTCACTCACTCGTCTATCAACGACTTTGGCGTTTCCCTAGTAAAATAATGTGGTTCCTCTGCAAGTAATAAGCATGCTTTAAATTAATGTGTTATTCAAAGGCTACCCAAAAATTACTACTATTTGATACTTTATGTGATGACTGATGGATTGGCTGATGGTTTGCTCGATTAATTTATTATATATTAATACATTTGTATTATATTGTTATTAAAGATTGAAGATGACAAAAGTCAGTGCATCTTTGGTGTTTACTCACAAAGTTTACCTAATCCGTACAATTAATTAAGGTACTTATAAACAAATCTCGTTTACGCTGGCCGTCGTTGTCCAGATAGTTTTAACTGTTCTCAATCCGAATGTTGTAGGAGGCTAATTGGTGATTAATGAGCTCGACAGGCTGATTTTAAGTGTTTATTATAAAAGCCTCGCTATGGAATGGAAGGTTTCGATCGTTCAACGCAGCTTCGGACGAGACGGAAGGAAAATAACATTTTGTTTACTTAATGCTAATTAACTTGGATACAATTTGTTATTTTGAATTCATCGGGTCGAAATTTAATGAACACACGTAAATATTAAGTGAAATTGCATTCATGGCCCTTCGTCTTATCAAAGGTCTTATTTTTATTTATACTTTGTTATTTGTTTGTTTACTAAATTGTATCGTATTTCGTGTTCACAATATTTTAAATTTGTCATCATGATTTTCCATATTTTATAAACCACTCAACCGAACTTTACCCCCGGGCTACTTACTTTTATTCGCGATATTTCGGAGATCCCAAAAATATATAAAATGAAGTATTCAAAAATGTATATTTATTAATTTTACAATTAGGCCTACGTTTTAATAGATACATAATTCGTAATTGCATTTAGAGCTACATAGCTGGCCAAATAAAAGTAAGAATTCAGAGGTGCCTCGTTCTATCGTAGGCCTATAAGGCTATAATGTACAGCGATATGCGAAAACACAACATAAATTAAACCCACGTTATATTTAAGGAAATTTTACTTGTAAGCTTTCATTCGCTTTCATGAAACTAAAGTTTGGAAACCTAACCCTCACCTAGCCCTACGAGTAGCAGTGGGTAAATCCTAACTTTCGCGTTCAAAAGCCACTCATTTGTTAACTGATTAAATATAAACTTGTATTTAGTTCGAAAAGTATGTAGCTCCAAAATTGCTCATTTTAAAACAACATTCCCTTTTTTCATGGCATCCATGGGTTTATACATAGACTAATATATTTTATGTGTAAATTGCCCGTTGCGTTTTCTCCTAGAATAAGTCAATTTTCTTCTCCGTCTTTGATTATCTCATTTTGTTCTTGTTCTTCAAAGGCATCCAATTCTTTCCTTACATCATCGGGATATCTGGGGGGAAATTGCGCAAAGACAAAATTATTCAACAGTGACGTTAAACTTAAATTTGATAACGTTTCTTATAATTTGATAGATAATAATAATTTTAACTTAACGATGTACTGCTTTGCACATTATCAGCCAACGATGATGATACTTTGTATGCTTATACATACATATTTGCATTTGTAGTACGTTGCATATCGTATAGGCATGACATATCAATAACAATGATACAAGTTGTGGTTTTCCTTCCGATTCACGTTATGTGTACATGTTTGCTTTAGGTGTTGTTCTCCTGATGTTCTACCTTGTGGTGCCAGCCCTGTGTGGTGCAGGGTTGTTAGCGCTATGTCCACTACTCACCCCACCCCACCCACCACCACGACAAGCCTCTTGACCACTCCCTGAATCAACTAAGCAAGTTCGCGATGTTAGTCGCCAAGCGACTATGTTTCTGTCGATTTTATTTCAATATCGCAATATGGATTTTTTTATATAATTTCTCAAAAGTAAATTCTGGTGCAATCTTATTTTGAGTTTGGCGGATAAATAAAAAACAGACATTATGCAAACTAAAATCCTGAAAAAATGAAATGTATGACGCGTTAACGGTATAATGTGAATCAAACTATTTTTTATCCAATCTCTCTAAGCTTATACTGTTATTTAACCAAATACTGTAATATTACACTAAACGTAGTGAAATAATGCAGTATTGATTTAAATTGAATTGATTGATTGATTGAATATTGCTTAACGTCTCATATTTATGCACTTTGCTAATCGAGACGATGATGAAATTTTCAACCGAAAATAGTAGTACTTTTTGGAACATCGTAATATTATCTTCTAATTTTTTGCATTATTTATTATTTAATTATATATCGATATAATTTAATTAAAATAAATTATCATTCCTAGCTTACAACCCGTATTATCTTACATAGGCTGGCGATAAAGACTTTTAATTCGATATGATTATGTATAGTCGTTATCTTCTACCACATCAACAGATCTAGTTAGAACTTTAATGTCAAGCTCATTGGCGTGGATATAATTATGGTACTCGCTTTACAATTCTCCACGGCCAATCAAATATTTAATTGCATAATGGTGGGTGAACGTTTTAGTATACAACGTTACGGGTAATGCGATACGTCTGACGAGTATAATGTTCCAGTCCGCATGAAATAATTCGCTCCGAGTAATGTAAATTCGAAATGATTTTCACGAATATCTCAAATGAATTGAATTCGAATGTGACGAAATACCCCATCTAATCACGAGATTGATTGTCGTTCGATTTCACGCCATTGTTGTTATTGCCTTGAGTGGCTTTAGTGGTTAGATAGGTTCTCACTGACAGATCCGATCAGCTGGCTTAACTTCTCTCGCTAACCACATACCACATTACATTACAGGAGGAGAAGTTCACGCTTGCGGCGAAGAGGCACAAATAGTTGAAAGTCGAGACAACGGAGGAATAGTACCTACTCCAGCTAATCGAGCTGCGAGCGCGCCACAGACCACATCGCCACTCCCACCCCACACATTCTCAAGACTGCCATAATTAAATCCAAAATCGAAATCAATCCTTGTCTTGTCACGTGCCACGCTACAGCTTATTGGCTTTTGTTGATTGCGTCCGATGATTTTGTAAAACAATTTTTAATTTGCCAAATAAATATTTAAATTTTACAAAGCCAAAGGATAATATAATATACAAAGTATACACAATAGATGAAAAAATATAGCGAAAAAAAATATACGTTACAATGGGTATTTTTAGTTAACTTTGTGAATCAAGGAAAAAGAAAAATCGTAAAAAGTGGGAATCCAGTTATTTTTTGTATAAATTTTTAAAAAATCCTATTCTTTTTTAAAAAAAAGCTAACTGATTTTGGATCCTGAATTGATAAAAAATAAATAGTAAAAATACAAATTTGTTTTTTAAATACTGTTCCGTTTTTCAATTTGTCAGTTCTTTTCGTATTTTTTACACGTTCAAAATGAATCTACTATAAGCGAACAGAATATCTGGGACATCATGGAATGATGTTTTTTTGTGTTTTCATGAACAATTAGATTTTTTATCAATTCCAAAAATTCTCTTAATCATTAGAATTTAGTGGGGAAAATTCTACTATTTCCGTGCCAAACAAAACAACGTTTTACTCGGGTTTAAGATACGAAAACCTGACAGATTATGTAGCGTTTAAAAAATGGTGGGAAATACGATTGAAGATTGATTCATATTTTATATATCAATTAATTACGATCTCTTATCGGCGATATCTTACAATAAATATTTTGATCGGACGCATTATGTTTTCATGTAACAAGATTGTTTGGCAAACACTATCGTTGCGATTTATTTTAATAAAAAATCATTTTAATCTAAAATTAATGAGCGTAAATTGGGTGGTAGGGCGATAAACTCACATTCGGCACTTTAACATGCCAACAAAATTCTAACAGAAAATATGTACCGATTTATTCTGTGTTAAATGGTTATTTTGAAAAGTTTGTTGTAGCTAAGGGAGCAAGCTTGTCTTTTTGAGTTTAGGGTTCATCTTACGGGTTCAAACCGACTCTAGAAAACCAGTGTACTACTGGCTTCAAGTAAATTGATAATGTTTGAGGAAAGCAGAAAGTTTGAAAGACCAATCTCTATGAATGTCAACGAAGAAGATACAGATTAACTGTGAGACGTAGTTTACAAGGAAAACAGTAAACACAATAAAGAGAGAAAGGAAGAACGACAGAACGAGAGAAGGAACGAAAGAAAGATAATTATATTTTGTAATCAAAAACTGGTCCCTCTTCTATTTTTTTTTTGAACTCACAAGAGGAATGAACATCCCTTAACAAATCTTAGAAATGTCTATCTTTCGTCGACTGGATTAATGCGACATGCATTTATTTTGTTGGCTTTTTAATATTTTCCAAGATTCGATTTATTCCAAACATTTCCACTTTTACTTTACTTATTTATTCACTCACATCCCCGTGCACATCTAGGCTCTTGAGTAAACCCTCTCTGTGTTGTGTTGATTGTGCATAGGGTAGTTAGATACACATTATCCTATGCCTTCAGCGCTGGCTTTATCAACAAGGTTCCAACACCAAATAACGCCGAGTCAATAACCTGAATAATGCATTCGTTACCTTACCGAGAACGTTGGTATATCATTATGTACAAGAATATCGAAGTCAATTTTGTAACTAATTTATTTTAATTTATAATAAAAATTCACCGCCAAACTGACTGAAAGCACTACCTAAAACATAATAATTCATACAAACTGTTGTAAAAACTTGTAAAAACAACTTCCGAACAAGAATCACATCTTGTTTATATTGTGTCTCTCTCTCTATGTCCGTGAACCGACTGAAATAATTTATTGGGATACATTATTTTTGGTACCAAGCTAACAAAAGTTGGGTTTATTGTTACAAGTTTTGATAAGATACTATTAAATACTTGGAACACTGTTTTTGGATGATCGAAGCAAAGACTTCAATTTCACTTACCCCGAGAAAAATAGTTCGGGTGTTTTTTTATGTGTGTTTGTTTTGTGTTTGTGTTTTGTCTTCTTTGTTCGCTCTCCACCGGGAAACGGCATGTGCGATCTTAATGAAAATTGGAGGGGACCTTCGAAATCTCTGAACTTAGATCTGCCAAGCTTTAGGGTACAATCGAAGAAATATTTCTCATGAATATCGTACTTTTACGATTTTTTTCGACTTGTAAGGCGATATTTTCGTGATATTTGTGCCAATTCTGATCAAACGGGTGGGGCTACAACCATTGAGGTAATGGAAATGTAGTGCCTTTTGAAAGAAAAGTATGGTAAAATTTAGCCGGTATTCATAGTAATAAAGGTTTTAATATAAGCGTTTTACAGGTGTATAATTAACAATGTAACCATAGAAACTTGACAATAATCACCTACAATGCGTACAAAAAGCAATTCTTTGAACCTCAAGATATGTTACATTCTATTGAATTGGTATTACCATAGCAATAAATACTAATTTAGTAATGAGATCCTACGTCAAAAACTTAGTAATCATTGGACAGAAATAGTCAACCAAAAAACCTCATCCATCAACGCGACTGGAAAAAGCGTTTGCGAAGCAGCCTAGTCTTAACTATACAACTGCGTAGCCTCTACCGAAATGAAGATTAGGTTTTGTGGTTGGTTGTGATGAAAGTTCGTTCATTATATTTTCTAACAGTGTGTTTTCGGGTAGAAACTTTATTTGTACCGTTTTGCCAATGGTTTTTCTGTGCTACAAAAGTTATCTTTGATGAGTTTAATATTGAAACATACACAATTTCCAAACGAATGAACTTTGATTGAACTTGAAATTGTAAGTTGAGTGTCTTGAGAGGGCGACAGATGTGGTGTATTATAGTAGTTCGAACACAACAGAATTTTGGTTTGAGAAGCTGCAGATAGATTAGTTTCAGGGTTTCTTCGCCGTTGTTATGGAATAGAGGGAGCCATATTGCACTCAAACTGATGATCACGCCATATTTCGGTCGATAATCCTCCCTAAACTAATACTGCCGTAGAATACGCACGTATAATATGCACGTGTTGTCATCTACATTGTTTGTGACACATCAGGCGTTGCAATCCCATAAATAGTGGCTAAAATTACATATATTGATGCAGACGTACACAAACAAATCACATTAGCGAATACACAGAATAGTTTTCGAATTACTGGAACGTTTTTTCGTAAAACGGTTTAAATGTATGTGCTCACTTCACCTACCATCAATAATAATCAAGAAATAACCAAAACGTTCCGTACACGGCGCCCACATGCAAGATCAGAAACTGAAATATAAATATTTAATACAAATATCTCTGTGCGCTATTTTGTTATTGGCAATGCTTCTTAATAATACTTGTCAATTTAGCAAACAATATCTCCAAACGCGAAATCATTTCAGCATACAGTATATCTCAAATAACTAGTTTAGAACAACATAAATACGCAACAAAACAAATAACTGTCAATTTCAACTAGAAATAAACAAATCTACATTCATGAATCACATGAATCCCATGACGTAAGATAACTTTGAATAAACATTTTTTAAATTGAGTTTCCGAAGAAAACAATTTTTATTTTGTGACTTGTCTTTCTTTTGTATCATACACACTAAACAATGTTCATTTTGAAGAATAAATTTAATTTATCCGAAATAAAAGTTTGTTTATACGTAATATTTGAGAGATCTCGTGTGAAGCCATACAGAAATTTCCCTAGAATCTTCATTGTGCGGTTGGTTGCATGTAGTTGTGTGCGAGTACCCGAAATTTCGGGTCAAATTGTTTTTTTGTGGGCCGACCGATCGTACAGAAGTTAACAGATTTTTCGGGTAAAAGTGAAATGCTTTTTGGTGGAGGTGCCGGTCCGGAAACTTCTTAATTTTTAGCGCCATTTAATAAAAATACAGACAATAGAAGATGATTTGGGAGAAAATCTTAATGTAAGATTCTTCACAGGTAAAATGCAATATCCATTTTTACATGCAGTGGTTATTTGTATTCCGGCAGTCTTCCTACCCGACACGAATCCCCAAAACAGTTCAGTACCCGAACTTGCAAGCAAGTTTAGCGTAGGTTTTCGAAATATTATTTAACGGTGAAAATTCGTTGATAGCATGAGCTTAATAATAATCCAAAAAGATATACACTCTGTACCATCCATAGTTAATGTAGCCCATAAAGTTACGCTAAAGCAGTGTTTTTTTGCGTGCTTCCTGCGGTGTTATCTAAGTTCCCACACACTCTCCAAGCATAGTGCCGCCGCATTACTTGAGTTCAAGCAATCTCAGCGATCCGCACATTTTACTTTTAGCAACCTGGCTGAATCTAAAAACAAAATTATCTATGCATATTTTCTCTCCTCGCTATCCGTACGTGTATGTGACTAAAGATGATACCACGGTTTTGTAAGCAAATGGTTATATAGTGCTAATATAATCATTTATAGAGTTTATGATCAGCGCTTTTGCTGTGTGTGGAACGAACAGACCAATTTAAACTTCAAAATTCAAAATTAAGATTATTTTTATGAGGTAAATTAATATAAAATAAGAAAAATAGTGACATGACTCATGACCCAAAGTGGTCATAGTACTTTTGATTTACATATTAAGTTGTTTCTCTTTGAGTACTTAGGAAACTCAAATAGCCTATGTATTGACTTGTTTTGAACAATAAAACAAGTTTTCTATTTTTTATTTGGAGCTTCACTTACCAATTTGATATAAATGTGTTTAGAGATGAAGTGTTTAATTGTTCTGGGGCTCCAAGCGATGGATCTGCATACATTTATATCAGAATAACCTCACTATATGGATCAAATGATTACATATTATGTCATTCCATCTGGAAGCTTACAGATTGTTCTAGAACATTGTCAAACTTTTCCTTTCATTTTCTGTATGAACCTTAATCAAGTTAGATTTTATCAACAAGTTTTATTTGTATGCATTCTATATGTCGTAGTTTCACTTTCAAAGACATAGTTAAAGTCGTAATAAGAATCATTCCCGGCATGGAGACGTCATTAATAAACCATCTAGTCACTTGATGGTACTATGCATGTACATGTCATATAAACGGACGCTTTTTCTAAGAGAGCGTCCAGTATACGGACGAAGCTCCAAGTCACACTATCACTCGAACACAGTTTCAGGATGGTTAGTGCGTTTTAAGGTATATATTCTTCAACAGCACTACTTTCACCCCTCCTCTACTATAATCAAGTCTCTGTCAGATTATTCCTTAATTCTTCTCCCCCCATACGAGCTATGGTTATTTCCTTATAGTGTTAAAATGTTGTGTTCAACGAAATACAAAAAGGGGTGAATCAACAATTACTATGTCTGTGTAAAGTGTATCATTATTGATAAGTTATGTTATTTAGGGTGAAATTAAGTTATTAGCCCATGCTAGTGATGCATGCCTTGCATTTTTCATAACTCAGTTACGTGGCATAGTATTTAATTACTACCTGCAAATAATGCATGTCATACAGTTCTTATGTATTATGGTCAAGTGTTTACAAATTAAGCCCATGCTAAGGAAGCATGTCATGTACTTTATATCTTAGGTGTGGGTGTGTTAAGAGAAGAATTATATAGCTAACAAGTATGTTATATAAGTCAGTTCTCTGATCAAACAAGAGTAGATCAATAAAACAGTTCACTAGGTACAGTTTTTTTTCAGTTAATCACCCAGTGATTAAAGAACCTCCCCCCCGACCCCCTTCCGCTATATAACTATCCTCTCGTCATCACCCTGTTATTCAATGTCTTTCTCATGTAAAGAAAATCCCCACAAACACAAAAATTTGTGAAAGAAAAAAAACGGCAGCCAAGCTCTCCTTCAAAAGTCCTAGGCTGTGAATGCAGTGAGATATAGTTTAGCAGATATAGATTAAGTTGAGCCAAGATTTTCATTCTTTCTCCCTATTTTCGCATTGAAAAGAAGTAAGATCATTTCGCCTGTTGACGAGCGCCAAGCCAACCATTTTCGTGGTAAAAAAGTAAAATTTTTACTCAAAATCATTTTTAAAAATTGCTTGGCCATTGATTTGGGTTATTACGAGAACTCTAAAAAGTCAATGGCCAAGCATTTTTTTATGATTTTGAGTTTAAATTTTTACTTTTTTACCACGTAATGTGGTTAGCTTGGCGCTCGTCAACAGGCGAAATGATCTTACTCCTTTTCAATGCGAAACTAGAGAGAAAGAATGAAAAGCTTGGCTAAACTTTCTCACAGCATTCCAGCCAAGACTTTTAAAGGTGAGCTTCGCTGCCGTTTTTTTTTTTTTTTTTTTTTTTTTACAAATTTTTGTATATGTGGGGGATATAACATCTTTTTGCTGTTCCTATCAAGGCGTGAACGATGGGCTTTGAATGATTAAAAAAATGTCAAGGCCTAAATCGATTCCTTCAAAAGTGGGTTGCTGTGTCAGATATTGGCGGTTTGTTTGAAGTTGGACTTGACGCCGCTCATAGTGTTGGATTTCTGACTTCTGTTGAGTTCTGTTGTGTTGTTTCTCTCTCTCTCTCTCTCTCTCTCTCTCTCTCTCTCTCTCTCTCTCTCTCTCTCTCTCTCTCTCTCTCTTGGCTTGGCCATTGAATTTGGTTCATGGCCAAGAATTCTTTTTATGATTTCGAGTTTAAAAATTTTACTTTTTTACCACAAAAATCGTTGGCTTGGCGCTCGTCAACAGGCGAAATGATCTTACTTATTTTCAAAGCGAAACTAGGGAGAAAGAATAAAAAGCTTGGCTCAACTTCTATATCTCACAGCATTCACAGCCGAAGACTTTTGAAGGAGAGCTTGGCTGCCGTTTTTTTTTTTACAAATTTTTGTATTTGGTTGGATCTCTTATACATCGACACGTAGGCTATATCCAACTCGTTTCGTTCATTCGTTTTCCACTGTCACAAAACTCAACTGATAGTGCATTAGATTGTTGTTGATTTAGTCGTTAGAGAGAGATTCTGTAAGTGAAGTATTGACAGTAAAATCAATGATGGTAAACAAACTTAGCTTGATTTCTGGAAAAGTCTTCTAATCTAATAGAACCAGAACTGTTGGCAGAAACTAGAAAATTCCAATCGAAGATTTGGAGATTTACATAGCTGATTTAGAGGATTTAGGATTTTTGACTTCGAGTACGGGCGATTAATAAGCCGACTGAGGTTGTAATTCTTAATTTAATCTTCAAAAATGTGTTAACTTCATTGTTTAATAAACCTTTAATAGATCTATTTTGTTTGCGAAATTTAAAAAAAGTCAAGTTAAGAATTTAGTTGGACAAAAACAGAACAACATTACGTATTCATTTTTATTTGTATTATTATTTTTTGTGCTTATACTGTCCTTATATTATTTTTTACTGCGGATAATGAAAAGAACTAGTAATTTCACAAGAAAGTTATGTAATTTAGACTCTTTAGAAATAATTTTTACAATAATATTAAATAATAATAAATTCTAAATTCATTAAATCGAAGATTTATCGAACGAAATTATATGGTTTGCATTGTGTTTACATAAAATACTATACACGTATAAGTTTGTAGATTGAATGTTAAAACCGTAAATCACTAAATCTATATTATGATCCACTATTGTGTGACGCTATATCTCCAGAATGCAAACATCAAATAGAAAATTTGAGATACAAACAACTTATAAGTTCATTGAAGCACAAAGGATCTAATCCTTGTTCATTGATATGCTTTAAATTCCTCAAGTCCTACTAGTTTACTTTAATAAACGGTATATTACCTACACCCTACACCGTACCAGTATTCGAATGATATTGAAAAATAGTAATTTGAGACAATTTTTAAAACCTTTCCCAAGATCCAAGTGTACTGAAAATCCAATTCCAAGCCTCCAAAAAACCATTCAATTTCCTTCGTAACATAGAAAATGTCGCGCATGGAGACTTCCCTAAAGGAGTTCTGAACTTCCAAGTTTTACATCGTAACTAAACTCTTGAATTACTTGCTGTCGGATGTGGAAGATTATTCCCAACAACTGTTTGCAAATGGGCGCGCAAAATACAACTTATTGTTTAAAGGGTCTGCATTGCCGCAATATTCCATTAAAGTGTTATGTGTCATTTATAAAGAATGTTCCTTAACATTATTCTGAATACGTGAATTAATCATATTTCGTATTATTTAGGTAATATTTTCATTAGAAAGTAAGCTGAAAGTTGCACCAATAATAATTGCTGAAAAAACGAGCCATTACCTAACTTTTAGCTATTTGGATGAGCGAAGCGAAGACTTTTATTTCACTGACCCTCCCAAAAATTTGTCTCGGGCGTTTTTTTTTCTGTCTGTTCGCGCTCTACCGGACAAACGGCATATGCGATCTTGATGAAAATTGGAGGGGGCCTTCAAAATCTCTGAACTTAGACTTGTCACGTTTTTGGGTACAATCGAAGAAATATTTCTTATATATATCGTACTTTTACGAATTTTTCGATTTTTAGTGCGATATTTTCGTAACACTTGGGCCGATTCTGACCAAATGGGTGAGGCTACAACGTTCATATTTTACGGTACTGGTGAAGTATTGCTTTTTGAAAGAAAAAGTTAAAAAAGTTAGCCAGAATTCATATAAATAAAGGTTTTAATATAAGTTTTTTGAGGTATATAATAACAATTAACAATTAACAAGTTGCAATAGAATCTTGACAACAATCACCTACAATGCATTCAAAAAGCACTTGCAAATGTAAAGAGATACCACGCAAACTAAAAAACTAAAAAAAAAGTTCATCCATCAACGCGACTAAAAAAAGCGTTCGCAAAGCGGCCTAGTATTACGAATCGACTATTAAGGTAATGCTTATCTAGAAGGCGGTAGTTTATTCATTGATCCAAAGACATATGGTACGTTCCGTATCATGCTAACTTGCAACTTGGGCGTGCCCATAGCATTGACAGTGTTCCCCGGATTCGAATCCCGTCGAGACAATCCTGACTGAAGGTTTTTTCCGAGGTTTTCCTCAGTCCTCTTAAATAGCCCTCGGACATCCCTTCACAATTGTCCTATCCGCAATATACCTAGTTAGTCACCTGAAGAGGGTCACACCGGTTAAATCTGATGTGTATATCCTACAGCGGGCATCCTACAAAAATGTATGTATTTATGTATTCCGTCCGGGTGTTGTGGGCGCGCCCAGAGCATGATACGGAACGTACCCATTAGTAGGCCTAGTAGGTGCTCCCCGACGGCGACGACAATGACAACACGGACGGATGATGACACAGAGAGAGACGACCACGACGTGGGGGAACCCCTGCCCTCCCCACACGCTTGTGGCTGGTTCTGACCAGCACAGGCCTGTCCACCCCTTGTCCCCCCCCCCCGTCATCCCTTACGTCCCTCCCTTCGTCTCGATTAGCCAAGTTGCATAAATATGAGACGTTAAGCAATATCCAATAAAAAATATTTATGCATTAAACAGCTTTGCGCATTGGTTAACAAAGCTCTAGACCCAAATCTTGACGTCACATGCTGTTTGTGCGGGAAATAAAATACTACAAACTTTGTGCCTCAATAGAATTTAAAATATTTACTTCAAGTTTAAATTGGTTTTAATTGCATTAATGTGGTTTTTAAGTGCTTTTGATCCATTTCGTACACCCACGTCAATATTTGGACTTAGAGAACATTCCCTATTATACCTCTAATCTAAAGTAAATGTTACTTGTCTTAAGTCTTAGAGAGTAGAGACATGTTTCAATTTCTGCTCATTATAACATGTCATTACAAAACTCTTGCGGGACCATACTGTGCTATTATAGTATTTGTATGCATTTGATGTGTGCTTCTTTTGATTTTATATGTTTGCAGTAAATACAGTTATGTATATTTGGTGTGAATCTTATGTGTAGACAAGATGACAATTTTTTAATTTTATAATAACAAACCCACTTGTGACAGTCGACGTGAAAGTAAGATTGAAAAGAACACTCGATGGGTGATAACCACACATCTTCAGGAGTGAGTCACTTCTCATGTGTTTAAGGGTTGTATTGCTCAGCCACTGTCAACCCCCGACCTCGTCGACGCCTTCCTACGCTCCGCCGAGGGCTACGACGACTTTATTATACAACTGCCAAGCAACACACCTTCAATAGCATGTTTCGTAACAAACAATGTATAATTAATATACCCACATGTATACATCCTTGTCGATAATAAACAAAGTGTATATAAATGTTTATTCTCGACCATAGAAACAGTTAACCGCATTTTGACTACCAACTTGATTATCCAAATAATTGATGGCGCTACTAGCACCACTCTACTTCAGTAATTAATTAATTTAATTGAACGGGAGGGAGTACAAACAAACCACAGATTGTCTGGGAAATCAACAAACTAAACAAATCAGATAGATATTATAGGGATGGAAAAGTCGTGGGCATGGAAAGTAACCAACACATTTGTAATTAACCAATTGTTAGTTTATCGATTACCTGGACAATGGACATCGTGTGGCTTGTCGATTTTGCCTTAATTAAGTTCAATGTATTTTAATCATTTGTTATAAAAGAGGTTTTCAACGAACTAGGAGCCTGATTTATAGATTATCGAGTTCCACTTTTGTGAGGTACCTATACCGTAGTTCGTATATTTTACTAGCGGGGAAGATTTCGTCTTCGATTACGATTGACGGGAAGTCTAGAGAAACTGAAAATAGTCATGTTTGTGACTAGCAAAAAAACAAAACAATTGGCTGCCTTCATTCGTTATCTAGCAATTACTTTCTTGCCGTTGAAATATTAAACAAGCACTGGTACGGGATACCCAAACAGGAGCAAAGCTTACCGTTATTTTTACTCGCTTGTGCTGGTGGAGGTGCCGGGCACATGAATATGCATACTTGTTAGGGATCTAACCCCGCCCTTCAACCCTCCAGGGTCATTAAAGACATTCTGTATCTTCCTTGTTGAATGGTTATGTCAACAAAGAAAAACGCATTTCAATCGGACATCATGTTCACACTCTTTGTCACGTGACACGCGACACCCGCGCAGATTGACCGACGAACAGAAAGGTGGTGCATTAGGGAGCTCCGCTTCTTTAACTCCATTAAAACAACAACGGGCTTTTCCTTTTTTTACTCTCAAGAATGTATGTGATTGACTTAAGTTAAATGAGTTAAGTGGGTTACGTACTTGAGTTACGTGAGTTAAGTGAGTTAAATCTACAAAGTCCAAACACGGGCTGGTGAGATGGATGGGTGGTCGCATGAGGCTGGCACGAGACGAGTGCACGTGCTCAGGTTTCAGATGATTGTATCTAAACTGTTGTGTATATCATTATCAAATTTCTTAAGAATGCTAGTAGAGTACCGTTCTATTGATATACCCACTCGGAAATAGTCTTACATAATCATTAGGCCTACGAGACAAGCCCAAACAGTCAAAAAATGAAAAATCCAAAATACGAGTTCTAATTCGTGAGATTCCTATTATACCGTTTAACTTACAGATTACAAAATCAACAGGTACATTACTTATTAGAGCTCATAGTTACTAAAATGTCGACTACCACTCAAAAATTACAATCTACTTGGACATCAACTGTAGGCTATAGCATAGCATATTTATATCCTATGTTTGTATTAGCACTTAAAGTGATTTTACCAAGACTCGCATCTTCCAACGCATTTTCCCCTTCGCTTCAGCACACTCCCGCACAGCCCGACTCTTTTGAGTTTTGATGCGCAGTCAGTGTAGCGCTCAGCCCGACTCTTTTGAGTTTTGATGCGCGAGTCAGTGTAGCGTGGTCAGATCCAGGGGAAACTTTAATGACAAGGCGACATAGTTTTAATTACAGTTCTTTGAGGGCGTGTACAATTAATTTCTTAGGTCTGCAACGAAGTTTTGGGGGATTGGCTTGGTCATAGATACAAATATAACACTTTATGATGGTATGCTACATGCTGATGTGCGGTGATGTGTTCACCCTATGGCATAACATAATCCCTTCTCACTCATGTACTTTTGTTTATTACTAGGAAAACGCTTAAGTCCCGCCGCGTTGATGGATGAGCTTTTTAAAGGTTTTAGTTTCATGGGATATCTTTACTTTTGCAAGTGCTTTGTTTTGCTGCCTACGCATTGTAGGTGAATGTTGTCAAGTTTCTTTTGTTTCTTGTCAATTGGTATTATTTACCGTAAAAAACTTGTATTAAAAGCTTTATTTCTATGGATTCTGGCTAAATTTTTCCACTTTTTCTTTCAAAAGGTACTACATAACCATAACCTTAATGTCCATGTATAATATGAACGTTGTAGCCCCACCCGTTTGGTCAAAATTGGCCCAAATGGCACGAAAATATCGCACAAAAAGTCAAAAAACGTATATTAAAAGCTTTATTTCTCTCGATTCTGGCTAACTTGTTCAACTTTTTCTTTCAGATAGCAATACATCAACATTACCTTAATGTCCATGTGAAATATGAACGTTGTAGCCCCACCCGTTTGGTCAGAATTGGCCCAAATGGCACGAAAATATCGCACTAAAAATCGAAAAAAATCGTAAAAGTACGATATTCATGAGAAATATTTCTTCGATTGTACCCAAAAACGTAGCAAGTCTAAGTTCAGAGATTTCGAAGGTCCTGTCAAATTTTCATCAAGATCGCATATCCCGTTTGCCCGGTAGAGAGCGAACAAACAGACAGAAAAACAAACAAAAAACAAAAAACAAAAAAACAAAAAAAAAACACCCGAGCTAAATTTTTTGGGGGGTCGGTGAAATTGAAGTCTTCGCTTCGCTCATCCAATTAAACGAGGGAGCGGAGCGACCGAGTGTCTCCATTCAACTCAAACGGCTCTCATTCTGTGATTCTGTGTGTCTGTCTGTCTGTACGTCGAAAATCATCCGAACCGCTGAACAGATTTCGCTGAAATTTTTAAGAGACATCCGGTACAAGTTTACTGAGAACTGTTAACAAAATCCGCTAGATCCATTGCGATTTAATCCTACAATAAATAAAAATGTGATTTTTAAAATATCGATAGCATTTTTTAGTAGCAGCTAGCGGGACGAGATCTGTGTGGCTGACATGGCAAAGTGGTAAGATTCTAGCCTACCGCACGGAGGGTTGGAGTTCGATACCCGTTCGTTTGAACTTTTTTTATATTTTTACACCCACATATTATTTTTGAGGGGTGTTAAATGGGAAATAAAAATTAGGTGATTTTGTTTTATATTGGAACTTTGTTAATGTTTCACGCTAATACGTTTTGACCACAATTCGCATTTTGAATGTTCAATTTGAACTAGGGAAACGCCAAAGTCGTTGTTAAACGAGTGAGTGAGCCATGTGTTGAGTACCCGGTATAATTCCCCATACTGGGCTAGATCCAGCCTTAGGTATAAGGGAGGAAAGGGGATGTTCCCGGGTACTCAACACTTGGTTCACTCACTCGTTTAACAACGACTTTAGCGTTTCCCTAGTTTAGAAGGAAGTGGAACTGTTCACTATATAAAGTCCATTTAAGACTTAAAATATTGGCAAATATATCAAAAGTAAAAAAAATACTTTTTAGTCTGGGGTAATACCTTGGCAATATATATCTATCTGACTCCTGTTTCCAACTTAAGTTAGGTCAGGGGTGGCTATAGCCACCAGTTTTCTAGGGCACTATATGATATGAGTTGTAAACATTGGCTTGCCAGGCCTGTCATGTCCTCTTCAAGTTCACTCGCACTTCTTCCTACCAGCTCACGCCATCCACTTCTGTCTTCCCACAGTTTCCTTGCTTCTACTTTTTCCCACTTGTCACCTCTGTCCTCTATATAATATCATATTTGATCTTTCCACTTCTCTCTTGGTCTACCGACTCGTCTTTTAACTTTGTCCCCACTTTCAAATTCTGTCCTTGGAATTCTTCCTTCTCCCATTCTTCTGACATGTCCGTCCATACCATCTCAACCTTTCTCTTCCAATTTTGAATAAAAGCTTCTCGACTCCCAACTGTTGTCCTGATTTCCTGGCTTCTAATTTTGTCTAACTTTGATATCCCGGCTATGCTTCTTACGAACTTCATTTCAGCTGCTTGAATCCTACTTGCATCTCTGACTCCTAGTGTCCAGGTCACTGAAGCATATGTAAGGATGGGTAGATAATATACCTTGTACAATAACATCTTGCATTCATTAGGGAAATCCTCGTTCCAAAGTAACTTTCTTACTTGCTGATAAAAGGATTCTGCCTGGGCCACCCTTTTACTGATCTCACTTCCCATCTTTGCCTCCTTTGTGATAATGCTACCTAGGTATGCAAACTCTTCTGCCTCCTCCAGTTCCTCATCTCCAATTTTAATTTATTCTCTAGCTATTTTACTTGTTCCTTTCTTTCTAGCTTTTTCCATCACAATAGTTTTACGTTTTCCTATACTGATCTTTAGTCCAAATTCTTCTGTTACAAGTTTCCACTTCTTCACTTTTGTCTGCCCTTCTTCAGCATAATATTGGAAACATGGCTTCGTGGACAGCGAACGTCGCAAATTTAAAAATTTAAAAAAATGTGCAATGTGGGTCTAGCTTCAGCACGTGCTCGCTTATCAACGCGTCCAACTGAGCGTTTCCTAGTTATTATTGGTGTTTTAATTACAAATTTTAAGTTCTAAATGTATTATTACCGTCTGATGGTCTGATTACTTTTTATTATTTTTTAAAATTCTGGCTTTAGCTGTTCTAACAAAACCACATTACTCTGACTAATCACTTTTTGATGGTGTGAATAAATAAGCTTAAATGAGATATGACTCAAAACTGAAATTAACGCGTTTTAATAATGGGCGTCTACGTGGTGACGGTTATTTCTAGTGAAATACATTATTTGTTTACCTTATGATTTCATCAGCTCAATGCTATACAAATACTGGAAAAAAAGAACAAGTGAATCGTCCTCTAAAAAGCTTTGTTCAGTCATCCTTAAACATTTGACAAAACGACATGGTTTGTACTGTTTAGTAGATGTCAGTTAAACCTTGCCATTCCATTATTGAAATTAAATATTAATGATTAAGTGCCTACACATGTGAAGACAGTAAGCAAAAAGATCAAATAAAAAATAAAAATCAGAATTCTTCTTTTATGTTTATAATCAAATATATCTAGTCGCGTGTTTTGAGTTTCGTCGATAAAATAAAAATAATTTTCACTGTAAAACACTTTCAATATAAAATATTATTTTTGGACTTTAGGTCTTCACTATAGAGATTTAACTGTAGGCTCATTTTATGGCAGCACAAGTTCATTAAGTATTTAAATACAACTAATGTTCATAGGCTTGTACAGAACAATTAATATTTTCTAAACGTGGAACAACGCTATAGATAAATGGTCGATAGATTATTATTTATTGACAAAATTACTGTGTTTATTATATATATTTCATTAATTTTTCAATGCATTTCGAAATGTAAGTTATTCTTGCATAATTACTATACTATACACTTAAGTGTTTTCATAAACGGGTCACCACATTTCCAGCATTTAATATGAAGGGAAACTTTCGCAAATTCTCGCGTTTATTACATCGATTGGCGAATAGCGTTGTTGTTTAAATGGTAATTGGAAAGGTATTTTTAAAAGCCACTTAATCCTCGTCTCACCCTAAGGTCACCCACCCCAGGTATTATAGGTGAATGCACGATTTAACAGCCAATGTTTCAAACTCGTATACATCCAACATAAATATAGATGAATTAACAAAGAGTAATCGCTTGTACACTACTCTCCTTCAAGTGCCTTGAGATTTACATGTCTCAACTCAATCCAGTCTACTACTTCGAAGATAGACAAATATATTTATCACACAATATATGTTTTTACATATAGGTTTTCACGGATGTAATATGATGTGTGTAATTGTTTAAAATAAACAATTTATTACACGGAAACCTGAAAGTATTCATTATGTCGGGGTAGATATATAAAACTTCCAACGTAAGCCTGCTGTAAGGACAGGGCTAAAGAAAGAGCAATAGTCGAAAATATGTTTCCCGACCGGGGATCGAACCGGGCCCTCCGCCTTTATGTATAGCGATGCTTTACCAAGTAAGCTATCGGTCAATGGATACATTTTTTCTCAATTGCTGTTGATCAATTGAGAATTATTGCTCAGTTGTATTAATAAAGTAACTTGGAAGAATTATAAAGTTAAATACGGTTTCTTTCGGGGTATGTAAATCGTTGGCTGAACAAAGAAAGAGTATACAGAGAGAGTGTATACCGAAAGTGCGTGTATGAGTTTTTAAATTTCTTTGAAGAATGTGCGAAATAAATTTAAATCTATTCCATGGCTTTAATTTAATATTAACTTCCTAGCGTATAGTCTGTGAAAAGTTACAAAACGCGTACAAAATGCAGTTTTATCAACAAATACTTCTTAATTGCACTGAGGCATGGTCCAAGGTGTTAGATTTTAAACGTTTTAAATTGTTATCAACATTGGTTAATAGTCGAACACGAACAACCACACATTAAAAAAGTGAACGACCTTTATTCTCACGCTATTAATATGTTAAATCGTTACTATACCATTATGTTACAAGAGAGGTCGCAAAGGCGTCATATGAAGTCTGTTGGGTTTATTAACATTACCTTCGTTGAAAACAAGCATTACACGTGAGCTTATACTAATATACCCTGCACTGCACGTAAGGTTCCAACAACTAAAACACTACCGTGGGTGTGTGATGTGAATGGTGTAAATACACCCCAAAAATGTATGTATTTCTTCTTCTAATGTTTGTTCACGAGTAAATGGTGGAGGTGCCGGGTCATTCAATGCAAGGGTAAAAACGCAAACATATCTTTTATTTATTTTGGCGATAGGGTATCAATATCAACCCTTTTTCGACACACTTTATTAATTTACGCCAATTCTACTTCAATAAAAGAATATACAATTCAAATTTTTGTTTTTAAACATGAACATTTTTTAGCATAAATAATAAAATATCGATGTATCGCATCGATATCGAAATTCTCGTTTTTCAAGCTTCATTCATTTTCATCATTTCATCGATAGTTGAATGATATGTCATTGTATCAAAGACCTATTTTATAGCCGACGAGTGAGTAGTAGTATCACGGTAGTATGGGCATATTTTATATAAATGATAAATAAACGAATAAATTTTGTATTTAGAGTCTACCCACACAGTCACATAACTGAATTTAGTAGAGGACCATAGAATTTAAAGCCGACCAAGCCAACCCTGTAGGGGGCCGTTCACCATGGGACTAGCGATTAATGACCAACTAGAGACCGGCCATATTTAAATTGAAAAACCGAACAATAAAGCGGGACACGATCACACCAGCGGATACAAGAATGCATAAAATAAATCTTCTTTTATGTAATGCACCTACATGCAATGGTGAATTATCACTTAGGCCTACACATTGCCAAAATTGTGTATTTTGCGAAACTTTCTGCTGAATAATATTGCGCCTAATTAAACAATGTTGCATTTTAACTAGGCCGCTTCGCGAACCCTTTTTTCACCCGCGTTATTGGATGAGCATTTTTTGTTTTAGTTTTAAGTTTGCGTGGGATCTCTTTACTTTTGCAAGCGCTTTTTGAACGTATTGTAGGTGATTGTTGTAAAGGATCTTCTATGTTACTTGTTAATTGTTATTATATATCTAAAAAAACTTATTAAAACCCTTCTTTCTATGGATTCTGGCTAACTTTTCCGACTTTTTCTTTTTAAGGTACATCATTATAACCTTAACCCTCTCGCTACTGGCGTCCTCTATAGTGGACATCAACTTCAAAAATTTATATCTGGGCAAAATATTTTTTTTTTTCAATTACACTTTTAAAAAAAAAATCCGAGCATAAAAAATAAATATTTTTTTTTCCATCTTAATTGGACAAAAAGTGCCTTTTTAGAGAAAATCCAAAATACACATCGGCAAAAAAAGGCTAAAAATGGGAGAATTTTGTTTTTTCCGGAAAAGTAATATATTTCTAGTATTGCTACCATTTTAATACAAAAAATGTAAGATATGCAAAAAATTCAGAAAAAAATCTTGTTTTAGGAATGACATCAAATTTACATATTTACTTAAAATGAAGCTTTAAATTTAAAATCCAAAATTTCCCAAAATTCCTTAAAAAACAGCAAAAAAAAATATTTTTAAAACCCAAAAATCACAAAAAAAATAAGTATTTTGAATGAAAGGTTGTAGCCCCCCCCCGTTTGGTCAGAATCGGCCCAAATTTCACAAATATCGCACTAAAAATCGAAAAAAATCGTAAAAATACGATATTTATAAGAAATATTTCTTTGATTGTACCCAAAAACTGGCAAGTCTAAGTTTCAGAGATTTCGAAGGTCCCCTTCAATTTTCATCAAGATCGCATATGCCCCTTTGCCCAGTGGAGAGTGAACAAACAGACAAAAACAAAAAAAAAAAAAAAAAATACGAGCTAAATATTTTGGGGTGGTTAGTGAAATTGAAGTCTTCGCTTCGCTCATCCAATAAAAGTGGGAAAAGACGGAAAATTATGAATTCTTCCTAAAGTAAGAACGCTGAATGGAAGAAACTTTCTCGAAAAATAAAGCACAAATTACGGTTAACTTCAATACGCTGCGTGTGCTACTTACTGTATAAGTCACTTATTAAGTATAATATTATATAATATGATCTCTGTGAAAGTGAATAGGGATCTCATGCACTATTGAAAGAGCCGTGGGGTGAGTCGGTGGGTGGGTGAGTTGGAGAGCATTACTCAATCTTACAGAGAATGTTTGTTGTTACGTAATTCTTGAGACCCAATTCATCACCCATCTCAAAAGAGTCAGACATAGATCCCAGGTGCATGTATTGCGTTCAATAGATTTATATAGCAGTACCTTTTTTGTGTCTAGTCAATGTTACTGTTGCAAAGACGCGACTTCATAAAAGTTTTCGATATTGAATTTAAATCTCATTTCTATAAACCAAACCCGAGATACATATTTACAAGAGAGGCAAAGCATAAGACCAATGCATTAGCAGGACGAATTGAATTTGGGGTGAAGGCGAAGTAAAACTATTTAATGTGTATCAAAAAAACTTCAATTAACTTACCAATTATGCCAATGCTCCAAGGTACTAAAAACAATAAAACAAAACAAAACAGGTGAACGAAGGATTATTGAAGATTTCAATTTCATCATATTCAATTAATTTTCGTTAGAATGTTTTGTTTTTTAAAGCCGCTTCACGACCGTTATTTACAGTCGAGTTGATGGATGAACGTTTCTTGTTTGTTAATGTATATTTTGTCCACACTTTATTGATGAATATTTTTAATCGTGCGCTTTTGGATGAATTAGGTTTGGACGCGAAATGAAAGATCCTTTTTTCATTTTATTTTCAGTTTAAAGCTCAACCATCAATCGGGGCTCTGGGGTTTACGCCAGTATGCATTGTTAGAAAGTGTCGATGTCACTATTGCGGAATATTGCGATTGATTAAAATGTTGCCAAGGATTTCAGTAATTGACTGTAAATATGCGAAACATGTGGATATATTTCGGTTATTCTCAAGCTAATGGATGATACTTGTATTTGAATAATTGTGGGAATGTTTTCTGATGTGACACGCGCCAGTACCTTAATCCCATCGTGACCGGAAATCATGGTTATACAAGGGATTGAGTCTGACCTAGGACATCGCTTCACAACAGAGGGGCCGTGTGCATAAACCAGAGAACTGACATTTTGCAACAAAATGAGCATCTTTATTTGTTATTTTTCCATAGAGCAACATTTTAATTGTAAAATGCATTTTCAAGGAATAATCTTTTTAAAAGCAACATTTCACGAAAAAATAACTAGAGACTACACTAATTTGATCTTCTTGATCGTCCTTTATCGTCATACTCATATATAACCATTTAACCACTTATCTTCTCGAATGGTCTTACTGCATTAATAGAGACGTTATGCAACAAAAATCATCACCATCAAGTGGTCAGGGTCTACAGAATTGGGTATCTGCACTCTTAAAACGTCTTTCAATATGGTGTACAGCGATAAAATCTAAATTATGGAGAAGCGCGCATCCGCATTTCAGATAAAATACACAAACTACACACCACAATCGGCTTAAATTTACAATTACAAAGATAAATTTTTGGTATACGGCTTATGTTACTTGCCTTCATTTTTTAAAATTGAAATTAAAGGTAGATATTAATTTTTAACGACGAACCCATCACTGATAGATAACAAATTATTTGTGTTTGTTTGTTAGATGAAAAGACAATAAAATGATACTAAGATTACATAAATTCAATAAAAACAATAACAGATGAAGTGATTACTTTAATTAATTTCAGAACAATCTTATAACGGCAATCTATA
Source organism: Sweltsa coloradensis (assembly GCA_024449915.1). Taxonomy (NCBI): domain Eukaryota; kingdom Metazoa; phylum Arthropoda; class Insecta; order Plecoptera; family Chloroperlidae; genus Sweltsa; species Sweltsa coloradensis. Next base: position 380,168 of record JAMZAV010000136.1, on the reverse strand, counting down.
GGCCTAAGACAGTATCTATGGTAATATTTGAAATGCTTATTTACAAAAAAAAAATATTAAGTTATAATCAAATAGTAATACACTTTAAAGAAGTTAAAAAAGAAAAAAAACAAACAACAAGAACGTAAGAAACAAAGAAAACCATTTAACGAGGAAAACGAAAACAATTCAATGATATTTTGTTAATGTTGATTTTTTTTATGGGAAACTGACATGTAGTAGAAAAATAAACCTTTTTTGTTTTATACATATTATATATATTTTGGAGTAGCCTTAAAGTTAAACAAACGCAATATCCACCGATTGTGTGGCTAGTTACAGATGAAATAAAGGATGACGGAAATAATAGTTATACTCTTATCTGCAGCTGACGGCAACGTGGGGCGATGTGAACGTGAAATGTGAATGCGTTGTGAATGCTAGATGTTAACTTTGACATTTACATCCGCCTGCGTTGCCTTGCCGTCGATCGTAAACCTACCAGTCTTTACGCTCGACACGGTAATCCTAGCGATATCTACAGTTGCAGTGTTTCTACCCCGTGGATTTACCGTTGTTGTCAACTTGTCACCATCGACCTGTAACAGTAGGATGTAGCACCATGACAATTCCTTCGTGAGAAGAGGTCCTGTTGATGATGATGATAATGAAAAATGATGATGACGACGACGACGACGACGATGATGACGATGACGTGTTGATGTATTGTATGTGTAGATATTGAAGAACACGCATTGTTGCAATATCTCGGAGGGAATGTTCGTAGTCTAGGTGCCCGTTAGGGCGCCGCAGCCAAGCCGCGGTGCGCTACACACTCAAGCACCTTATACACCAAGCAGAGTTGGGGTGATTTCGAGGTGTTACCCAGCCGTCATGTAACGTGATGTGAACTTGAAAACTATCACAATCGAGGGGATTTAGGTACCTGACAACACATGCCAAATTTTATTGGGGTACGACCATTCCTTCTTGGTGAAAAAATGTCTTCAAACATGCTCAAAATCACTTTAAGGATGTTAGCTACTGCTAGCTACTGCTAGCTACTGCTAGCTACTGCTAACATCTAATACGTCGGCCCGCGATTCTGACCAGACGGGTGGGGCTACAATGTTCATATTTTACATGGACATTAAGGTTATAGAATGATAGTCTCTTTTGAAAAAAAAAGTTGAAAAAGTTTGTTGGAAGGCTTCCAAATAAAGGTTTTAAAATAAGCCTTAAACACTTGGCATATAATCAACAAGTAACCATAGTTACTTGACACTTGTTGACGGTATAAGCAGAGTTAGGCGGGAAAGTGCGATACGTAAACAAATGGCGGACATTTAAAAATTTTCTTCTTTGTGTGGAACGAGAAAAGGTGTCATTATACTCTCATAAAACAAATCAGAAACCGTCCCTGGCCTAGGCCCAGATGTAGAAAATTATTTATAATACAACAGTGTAGGTCTAAAGTTCCATTTGGCTATAGGACTAGTAAAATTCATACTTACATTACATGTTTGACAAGCCTAGCCAACCCTATGCCAGCACAACATTGTTTTGATATGAACTTGCTCAACTGTTTGTTTACATAATTGCAACAATCAAATCATTTCATACAACTTGTCTTTCGATTGGCCCGCGTTTATGAAGGCACTGCCATCTAGAATAAATATAGAACTTTTTCGAGCTCTTTGCTATACGCAAATCTTTTTAAAGTGTTTGGATTTCGTGATACTCTTTCAACCATAGACATCCTATATAATTGGCTAGACCAGCAGTCGGTGGTCCACTTCCGGTACAATTAGAAGCCATCTTAAAATGACAGTTTACATGTTAATCAAATGGGAGCGATTTGTGGCCAAATAGTTCTCAAGATTGCCGCCAGGTTGACAGGTAAGCATACTAGCCTTTAACACCAAATGATTACTAAATTCCCTTATGCAATCACTTCGTATTGTTTCTTTTGTTTAATACCATGCTGCACAAGCTAAAACCATATCAAACAATCCAGTAAAATACTTTATTGCATTAAAAAAGCATAAATTAAAACACCAAATCGCCATCTTGAAATGGGCCGGTTGAGTCTTCAATTTGCTACGCTCGCGCCTGTGCGGAGGTATAGGAGACTGCTAATCTAGCCTACTATAGGGGTTTAATATCAATGCTTTCAACTCACAACCCATGACGTTTTCCACGATACCGTTCAAGAATACCAATTCCTTCGAAAACGAAAACGACTTCGTTTTCAAATTGCGTTTTCAACTCATCTCCCACGAACTCAAGAATTGGGGTCCAGTCCTTATACCGTCGTTATACCATGGTTATACCACCTATACCCAGGATGTACATGAATCCGGGTCTAGATATTTTACATCCTATATTGTTACTGCTAATACCATAGAATTTAAATCAACTTTGATAAAAATATTATATTTAACAAATAATTTTGTAATGGAACTTGAAAAAGTAATGAGATCACACACATAACAAAAACTTGTAGAAATACAGCCAAACCTTACACACTCAAAAGGAATGAGATCTAAAAAAAGTGCCAAGCTCATCTACCCTTCCACATAAACGTACAGTGTCCCATAACAGCATCCTCGAAAAGCTTGGCAAAATAGAATTTGCATGTTTACGTTTAAATTAATTACAAAAAAAGAACTTTGATAAACTATTACGTTAAATTAATAATCGCAAATTCTATTTTGAAAAGCTTTTCGAGGATGCTGTTATGGGACACTGTACGTTTATGTGGAAGGGTAGATGAGCTTGGCCCTTTTTTTAGATCTCATTCCTTTTGAGTGTGTAAGGTTTGGCTGTATTTCTACAAGTTTTTGTTATGTGTGTGTCTCTCTTTCTCGACAATACGACTTGGTTTGACAAGGTAAAAAGTACTTTATTTCCTATAACGAGATATGCGTTGACCTCATCTCATGGATTCTGATCTGCGTAACTGGAAATGGTGGATGGTACAAGTTTTTACATTTAGAAAATCAGTAATATGAGAAATTCTATTTTTCTGACAGTTTCATTTACACATTGTCCTTCATTTAAATTATAACTAATAATGATGCACATTTTCTCATTTTTTAGTGAAATACAGGATCCACTAAGGACTAAACGGCTAAAATAACGACAAGACATGCTTCAGCCAGTCATATGTAACACACGAACTATGTTGTTTTTTTAAAAATATTTTATGTCAATAATATGATAAAGTTTGGAATATAATATCGTTCATTTTGTATTTTGAACAGAAAGCTGATTTTTTAAAATAAACATTAAAATTTTCGGGAAATAAATTAAGCGTCTCATAGACAAATGATTCGCCAATAAATAAAACAAACTCACATTGGTATAATGTGTGGTATAATATTCAGTTAAATTAAAATACATGAAGACTCTACGTTAACAAAATAATACGAGCTGCGCCGTTAGAGCACAGCGTACACTCAAACAAACACATAAGTAAATATAGTGAGATGTGTGCCGGGTAGCTAAATGTATCTACATTCGTCCTTTGAACTGTACTTTACGTGGAACGAGTTCTCTATTATCAAGCTACCAGGCAAACATGTAATGCATGCACTATTAGCTTTTTTGTGTGTCTGTACACTCATTAAACTCTAAATAATGAGGGGATTCCAATATCCTGTGACCGAGATGTTGCCATCTCTACATGAGGACGTAATCACGGAGTTTAAATAGTACTGTCAAACTCCATGACGTAATGAACCCATCTAGTCGTGTTCATTTCGGATACGGGAATCCCAAAAATGTCCTTAACTCGTTGTTGGTGGAGGTGCAGGTCGTTTGTATGTAAAGTTTGGGTGACGCTAGCCCCGCGTCACTGACCCCAAGAACATTATGTATCATCCTTGTTGAAGGACAATATCACCAGCAAAAACTCTTGTCAGTCGGTGGGTCTTGGGTCTTGTGCAGTTTCAGCATTGTAAATTCACATGATATAATAGAACAAAACAAACATATAGGCTAACACAACATAATATAATTAAACAATAACTTACTCTGTATTAATAAGGAGTAATTGGTATAATAACATACAAAGCATATCAAAATATTATAGTGAGTTAACAAAAGATTGAAGTCAGGTGTACATTTATCGAATGAGCAAAAATTGTCAAGGGATAGATTAATTTGAATTTTCATTTCTATTCGATACAATTCCCTAATACTAGGAAAACGCTAAAGTCCCGCCGCGTTGATGGATGAGTTTTTTTGTAAGTTTTTAGTTTGCGTGGGACCACTTTTCCTTTGCAAGTGCTTTGTGAATGCATTGTAGGTGATTGTTGTCAAGTTTCTATTGTTACTTGTTAATTGTTTTATAAACCTAAAAACACTCATATTAAAACCTTTATTCTAAGGATTCTGGCTAACTTTTTCAACTTTTTCTTTCAAAAAGCAATACATAACTATTACTTTAATGTACATGTAAAATATGAACGTTGTAGCCCCACTCGTTTGGTCAGAATCCTGCCAAATGTAAAAAAAAAATCGCACTAAAAATCGAAAAAAAATCGTAAAAGTACGATATACATGAGAAATATTTCTTAGATTGTACCCAAAATCAATACACCTCTAAGTTCAGAGATTTCGAAGGTCCCCTCCAATTTTCATCAAGATCGGATATGCCGTTTGCCTGGTAGAGAGTTAACAAACAGACAGAAAAACAAACAAAAAAAAACACCCGAGCTAAATTTTTTGGGGGTCAGTGAAAAACACATAACAAAAACTTGTAGAAATACAGCCAAACCTTACACACTCAAAAGAAATGAGATTAAAAAAGGGCCAAGCTCATCTGCCCTTCCACATTTGCGCATTCTTAATTCATAAACGTACAGTGTCCCATAACAGCATTCTAGAAAAAGCTTGGCAAAATAGAATTTGCGATTATTAATTTAAACGTAATAGTTCAACCAAGTTCTTTTTTCTAATTAATTTAAACGTTATAACATGCAAATTTTATTTTGCCAAGCTTTTCGAGGATGCTGTTATGGGACACTGTACGTTTATGAATTAAGAATGCGCAAATGTGGAAGGGCAGATGAGCTTGGCCCTTTTTTAAGATCTCATTTCTTTTGAGTGTGTAAGGTTTGGCTGTATTTCTACAAGTTTTTGTTATGTGTGTGATCTCATTACTTTTTCAAGTTCCATTGTAAAATTATTTGTTGAAATATAATAATTTTATCAAAGTTGATTTAATTTCTATGGTATTAGCAATAACAATAGACAATAGGATGTAAAATATCTAGACCCGGATTCATGTACATCCTGGGTATAGGTGATATAACCATGGTATAACGACGGTAAAAGGACTGGACCCAAATTCTTGAGTTCGTGGGAGATGAGTTGAAAACGCATTTTGAAAACGAAGTCGTTTTCGTTTTCGAAGAAATTGGTATTCTGAACGGTATCGTAGAAAACGTCATGGGTTTGTGAGTTGAAAGAGTATTGCTGTTATTCACGTGGGGTACGGTTCACGAAATCCAGACACTTTAAAAGATTTGCGTACCAAAGAGCTCGAAAACGTTCTATATTTATTCTAGATGGCAGTCCCTTCATAAACGCGGGTCAATCGAAAGACGAGTTGCATGAAATGATTTGATTGTTGCAATTATGTAAACAAACAGATGAGCACGCTAATATTCGACACCTCGCTTTGACATTGTGTGTAGCAGCAAGCTGACTTTGATCATGACTATAAATATGGCTAAAAAGAAAAGAATATGTGTATTATTTCCGAACATTTTTGTAAATCCTAGGTGGACAATCATACTATTGGTTATCTGAATTAGGCTTTAGTAATCAAAACTAGTTATTTGTGCGGGAAGTTTGTCAGAACAATTGGTTGTGCTGGTCTAGGGTTGGCTAGGCTTGTCAAACATGTAATGTAAGTATTTATTTATCTAGTCCTTTAGCCTAATGGAACTTTAGACCTACACTGTTGTATTATAAATAATTTTCTACATCTGGGCCTAGGCCAGGGACGGTTCCTGATTTGTTTTATGAGAGTATAATGACACCTTTTCTCGTTCCACACAAAGAAGAAAAATTTTTAATGTCCGCCATTTGTTTACGTATCGCACTTTCCCGCCTAACTCTGCTTGTACCGTCAACAAGTGTCAAGTAACTATGGTTACTTGTTGATTGTATGCCAAGTGTTTAAGGCTTATTTTAAAAACTTTATTTGGAAGCCTTCCAACAAACTTATTCAACTTTTTTTTTCAAAAGAGACTATATTTCTATAACCTTAATGTCCATGTAAAATATGAACATTGTAGTCCCACCCGTCTGGTCAGAATCGCGGGGCGACGACGTATTAGATGTTAGCAGTAGTAGGCAGTAGTAGGCAGTAGTAGGCAGTAGCTAACATCCTTAAAGTGATTTGAGCATGTTTCAAGCCATTTTTTCACCAAGAAGAGAAGAGAAATCGTACCCCAATAAAATTGGCATGTGTTGTCAGGTACCTAAATCCCCTCGATTGTGATAGTTTTCAAGTTCACATCACGTTACATGACGGCTGGGTAACACCTCGAAATCACCCCAACTCTGCTTGGTGTATAAGGTGCTTGAGTGTGTAGCGCACCGCGGCTTGGCTGCGGCGCCCTAACGGGCACCTAGATTGAAGTCTTCGCTTCACTCGCTTCGCTCGCTACGCTCATCCAATCACGTGGTGTAAAGAATTAATTGCTCTCAACTTTGAATGAGGTAATTTCACCTACGGGAGTGTTTCCGGACCAACAAAACAGCGATTTACCACTAGTGCGAGTGAAAAGCCTGAAAATGATGATACGAGCCGTGGTTCGAGTCTGAACGTATAAAAAGATCTGCAGGATATAGTATCACACCTTAATAACATAAGCGAGCGTCTGAAAACTTTATTTTTCCCACTACGTAATTCATACTGCTGCTTGATTTGCATCAATATTATTTGCTCTTGCGTACAAATTGGCTTAACAATAATTATTCAATGCATTTTATAAATACCATAACATATATCGGATTTGCTATCCGAACCAGAATTACTTTCATGTTAATGAATATATTAAAAAGTGATGCTTAGTCGAGGTATTAATTTTGGGATTGGGTGGTTTTGTTGAGCAAGTTTCTGTTAATTTTGTTGGTAATTATGTAAAATCTTTCTTTGTCAGGACCTACGAGCTAGACTAATGAATTTTACGACTATTTTTATTCTTTTTCAAACGACTTTCTACACGTCTCATAAAACAATCTCATCAACGGGTGGCCAGAGTTTATTAAGTTTTATAATCATCTTTTGCATTCAATTTTACCGGAACGTCAAACTATAAATCATAATTTTACCAGGTTCATGAGACCACTGCGCAATAGTTGAATGTAAGTTTAACCATCTCAATGAACATTTTCCCACTATTTCGATTACATTTTTTTTTTTTCCAACAACTTTTGTTTTACAAAGTACACATATCAAGTACACATATCAAGTTCACAGAAATTAAAATAAGGTTTTAGGGGAAAGGAGAAAAACACATTTCATTGGTAAACACCACGTTATTCAGCATACTAGTTGACACTGGGTTATCGGTGTCGATCTTTGGAAATGCATTGGTTTTGCTTTTGATGCGAGCGTTCACATTAGGTCATTGCAGTGATCGGCCGAGTCACAGTGACCCAACAGTGTCTTCTTCAAACCAATGCATTCTAATGACAGATGACGGTGACCGTCATTGGTGAGTGTCCCAATGTGAAACGGGGCTAACGGTCTGTTTCAACACAAGCCACGTATTGCCAGCGGTTTGGAAGACTTGATCCCTTTGTTTGTACTCCCGTCACGAGCGCGATAACTTCGATATAGGAGATCCAAAAGTTTGAATCTTGACCGCTTAGGCACGTCGTCATACAATAGTATTGCACTTGCACACACACACACACCTCACATCGCAACACTATTGGATGAGATTCGATCTCTCTCCATGGACGAAGCAGCCGCAGTAACGTCGGGAACTGTTCACGTCGAGGTGGGAAAAGTTATCAGCTCACTGTGTTTCATGTTTAGTGGTATAGTTTTGAGGATTCCTATTTGATTGCACGTTTTATCTCGCAGACGGGCTCGCAACGTTTTAGCATTGAGTATATAATGTAATGATAGAAACCCAATGCCAAAAATCGCTTGTCCACCGAAAAACTAACCAACAATACAACACATTACTATGCAAACAAATCCAATGCAAAACCAATACACGTCATCGGATTGTTAGTTGGTGCAAAAGGTACAATCCGCAAGTTTTTTGTCGATAAACTTGTTACTTATACACGAAGTTTCTACGGTGGCACTGTTAGGAATCAACTTTACATTTTTTATTTCTCGTATTTGAATCCCGTTTATTACAACGTTAAATATAATGTGTATGTTTATAATTCTGTTTCCATGGGACGACTGTATCTGTACAACAAAGTTTCGTTTTGTTTTGTTAAAATACAAGTTTTCTCTCTATAATATGCGCATCATGCTTCGCACACGACGCTGATGTGTAGTATATGAGTAACTATTTTTGTGTTCTTGTCTATGTATCATTACAATTCGTTTATAATTGGATCGTTTATTGTTGAAGGGATATAAGTCAGTCAAAGTTAGTTCTGAGATAACAAAAAAAACTGTCCGTATATTTATGAATCCAATTGTCGCACATTTAATTGTCATATTTTGAAAGTAATTGATATAACTGACTTGTAGAATAAGTTTTCTCGATAAAAAATATACGGGAGACCAAACAATGAGAGGGTAAACCCAGTTGACTTATACCCTTTCTCAAATAAACGGAAATTAATTGTGATTTGTTATGTTTTTTGGTCCTCTTGCAGGCTAAACTTATTAAATAAGCTAAAATCAACTTGAATAAACTGGAATGCGGGAGATCCGTGGTTCGATTCCCGGTTGGGGCGGACTTTTTTAATTTCTGAATTGTAGTAAATAATTAAATCAACTCATTTCATAAACCGTCACTGCCTGCCAGACGTTTTTCTCATACGTTCTATATTCTAGAAAATGGTCCGTTTATTGTTGAAAGGGTATGTCATGACTTATACCCTTGACTTATACTCTTTCAACAACAAACGGACCATGTTTTTAGCTATATTCAACACAATGACTAATCTGACTTAAACCATTTCTTCCCCAAACGATGCGGCGTCCTAGCTAGGCGGATTAGCCTAACAATTAGGGGTTTTGTGGTAGAGGGCTAAATTTTTGGACTGTATACTCAGAACAACATTATAAGAAAATTGCCTCGAGGAGCCATGAAAAAATCCATCCGGTTAAGGGGGTGGAAGGGGGTGAAAAAATGGCATTTTTCAAATATAAAAAAAATCAAAAATCAAACTAAATTTGATCCTAAGATTACAAAATTATTACATATTGTAGATAAAAGTCCAAATTTAATAAAAAAATATATATCACCATATATGTATATATAACCAGATTTTGCACCCTTTGTCTTTTTTTCACAAATTACCCACTGTGCTGGGAGGATTAGCCTACCAGTTACGGGTTAAGTGATAGGGCTGTGAATTTTGTCTAAAAACACTCAGAAGAATGATCTCAAAAAATGGGCCCGAGGAGCCCTCAAAAAAGTTGCTTGTTTAAAGGAGAAAGGGGGGGTGTACTAAAAGGGGTTGATAAAACTAAAATAAAGAAATCCGTATTCAAATATTATATTTAGAACGCCATATTAATGTGTATTGTAGATTAAGGTCTAAACTTTAATTTAAAAAAATTAAAATTTCACCATATATGTAAATTTGATCAGATTATGCGCCCTTTTCCCATTTTCAAAAGTTTACTCAATATTACGAAAGTGTATCGTGCGACCACTCTTTTTGTCACAAATTCTCCTAATTATACGAATTAGGACGAAAACAAAATTTTGTGATGCTTTGGGTACATTTTTACTCAATGGACTTTGATCTCATTTTAACAAATTCACTCAATTTTAACGAAAGTGTATCGTGTGACCACTCGTTTTGTTCAAAATTATGCCAATAGTAAGAAAAAGGATAAAAAAAAGTTTTTTAACACCTTAGGTACAGTTTCACTCAATGGACTTTGACCCCATTTTCAAAAGTTTACTCAATATTAACGAAAGTCTATCATGTGATGACTCGTTTGTCTCAAATTATCCTAATAATACGAATTAGGACGAAAATAAGATTTTGTCATACACTTTGTCATACATACTTTTGAAAATGGGGTCAAAGTCCATTGAGTGAAACTGTACCTAAGGTGTTAAAAAACTTTTTTTTATAATTTTTCTTATAATAGGCATAATTTGAACAAAACGAGTGGTCACACGATACACTTTCGTTTAAAATTGAGTGAACTTGTTAAAATGGGGTCAAAGTCCATTGAGTGAAACTGTACCTAAGGTGTTAAAAAAACTTTTTTTTATCCTTTTTCTTACTATTGGCATAATTTGAACAAAACGAGTGGTCACACGATACACTTTCGTTAAAATTGAGTGAATTTGTTAAAATGAGATCAAAGTCCATTGAGTAAAAATGTACCCAAAGCATCACAAAATCTTGTTTTCGTCCTAATTCGTAATATTAGGAGAATTTGTGACAAAAAGAGTGGTCGCACGATACACTTTCGTAATATTGAGGAAATTTATGGAAAATGGGAAAAGGGCGCATAATCTGACCAGATTTACATATATGGTGAAATTTTAATTTTTAAATTAAAGTTTAGACCTTAATCTACAATACACATTAATATGGCGTTGTAAATATAATATTTGAATACGGATTTCTTTATTTTAGTTTTATCATCCCCTTTTAGTTCACCCCCCTTTCTCCTATAAGCAAGCAACTTTTTTGAGGGCTCCTCGGGCCAATTTTTTGAGATCTTTCTTCTGAGTGTTTTAGACAAAATTCACGGCCCTATCACTTAACCCGTAACTGGTAGGCTAATCCTCCAGCAGAGTGGGTAAATTTGTGAAAAAAAGACAAAGGGTGCAAAATCTGGTTATATATACATATATGGTGATATATATTTTTTTTATTAAAATTTGGACTTTTATCTACAATATGTAATAATTTTGTAATCTTAGGATCAAATTTAGTTTGTTTTTTTGAATTTTTTTATATTTGAAAAATGCCATTTTTTCACCCCCTTCCACCCCCTTAACCGGATGGATTTTTTCATGGCTCCTCGAGGCAATTTTCTTATAATGTTGTTCTGAGTATACAATCCAAAATTCAGCCCTCTACCACAAAACCCCTAATTATTCTTGTATTTTCCTTTAATCCGATTGACTATCCCTCATTTAGTAATATTTGATCATACACTCATTTTGGCCAAAAGTTGACGAATATCCCTTCAACAATATACGATTCTGTGATAATAGAAAGTGTAATGAAGGAATATATATATATATATATATATACACAACAACTGGGCACAATAAACCCAACAACTACATCAATATTATTAAACATGACAAGTATGCTGATTTTTTATGCCAAGCTAAAGTTGGGCCCTGAATGTTATTACATTTTTAGTGCGAACAAAAAATGTGAAATTTACCTCATTCGAACACCCCTACCCATAGCAATTATTTTGTTGTAAAATTGTTTTCAGTACGCTGAAACTAATTTAGTAAGTAGAGTACATGTATATGTTCTGACGAAAATGTGTTTGCATATCATATAGGCCTAGCTAGACGTTAGGGCCACAGCACTGTTTACCATATAGCTCTGTTTTCAACATAAACCTAATAAGTATCATATAAATCTGTGTATATTGTTCAAATCTCATCACTCATTAGCAACGTGGAAATGTTTACCAACATCTAGTAATTACTTGATATTATGATGTATTAGAGAATATGGTAATAATGGTGCTCCTTGCTTTAAAGGGATCGATTTTGATTTTTAGAAATCATCTATATGGCCAAAGCAAGAAGTAACAAGTATAAATCAGTATTTGTTATTTTTATACGTCACAAATCATACTTCTCACTTCATTTTTCACTTCATTCCATTTTTCATAATCTGTAACTAATTTTACTTATTGTTAAACGTAATTGTATAAATGTAAATTAATTAATTTTTGTTATTCTGTGTCTTTAAGGCAACCTTAATGTAAAGGCAGAGCTTTGTTTTAAAAAATAAAGTTGTACTACTATGAAATCTCTTTTACTTTACCTTCTACAAAATATGACCTTCTAATGGAATAAAACACGCGTATTAATAAATAAAAAACAATCCACACATCGAATACTATCCCCAATATCTTGTCGTGCACTACTCGGCTTTTGGCGAGAGCTTTCAGCGGTTGAAACGACACCCAGTTAGAGAGAAGCCGAAAGTTCAGTCTTTATCGATCCAAAACTCTCCAAAGTGTAAGTTTGTTTATATCATCCATCCGGAATCTCCATTGGGCGATGTTATTTGTGTCCTTGTCTTACCGACGCTGTAACACGGATGCTCCTTGTCTTACAAGTGGTCGTGGAGCTTAAGTTGGCGAGCACGGGGCCAATATAAAAAGTTCGCCTATAGGTTCACTTAGATTTAGAAGGAAGTGAAGTCTTTAAAACTAGCGGCGAGAGGGATTCTGAAATTTTCAAGATAGAAATGAAAATACTTTCAGTGAACGTTTTTGTGTCAACCTCTTCAAAACATGACCATACTCTCAAGGAGAATTTACGAACATGCACAGCATGCATTAAGGGCCCATGAAACTGCCCCCCACTTAATCAATTATTCTGAAACTTTGCCAGGAATTTGTGCTACACTATAACAAAATTATAGAGTTAGTGCTGGTCCCGATTAAATTATAAATTCTGCCATATCTGCTATAATCCTATCTCGTTCGTTGGACGTCACAACTTAGCTTATACCAAGTACATTAATGTTTATAGTATTTCTATGTCCTGATACTAACAATGAGCAACAGTCCTTGAAAATACTTTGCTGGTTCTATTTTGTATTACAACTTAAAAAGGATATTTACTATCAATGTTGTACAAACTTTGAAACCTATCTGTAACCAAGCAATTATATAGCATCAGAGCAATTATGACTGTGCTTGTCTAATAGAACTTCCAAATTTTGTGTGCTTATTTTGAATAATTCATGATAATTTCCTCCAATTCAACTGTAATAATAGTTCCTGTCCCTCTTTGTCTAATAAGTTGTTAATGAATTAAAACGAAACTGGCAGAGAAGTGATACATGTAGTGGAGGTCACTCCCTAATAATAGTATGCATGAATTCACGTCTGTAAATGTTAAAAATGAATGTGATTTATTTATGGGTGATTCGAATAGGCATTAATTAAGGACTTTAAACAAATTTTGCACCGCTCTACAGTGTAGTATGGTGTATTAAGCTAATTTATACTTCAATACCACGGATGTTTTTCTATAAAATGTAAATTGACTTTTAGCGCAGCTCGCAAGAGAAAGCATTACTGTTAGCGCATGAATCAATATTTCGGTCTTATTGACAAATACCTCAAAAAGCAATTTACACACGTCGTCCCGTATAATATTCTTTTGGTGTAAATTTACAGATAGCAGTCGTCATCAGAATCATCAACGTCGTCGACTACTACGAGGGTTCCTGAAGGAAGAAAATAAACCAAATGATAACGACTTAAAAGTGGCTGCAGAGCAGTCTTTAAAATTCTGCTGTACGTTGCCCTATCTTACTCATGTGTTTTAACTAAAAATTATAAACTTACTCTTGTAACATTAACGTATCTCCCATAACATTAAAGATAATATCACACAAGGTGTTTACGGTGTAATTGAACTGAGATCTATGCGCGTTTGCCATTCAGAGGTTGATTAATTTTTTTATAGACAATCATTTTACTAAAAATTACTATGTGTAATAGGCCTTATGGGAAAATGTTGATTGGCATTCAAACGCTCAAAGTGACTAAATATTTAAAAACGTACGAGAGAAATGCGATCTTACTTTCCTCTACAACTCAAGGCTTGGCAATCAGACCTCTGTACGAGCAATGTTTCTGGCCTGAAGTGGCCCGTTGAGAGAGCCGGGAACTAGCTAGGCCTAGTAGCTAATCTTCCTGGCTGTTTGTACAGTGTACACCCATGGGACTAAACTAATCTCTGACCTGACCGACATGCTGCATGACTTCTTCCTTATGCTCGCTGCAAACATATTTTCAACGAAACTCGTGCAAGATTGGTGTAAGAGGCTGGCGCGGAAACGAGTTTAAGAGCTCATAGCTTTCTAAAATTTTCCAAGTAAACGATTAATAACATCGTCATCATATTTCATACGAACATTATTAAAAAATCAATCTGTGACATCCAGTACACGCATTCGTAAATTAATTAATTGATTTTGAATAAAAAGAGTCGTGAAATCTCCGTAATTTACTAAATTTTGGTCAAATTCGGGAATTTATTCCAGATTCATTAACGCAAATTTGCATAATGGATATTAACGTTTAAATCAATGTGAACACTTAGGTTAAACAAGTGGATCGTAAGATAAACGGTTGGATTGGAATTTCCAGAATTGAAATCCATTAGTGAATCGTAAGATAAACTGTTGGATGGGAATTTCCAGAATTGAAATCCATGTTTTAGATTTCTCATTTTTTTACGTTTTTGACTTATGTTTCGGAATGGATCTTTAAGGCTTCTTTTTTGTAATCAAGTGCGAATATCAATATCAAAGTACTTCTTAACATTGTTGCAAAATTTGATTGGATGAGCGTAGCGAGCGAAGCGAAGATTCCATTTCACTACACTGGAGAAAAAAATCCGGAATGTTGTTTTTTTTCTTTTTTTTTGTATTTTTGTGTGTTTGTTAACACTATTCCGGCTAAACCGATACTCCAATTTCAATGAAATTTTCTGGAGACCTTTTAAATCTCTGAACTTAGAACTGCACGGGTCGAAAAATTGATCGAAAAATTATTTCTCATGAAAATTGCAATTTTACGATTTTTTTGTTTTTTTCTGTTTGTATTTTTGTGTGTTTGTTAACACGATTCCGGCTAAACCGATACTCCAATTGTAATGAAATTTTCTGGAGGCCTTGAAAATCTCTGGACTTAGAACTGTCACCTTTTTGGGCGCGATCGAAAACTTATTTCTCGTGAAAATCGCAATTTTACGATTTTTTCGTTTTTATTGTTTGTATTTTTGTGTGTTTGTTAACACGATTCCGGCTAAACCGATACTCCAATTGCGATAAAATTTTCTGGAGGCCTTCGAAATCTCTGAACTTAAACCTGCCACGTTTTTGGGTACAATCGAAGAAATATTTCTCATGAATATCGTACTTTTACGATTAAAAAAAAAAAAAATAGTGCGATATTTTCGTGACATTTGGGCCGATTCTGACCAGACGGGTGGGGCTACAACGTTCATATTTTACATGAACATTAAGGTTATGGTGATGTATTGCTTTCTGAAAGAAAAATTTAAAAAAGTAAGCTAGAAATCCATGGAATAAAGGTTTTAATATGAGATTTTTAGGTTTATAATAACAATTAATAAGTAACAATAGAAACTTGACAACAATCACCTACAATGCATTTAAAAAGCACTTGCAAAGGAAAAGTGGTCCTACGCAAACTAAAAACTGACAAAAACGCTCATCCATCAACGCGGTGGGACTTAAGCGTTTTCCTAGTAATGATATTACCAACCGTTCAGCAGAAATCATCAACGGCTGAGTGCGCGCATTTGAGTTAGGCCAAGCTCAGCGCCCTTAAGTTTAGTGTAAACTATGTTACGATTAAATCAGTTCCAACAACAAACACCTTTCAACTCGTGTATTTATTTAAATAATATAATATGCTAAGCTTGTGCTGATAAAGTCAATATTGTGATGCCGGTTGTGGTGGGTACCAGTTCGTATTAGCGGACTTAACAACGCGTTCCTGTTCCAGCATCTGGATATCTAACAGTTGGGTTGCGTTCCTGTTCCAACATCAGGGTGCCTAACAGTTGGGTTGCGTTCCTGTTCCAACATCAGGTGCCTAACAGTTGGGTTGCGTTCCTGTTCCAACATCAGGTGCCTAACAGTTGGGTTGCGTTCCTGTTCCAACATCAGTATGCCCAACATTTGGGTAGTCGTTCCTATTCTTTGCCCAACAGTTGGGAACGCGTTCCTGTTCAAACATGAGGGTGCCTAACGTAAAATATTCTGATTGGGAACTTAAAACGTACGTTCATATGAAAGTTCTTGACGCTGTCGACTCCCATGAAATTCAAAAGTAATTCGTAACTCAAATGACTCTAAATCATATATTTGATTGCCTCACTAGTTAAAATAAAATGGTGTTGTCATATTATATTTCAATAGTAATTGGATGAGCGAAGCGAAGACTTCAACTTCACTGACCCCCAAAAAATTTAGCTCCGGGTGTTTTTTTTTTCTGTTTGTTCGCTCTCTACTGAGCAAACGGCGTATGCGATCTTGATGAAAATTGGAGGGGACCTTTGAAATCTCTAAACTTAGACTTGCCACGTTTTTGGGTACAATCGAAGAAATATTTCTCATAAATATCGTACTTTTACGATTTTTTTTTCGATTTTTAGTGCGATATTTTCGTGACATTTGGGCCGATTATGACCAAACGAGTGGGGCTACAACGTTCATATTTTACATGGACATTAAGTTTATGGTGATGTAGTACTTTTTGAAAGAAAAAGTTGAAAAAGTTAGTCAGAATCAATAGAAATATACCCCCTCATGCACAAAGACTTGCGTCGGTAAAGTTGCGGACGCAAATATTGGCAAAGATGGCGGAATTGTCTCAAGCAATACGGTAATGCTAGGAGATCAATGGAAACAAAATGCAACCAATATCCAGTCCCAAATGACTGGAATAAACTAGGAAAACGCTAAAGTCCCGCCGCGTTGATGGATGAGCTTTTTTGTAAGTTTTTAGTTTGCGTAGGACCACTTTTCCTTTGCAAGTGCTTTGTGAATGCATTGTAGGTGATTGTTGTCAAGTTTCTATTGTTACTTGTTAATTGTTATTATAAACCTAAAAAAAACTAATATTAAAACCTTTATTCTATAGATTCTGGCTAACTTTTTCAACTTTTTCTTTCAGAAAGCAATACATCACCATTACCTTAATGTCCATGTGAAATATGAACGTTGTAGCCCCACCCGTTTGGTCAGAATCGACCCAAATGTCACGAAAATATCGCACTAAAAATCGAAAAAAATTGTAAAAGTACGTTATTCATGAGAAATATTTCTTCGATTGTACCCAAAAACGTAGCAAGTCTAGGGTTCGAAATTTTCCGGAAAAATTGAAATCCCGGAAAAAAACGGATATTTTCCCGTTTTTTTCCGGAAAAATTGGAAAAATTGGGAAAAATTGAAATATATTTACTTTCTATAAAGTTTACCAGTTTGGTTCAGTTTATTAGCATTGTAAAATTAGATTTGTGACTCGAGTCACTTAAAAAATAAAAATTAGTTATAAATACAGGTCTATTGTTATTTAATAGCCTGCTTAACGTTCCACCTACGTCGGCTGCATGTGAGCGAAACTGGTCGGCATTTGGTGCTATCCACACAAAATCAAGGAACCGTCTCACAAGCAGCCGAATAGAAAAGCTTGTAGCTGTACGATCTAATCTCAAATTCTGTGATGATGGCATTCATGCCAAACAGGTTGAAAAAAGACTTGTAAACACTCCATGCCAGGATGACACAGGAAATGACTCTGATGCTGGTAGTCTAATCTTTTCTGTTTCATCGGAGTTTGAGGCAGAACCTCCTATTCCAAGTGCTGATGAAAATGATGAGTGAGAGATTACAGATCTACATACTAGTAGGCGGTAGTATCTTTTTTCCACTAGGCCTATGCCTAAACTAAGATTGTCTGTTCCTACTTTATTTTATTTTACATATCACATAGGCCTACTTTGTTGCAATTTAACTGGGTTTAAATTGTTTGACTTCAAGCCTACAAAAGTTTATGAAGGTAGGTCTAGGAAAATAATAGAGGCCTAGTATAAAATTTTAACTAAAATTGTTATAAATATCTACCATAATCAATGATCATCAAAATTTCCATATGCTGAAAGTTTTATAAAACTATCAAGAAAATGTAAAATATTTGAGTTGTGACTTTTGAGTCAGACTTATGATTTACAGTATGAATATGTATATGATACAGTACATTGAGGCCAAATCTAATTGATTTAACATTTTCTCATATATATTTTTTTACATCAAGTATGTACGGAAGCGGTAACAATTCCTCTAAAATTACAATTTCAATTAAAAATGTAGTCTCTTCTATATCTAGCTTGAGTACTACACCCTACACGATGTATGGAAAAGGTAAAAGTTCCTTTAAAATTAAAATCTCAATCATAAATGTAACCTAAGGTATTTTTTTTATTTTTATATGGATGTAATACGGTAGGTACCGGTAGTCTAATTAGTAATGAATTAATGATTAACATTTATTTACAAAAATGTTATGTATCTATGTAATTATATGGCTTTTATTGTGTCTGTCTATAATTGATGCATGCAACACCACATTTCCCCAATTTTTCCAATTTTTCCAACGTGTTAGGAAAAAAACGGAAAAACACGGTTTTTCTCCAAAATTTCCGGAAAAATTGGTACCTTTTATAACCCTAAGTTCAGAGATTTTGAAGATCTCCTCAAATTTTCATCAAGATCGCATATTATGCCGTTTGCCCGGTAGAGAGCGAACAAACAGACAGAAAAACAAACAAAACAAAAAACAAAAAAACAAACAAACAAAAAAAAAACGAGCTAAATTTTTTTGGGGGTCGGTGAAATTGAAGTCTTCGCTTCGCTCATCCAATTATTCTAGTAACAAAAGAACATTTCTAGATTAAAAAAAAACAGGAATAGTTTATTAAATTTTGTGTTTCGGGCAACCTGCAACGTATAGTGGTCAAAAGGCGCAATATTTACCGTCCACTTTGGAGTAGCTGTAGCGAGAGGCATTTCTATGCTGAGGGTGACGGGTTCAAATTTCACTCGTTTTTTTATCAATTTTTTTCAATTTTTTTTAGTAAGTATTTCATGTTTTTTGGCTGCTTTTACTGTATGTTTTCAAAAATTTCACTTGAAATATTCATTTTCTGATACAAAAAAGGTGAGGGTCGACATTTGCGTTACATCCAGAGTATCGGCATCTGTATCGAAATATCTAGAGACTTGCGGACGCAACTACCTTTGTGCATACGGTTTCTATAGCCTATATGATTTAGCACATGGATTTGCGTAAGTCCGCCATTTTTAACGAGACACAACTTTGCGCCGGTAAATCTTTGTGCATGAGGGGGATAGGCTTTAATATAAGTTTTTCGAATTATATAATAACAATTAACAAGTAACAATAGAAACTTGACAACAATCACCTACAATGCATTCAAAAAGAACTTGCAAAGGTAAAGAGATCCCTCGCAAACTAAAAACTTACTATAAAGCTCATCCATCAACGCGACTAAAAAAAGCGTTTGCGAAGCTTCCTAGTAACAATACAATAATACAAGTTTAACAATCAATGAAAGTAGAAATATTTGAGTTTTTATGATTCGTAATACACTTCACACTTCATACTACTATTTCACAATTTATCAGCACGTTCATAGTTATTCTTAAAATGCAGTTGTAATACATGTAAATGCAATTGTTTATATAAATGTAATATCGTAATTATTGTTGTTCTTTGTCTGAAGGCAATCATGATGGAAAAGACAGAACATTTTGTTTAAAAATAAAGTTATGCTACTATGACGTTAATTCGACTTTTCTATTTTCTGTTACTCAACAGAGTTTAGAAATATATTTTTGAAACAACTTTCTTGCTAAGTTGTTTAGGAAGCCGCGGCGTGATTTTATGTTCGGCGCGTTCCTTGTCTTGCAGTCATAAATCATGACATCTGAATACAACTTGGCATACTTGATAATGAAGAATATCTGTACGCGCATATCATATCAGATTTTCAATATTATTTATCATTCATAGATCAATCAGAAAATGCGAAGTTATTTGTGTGTTTTTGACTATTTTGACAGATTTTAAATTCTAGAAAATTGAATTTATGTTTTATTTAATTACTATAATCAGTTAATGAAAATATTATATGGTAGACGCCTTCATAATTAATTTTTACACAATTATATAAAATCACAAATAGATGCGACTAAAATTGGTTGAGACATTTGAAACGGCGTAAAATGAGCATGCCGACCTCCTCTTAATCCCGTTTATATAAAAAATATTACAAAACAAAAAACTATAGTACTTAATTTAAAAATGGATCGTGATCAGAGGTACGTCTATATAGCATTTTCAAGTGTCATTTTATATCGTTTTGTGGAATCTATTTTATGGCTACCTTAAAAAGCTTGTGTATAAGATTTTTCATATTTTTATTTTAAAATTATGTCATCAAGTTTGAATAAATAACAAGTACGTAAAAAAGGGTATACATAAATTATAGATACAATGAAAAATTAAATAAAATATGACTTGAAAACCATAGTTTTACAAAACAAAAAAAAAATGCGCTTTTCATTCACAAAACGCAATTTTCACGTACTACATCTAATCATGATAAATAGAATTTGCAGTGTAAAACTTCGAGAGCGAATCCTATGAACCGAATGATAGAAGGCATCTTCTGTCTCCAGGTAGCGCCCAGTGGAGCCAGTAGCGATGGCAGTCAGCTGCGGCTTGAAGTGCGCCAAGAGCTTCCTTGTCACCTTCAATCTCCTCTTCTGGGTAAGTTTGAGAGCCCTGGCGTCTGACGGCTGTGAAGCGGTCATTTCAAAGCAAACTTCGCGGGAAGTTTTACGCCTTTTCCAGGCGATATATAACAATGCGTCACTTTGAAGCTGTCGTAGCAAAATTCTTTGGCAAAGTTGCCAGGGAGAAAAACTTATTTAAAAAAACAAACAAACACATATGCATATAAATCTTACATAATTATTTAACATTATTTTTATAATTGGTGACTATAGGCAGGCATGGTTTTATCATCACAACAGATTAAAACTAGCTTCTCTTTCTCTCCCCTCTCCCCCACCCCAGCAGCCACTTTTTTATTTACCAAAACAAAATAATCAGAGCTTAACATCGGGTACTTTGTTCAGGGAAACGCTGTCACTTTTGTTGGTGGAGGTGCCGGGTCGCCAAACTCCGATCCATCAGATGCATCAGAAGGTTTGTTGGTGGAGGTGCCGGGTCGCCAAACTCCGATCCATCAGACGCATCAGAAGCGCAGTGTGTTAGAAGTTTGTATTACTATTTGCAGCTGCCTGAGAATATATATTTTTTTATAAATACGCTTTTTATATTTATTTTTCCGTGTCAGATTTTGTGTATAACATTCCTTGTCAGTTTCAATCAAAAGCCTGGCGGACCCGTTTATCTAACTAACTTTTATGTTATATAAAATAACAAACAACGTGACGTAATTTTCCACTCGGCTCTCATTCATATGTCAGAATGTCAGAAAATAACAATACTCTTGAACATATTCAACATTATCATCAGTTTCTATTGCCTTATTTCATAATATTAACCGCATCAAGGAAACTGAAACCTAACACTGCATTGTGTCAGCCGCGCTATAGGCACTCTTATTTATCTATTCTGCCCGGAAAAAAAATACTGCAAAGAACTATAGTACCTTTAACCATTCATTCAAGATATGAACATATGGAAGTCGCATCCTTTCGAAATATGTATACTAATTCGTAGTTTATCTGCACCACTTTTCAGAAACTCATCTATTATGTTAATTTTATATTTAACACTTATAAATGTGTGCCAACGAAACCTTGCGCTACTGATTACTTAATATACAACATAACCGAGTGACGAAGCACAAACATACATTTCTTCTGCTGATAGTTCGTCCAGAATCTGCATTCACCTAGAATATAAGTAGTATAATGGAAATATAAATACACATGACATATTATAGGAATTATGCACATTTTCATCGCCTTTATTTGCACTCCAATTTGATTATTATCAGATTGGTTCCTGTGGGGTTCAGACATTCGCAACAGTATTGAGAATTTACAACCAACTAAAGTTAGCTATCGGTGGTGTCGGATTTTAATCAGATAAGTAATTACAGCTCTCCTGTTCGTTTACAGCCTGCGGTCTAATTACAAATCATACGGTGAGAATGGGTTATAGGGATAAGGTAAAGCCATTGAGTAGAAAGTGTGGTGAGAGGCCCAGCGCCCATGAGCGGTTATCTACCGCGCCGTACCGCCGAACATGCGGTCATCTTAGTATGAAACTTCGATCACAGGGTGCGGATTAAATAAATAAATAAAATAAATTGTATTTAGAGTCTACCCACTCAGTTATATAACTGATTTTCAGTGGGGGACTTTAAATCAAAGCGACTAAGCCTACCCTGTAGGCCCCGACGCAATCGACGAGCGAGCGATAACCAACCAAAGATCGTTTTTTTAAATAGGAAACATAGCTATCAGTGGTATGGACAGATCGAACACCCACGGATCAACGCCAGAATCAACAAGGCCGATTCAGAACAACTCTGAATATTTTATTATGTGCTTCGTTGCTAGGACGGCTCCAAAGTCACCGTTTACAAACTCCTATGACACGAACTAATGGACTCAAGTCCAAATCAGAAGTTAAAAAACTTCTGACTTTGGCGGGAATCGAACCTTGGACCTTCTGCATTGGAAGCAGATACAGCACCTGCACTACATATAACAAACTAAACACTAGCAGATTTGTGCGTAAGTCATTGGTCAGGACGTCAATGTCAATTTACCAGGCTTGTGTATGGTAGGAGGTACGGTGTGGTGTAAAACCAGCCATTGGCTCTTGGACTCTTCCCACGCTATATGCTATCCCTTGAATAAAAAGCAATTGAAGTCAATTGAATTCCAAATGATATCAACTAATATTTTAAGCAATCACTTGATTTGGAAATGTTACCAATTGAGATGAGGTGTTGTCAAGTGATCTATTGGCAAACTAACAATAATTTGTAATCAATTGATTGTCTAAAATATTACTTCATATTGATATATTTTGGGAAGTATAAATTGGCCTTCAATTGCCTTTCTTTGCTAGGGTAGGTAACCTTCGGCAAGTACCCCGATGAAAAGATTTCACCCTCCTTGTTCCAGTTGTCAGGATGCACCTTCCTGTGGCTCGGGGTCTGGATATTCATGGAGCCAACCAAGGCGTATCTCTTCTACCTGGTCGCTTCTGAGAGCCTCGGGAACGGTGCCTTGTTCTACCTGGCCTACGCCCTCGTCGCACTAGGAGGCGTGGTCCTGTTGGTTGGATTCTTCGGCTGCTGTGGAGCCCTACAGGAGAGCCGCTTCATGCTACTAGCGGTAAGACCTGTCTTCTTTGGGACCACTCTCTTGACAGTCAAATTTCCAATACTATTTACTTTTTAAAACGATTTTCAGATATATACGCTAATGTTAAATTCACATTTAAAATTGTCTTGAACTTCAAATCCGTATCGTTGTTTGCGTTTTTTGGCCTGGAAATGTAATCAGAAAATAAATGTTTACAACTAAATCGATTTTTTATTCATACTCGTTGTGTGTTTATGCCTTCGGCATAAATATCATAATTAGTTACATCAGACGATAACAAAATTGTACATATTAAGGTATATCGTAAATTACAAAATACAATTTTGTCTACCTTCTGAGTTTATCGTTGACTCTGGTTGTTTCTGATTATAAATAACAACGAATGTCCGATCTCATGTTGGCACTTTGTCTTTGTCCTGTTTCTTGTATCTTTGTTTGTAAGCATACTCACCATTCATCCGATCTCCATGAAATTTGGCACATATATATGTATTTTTTCACGGGGAAGGTTTCTATGCTATCCATTTTCTTGTAACTCACTCACCAATTAATTGACTTAGACACCGCAAGGGTTCTGGCATACGTCGTAGCAACGCGCGACGAGTAAGCTAGTATTATATAAACGCTACTTTATATTCGCACTATATAACTCAATGTCGACATTTTGAGGTTTTGTTGGGGAATTGCCTGACGATTGAAATATTCAATGAGTCGAGGTTATTAAGTTCATTGCACCAAATCTAGAATGAATTGTATAACCGACGTTCGTATAACTACGTTTCAAATCAAACTGTTTCATAAGGTGTTTAATGACATTATTATTGCCTTTAATCTATTTTTACTTTGTTTTCTTTTTTCTCATCCAACAATATTATTATCTAATATGTTTGTCATTTAGATAACTTATGTCTCTTTGCAATCAACTATTAATAATTACATCATTATACACAGCTAATTTACGTGAACATGTCGTCGTTACCAGCAGGAATCTTATCAACTACATCGGGACGCATATTACTATAGCGGTCGTTTCAACATAAAAGAGGTAGAAGTGAAACATGGCTACCGAATATTACATCTTATGTTATATAACTAACTGTAATAATGTCTATACAGACAATGCGTAACACCGTCAAAACATTCTCAACGAACATATTTTTATTATCTAGGTAGAAATGGAACTAACTTCTTCCAATCAAATAAGGGTTATTTCAAACGACGTTACATAACGCATTTATCCTCCAACTTTTGTATTATATATTATTTTACCTTCGAAGAAATTATATTGCGTTACATAATATCAAATACAGTAATTTTTTGCTTTCAGAATTCATTAATTATACGATTATGTATTAAAGTAGGTTTGAAAAAATATATATATATTACATAAGTTTCAAAAGTATTAATTAAAAGTTAACCTTGCCAAGCTTCAAAACTTTTATTTGCATTATGGTTTTTCAATTTTACGGTTCGCATTATTTTTTTATGACCGAAGACCAACGTAAAAAATAATATGAATTAATTAATATGTATTAGGTAACAAAACTTGTTTGTAATAAGAGCAGTGTTGGGGAGTACCTAGATACGTGAATCTAGCTTGATACATTGTGTACCTTTCCCTAAACCCAGATACAAATAAAAAAATATTTTTTTCTGTATCTCCATCAAGTTCAGATACAAAGATACAAGATTCTTTCTGTCAAATTACTTACATTTTTAATATGTACCCTACATAGTAAATAAAATTCTCGATTTTGATTTATTTGATCAAAACCATTAGATAACGCTCCACTCTAGACTGGAGGATATGGGGATCGAAGAAAAGCCCATGCTGGTCAGAACCAGCCACTGGCAGGGGGAGGGAAAGTGAAAGTTTTTCACGCCGCCGGCCAGAACTCGCCTCTAGTTTCGGAAGTAAAATGCGTCCCTACATACTAGCTGATGTTTACGGATGGACTTTTCCTATTTTCTCGCCTTTTACGATCTCTAGGACAAATTCTTCCCCCAAACCAAACAAGGTAATACAATTCTTTTAAATTAATAGATTTCTTGAGTGCCGTTACTATAGGCCTACTATCATTTTGCAATCGTCAGCCCTAGTATGAGATAGGGCACTCAGCAAAGGGAGGGGGTCAATTCTTACTCCTTGTAGGAACAGGCTATACCTGACGACATGTTTGAAACATTGTTGGCATTGAATTAAACCAAATCAATACGGTTTCTGATTTTCCAAATTTACCAGATAATAATGATTGAAACAATCTTGATCAAGTAACAAAACATTTTTTAGTCTACTAGGGATATATTTTTTTACATTTTGGCACAAAATTACCTCTGTGCCGATGGAAACTACAAAAATTAATATGAACAACATCACAAGGCTATAGTGACAGACGCATTGTTATTTTGTAATCATTTTTCATTTACTTATTTTCCCATTCTTATACCTTGTCATCTTATCAGTTATCATATTCATATAAGTATTATACTTTACGAAGTATCTGGTATCTTAACCTAGACACATTATGAAAAACGTATTTTTACCTGTATCTAGATCCATTATGAAAAACGTATTTTTACCTGTACCTAGATACTTTACAAAAAGTATCTCCCCCAACACTAGATAAGAGAGAATTTGAGAACGTCTTAATGTGAGACCTGGTTTCGATTACCAAATTTTGTCAACCAATCTCCATATTCAAACAAGGAAGATATTTTTTAGCATTCGTATGCATTTTCCTCTCTTCTGTTGTCCACTTGTCATTACCTAATGACTTCTGTATAGCAACAATTTATTCCGTTATTAACAATAAAACAATAAACAATAACAAAAGAAATCATACAGCAAACTTTTTATTTTTTCTTCCCTAAATTTCAAGTGTACCTACAAGGTAAATTGATATTTTATAACTTTCAATTCGGAAGGTTAACAAAGTAGAGCCCCCCCCCCCCCCCAACGTTACGACAACGCGATCGATCAAAGGAGAGTCACGGGAGATGAAAGATCAGCTCGCAGAGATGAGATCACTAGTGAAGTCTACCTATCGACCAGATATAGAGGACTCAACCCTAGAACGATCAGTCATAAAGAATCTGCATTCTTCCCGTGGATATAGTCACCACTCCCAACCAGTGGCGGCTCGTGTTGTAGCCCTTACGGTTGGAACGAACACAGATGGGCTATCTGTGTTCGTTCCAACCGTAAGCCTGATATTAATTATTGTACATCTATACATTGCCAGTGTTGATTCATGATTGCCTGACAAAATTTCTATAGTGACTTAATTTTAAAAATTGATAGTGCGGCAGTAATTTCACTATCCTCAAAAAGTCATCAACTTTTAATATATTACTCACTCATTTCGTATCGATATCAATTGTAATAATTTGAACCTGCACTTCATTTAATTTAATCATTTCTGTTAATTTGTGTGTGTTCTTTTTACACCTTCGAGGATTTCTAGTTTTTAAATGTGTTTTATTGAAATTAATTTAATGTTTTATTGGATAGCGTAGCGAGCGTAGCGAGCGAAGCGAAGATTCCATTTCACTACACTGGAGAAAAAAATCCGGAATGTTTTTTTTTTTTTTTTTTTTTTTTTTCTTTTTTTTTTTTGTATTTTTGTGTGTCTGTGAACACGATTCCGGCTAAACCAATACTCCAATTGCGATGAAATTTTATGGAGGTCTATGAAATCTCTGAACGAAGAACTGCACGGAGGGAAAAATCGATAAAAAATTATTTCTCATGAAAATCGCAATTTTACGATTTTTTTCGATTTTTAAAAAATTCTTGGATTTTTAACACCTACATGCTTTATCCGATTGTAATGATTTTTTGTACATAACCTTAATTTTATGAATTAATATATTCGTGTGAATTTGAGCGCAATCGAAAAATCATTTCTCATTATAATCGCAATTTTACGATTTTTTCAATTTTTAACATTTCTTTGGCGAATAAAACCTACATGATTTATCAGATTGTAATGATTTTTTCACAGAACTTTAATTTTATGAATTTATATATTCGTGTGAAATTAGAGCGTAATCGAAAAATTATCTATTAAAAATCTCAATTTCACGCTTTTTTCTTTAAAAAAATACGCTCATCCATCAACGCGGCGGGACTTAAGCGTTTTCCTAGTATAATTTTTAATGTGTACCGTAAAGTACCCCTACCACTATGCCCAACTCAAAATCACATTTTTCACAAACCCATTGCATAGTTAAAAATACCCCTTTTTTATTTAATTTTTTATTTAAAAAAGAATTATTTAACGTCTATCCTATTCAGTTATAAATACAAATAAATTTTAAGTTTTAAATGTATTTGGGTAGCCCTATTACTATTAGCTAGGGATTCCATGCACTTGATAGCCAAAAGTCAAACATGAGTTACTAAGTTTGTGATATTGGATATCATGAACTGAAAGGGCGCTCAGTGCTTGTCAAAACTAAAAATAGTAAGCTAAGTTGATACTCTCCGCTGGGAGGGCTTACCTCAAACCACAAGAATCTAGCGGGTCGATGACGCAGCTGATGACAAGGAATCTGTGTGAGTACGCATGCCGACGCGCTTCTATTAGATCTTGCTTCGGAGGGAGTGAAGGTTGGACGGACGATACGAGAACAGGCCTGCCCTCCTACAAGGGTGGATCATGAACGCCCCTGGACTTACTTTGTAATTAAACTGAGACTGAAGGATTGGCGCGGGAACTCACCTTCAAATGGCAGGTTTATTTTAACTTGAACGGCTTCGTAATGGTTATTGTGTGTGTATGTGTGTAGGTGGTGGGGGGAGGTGGGGGGCACAGGCGTCAATTACCCATTATTCAGGATTCCTTTATCTAACGGTTGTAGAAATCAACTTTAAAGATAACATTAATTTGGTAACAGAAGTTTTGTGTGGAAATTCCATAATGTTTAAACTAGGTTGCTTCGCGAACGCTTTTTCCATTCGCGTTGATGGATGAGATTTTATGGTTGATTATTTTTGTCCAATGATTTCTGTTTCGTGTCGTCATTGTTGTCATTTTCATTGTCATCATTATTTAGACAAGAGCAAGCAAGCTAGTCAACCATGTCTGCTTTCAACAATGCGAGGCGACCGACTGCAAGTCTGAAAGAGACCGAGAGCCGACACGCGCCTTATAGTTTATGATAATAATAAATATTCATTTAATTGTCCCCAAAATCACAACATATATAAATTCACTGATTTCGAACTTCCCCATAAAGTCTCATCAAGATTGGAGTTTTTCGTTTGCCCAGTCGCGGGCTAAATATCACGAAAATAACGCACTCATTTTTTTTAACCCGTAAAAGTACGATATTTATAAGAAATATTTACCCGAATGTACCCAAAAGCGTGGCAGGTCTAAGTTCAGAGATTTCGATATCCCCTCCAAATTTCATTAAGATCGTATCAGCCGTTTTCACTGCAGAGTGCGAACAAACAGCCAAAAAACACCCGACCTATTTTTTATCAGGGGAGTCAAATTAAAGTCTTCGCTACGCTCATTATAAAAATGCAACAAATGTGTCATGTCCCTCCCTCTCACCAACTCTTCACATAGCCGGGTTGAAATGCTCATGCGTCACATCACAGAAGCCAACACTTTTGTAATGTTTATTTTAGAGAAGATCGAGAGAAAACTATTGAAAAACTGATTACTTTTTCACTCACTCACTTCATAACAAACGACAAGTCCACGTTAATGAAACTTTCTTCATAGCATTTGTACCGAATTCGTAGAATCATAGAAATATACTCGGCTTATGCAATTTTTTTTTTATTATTATTATATTGGGACTCGGATAATGTCTAGATTGCTGGTAAATATGCGTCACTGGAAAGGTTGTATGATACAAAAATATAAACCATGGGATTATATGAGGTTTAAAAAACATTTTATTTTCAGATTTCAGGTAGCACTAAAAGCGAAGTGGAACGAAAGCTTGAGTGAAATTAAATCCCTTCGTTACTCCTAATTAGCAAGTTCTCACCATGGCCTCCAGCTTTTTTTGGCATTTAACTACATCGTGATCGTTGATATTGTTTTTTCTATGTCGGGTTGTTTTTCCTTCTATTTGCTAATTAATTAAAGTAACAGCCCTCTATCCTCTAAACGAATTCCAGAACAACATGGCTGTAGGCTGTAATTTAAGACGGACGAGTTACGTGCTAAAAATGTTACAACCTTAATATACAAATATTCTCAATCTATTATCTCTCTCTTATTTAGCCGAAAATTTACACAATTTACATATTAATTGCAACAAAAGATCTGAAAGCAATAGTTTTAGTAGCTTAAATTATTTTTGTTCAATTACAATTACTTTTATTAGTTACTAATTACTAGCGTGATGCACTTTGTTGCCTACGTGGCACGCTCTATTGTTATTTTCATATTACTGGAATGAATAACCTTGTTTGATTGTGTTTTTGTGTTTAAGGTTTTTAAGTGGTTTAAGCATTTATTTAAGTTTTATTTTTGTATATTGTGGCTTTATATTGTGTTTAAGCTTTAAGGTACCTGCCATAGGGTACGACATGTCCCACCTACGACTAACTAAAATAAGTTGTAAAAGGGTATGCCTATGTACAAATGGGGATAGGAACTTACGGACGTTATTCTACATATATTTTATACAAAACTATTGATGAATGTTGGTAATTCTTCGTCTAAAGCTGGAGTATATTTTTTACCCTGCAGAAAGATAGGCGGGCATACATATATTTTTTGTGTATGGAGATTTTCGTGACCGATATATTGAAGTATAGGATTTTAGATAAACTTGCCACGTGTACCCTATATTTTTATTAGACGGATGCTTGAGACATGTAGAAAGAGAAGAAGAAGAACCACTTGAAAAGGTAATATTTACTGTACGTCAAAGGCGTAAGAGACCGAATAGGAAAGCTTATTGCAAACCAAACATCAAAACAGTTATCAACACCGACAGAAAGATGACAAGTTGCTGAGAAGTAGTAAGAGCTACATCCACCTAGAAGTGTGTATGAAATTCCACGCGGGGATTGTGACAGACGCTATGTATAGGCCAAACTGGGATAAACATGTTTCAGGAACGGGAACATAGGCAAGCCGTTGAACACATGGACATCACATCATCAGTACTTGCTCAACATACTAAGGAAAATGGACATTTTATCCACTTTGCTAGTATAAAACCCATTGCTGCCGTGGAAGAGATTCTCCAAGAATGAAATGGGAGGCTATTAGAGTTAGGAAACGAGCCCAGTTTCAATAAACAGAGAAATTTTACCAACCAAGAAAACCTGTTATCTCAGCCTCTCGGGGATCTATCAACTACAAAGGCATACTGTGAAACTACCAGAATTCCAGTTAGTATCACAATGTCGCACAAACAATGAAACTTATGTAAGTTACCCGAAAAGTGTATCCGTTGGCTTGGCTATGTTTAAATAATAAAATAAGTTAAGACTTTCGCGGCCCGAATATATTAAAAAGGTGTGAAACGGGTCATCTCGCCCCGTCGCGGGTTTACAATTACTAGTGCGTCAGTCGTCAGTCGTCAGTCGTCCTGAAGATGGAACCCAAAGTGGTTCCAAAACGTCAAACTCACGCACTGGTAAGTGTAAACACGCGAAGCGGCGAAATGACCCGTTTCACACTTTTTTTAAAAAAACAAAACAAATTAATTAGCCACACATGCACACGCAAACGTATAGTTAATGCTTGATTTCAGTACTTTGCCTTCCTGTTCGTATTGCTGTGCGCTGAGCTGTCCGTTGCTGTCGTGGCCGTGGCACTGGTGTACCGCAAGGAGCGGTTGTCGGTCTATGCTAATATCCACACGATTCCAACACTTGTATTGCCTGCTTGATTGCAGTTCTTTGCCTTCTTGTTCGTACTGCTGTGCGCCGAGCTGTCCGTTGCTGTCGTGACGCTATAGTGTGCCGCAAGGAGCGGTTGTCGGGACATGCTAAAATCTACACGTTACAAACACCTGTATTGTCTGTTTGGTTGTGGTATTATAATTGTAATTATTAATAAGAATTGTATTCATGTTATATTATATTGTTATGTACCTATTACAAAAAAGGACCGACAAAAGACAGTTTTTAAATTTACAGGTGTTATAATATATATATTTCCTATTACTAGTTCCCTTCAGGAAAAATAGATAGGTAGGCCTACATAAAATTCAACAACGATTATTGTTCATGTAAGGAAAGTGTATTCTTTGTAACCTAGGTTAGTATATTATATTAGTTAAGTTATTATCCATTTCTTCAATTCATTGATTGTTAATTAAGGCTATAACCTATTATGCTCTGCCACAAGAATCTATTCTTATTAGAGCATAAAAATTTCATAATTGTATCACTTTGTAACACAATGGAAAAATAAATCGAATTGAATTGAATTTGTTTCCTTGTTCTTGTTGGTGTGCGCCGAGCTGTTGTGATGTTGGTGTGCCACAAGAAGCGGTTGTCGGACCATTAACAACTACATGATATAACACCTGTATTGCCTGTTAGATTGCAGTACTTTGCCTTCTTGTTCGTGTTGCTTTCTGTGAGCCGAGCAATTGTGACATTGGTGTTCCCCAAGAAGCAGTTGTCGGGCCATGCTAACATCCGCACGATACTAACACTTGATAATGCATGATTTCAGTATTTTGCCTTCTTGTTCGTGTTGCTGTGCGGCGAGCTGTCAGTTGCTGTCGTGACGCTGGTGTACCGCAAGGACCTGTTGTCGGGTCTAGAAACCCGACTGACTGCAAAGCTAACATCCAGATATGGGCACGACACAAACACTAACAACGACTTCACACAGGCCGTAGACATCGCGCAATACAAAGTAAGCTGATGCAGCTACACAAATCATTGTAATCCGTAACTTTAATGATGGATTATTATAAGTATAAACTTAACTACCGTACCGTGTTACGCGAAGTGTCAGGAGTTTGTGAGGGTTGCTTGAGGGGTGCGAGTTGGTGCTAACAAGCGCTTCCTAGAAACAACAAAAACACCACTTTATGTATTAAAGACGAGCGTTCACTAAGTTTTGGGGAAATGGCGTAATGATGAAGGGAATTGAACGAAAAGAATGCATGTACACGTTCACATTCTTTAATTATGTTTAATGTTTTTATGATTAGTAGTTAGTACCTAAGTGCGAGTTCACTATCCTTCATCTTAATTCGATAAAGGTTAATTCTTAGTAAAAACCAGTCAGAATAAAGAACGTAATTCATAAACCAATGACCGATGCAGTTCTTTAAATCATTAACGTCAACAGTTAACAAATCCATAGAGATTTATACCTATGTAAGTCAGTGGTAGTTTTAATCGATCTAAACGCGGCTTTATGAGCGTAAAATAGTGTGTAAAGTATTGATTCTGCTATATTACTCCTTCGAGAGCCCGTTTTAATGAAATTGAGAAATCTCTAACTTTGTCTTCACAACAGATTACGAATTAATTCTAACAGTTATTATTATAAATTTCAGCACTAATTATTACTTATTGGCTTTAGTTCAAATGTATTGAGTATACTGGTGGATATATTTCTATACATTATCTAGCTATACGTAACTAATGTATTGCAGCTACAGTGTGACCCTTGACTTACTGAATAGCTCCAAACCAGAACCCATCTCGCGTTCACTCCAACTTGTGTTTTAGTAGGGATTAGGATATCAATCCTAGAAGTTCATTTAATGGAGTTAGTTTGTGTAAACGTGATCAGATGATATCAAAGATCTTGGTTTTCAGTTCAACTGTTGTGGCATCCATGGAAGTAGCGACTACCTTCACACTCAGTGGTGGAACGAGAGCGCCCGATCGAGTGAGCCTAGCAACGTTCCAGCCACGTGCTGTGTGCTCGCGCATGCCCACGTGGAGGTAAGTACACGTGGCAACGAACTACCGGACTACCAATTATTTGTATGTATGTATATGTAACTTATTATATTCCAATGTGTCTTGATCGCCAATTCAAATTAATTTCACATACGAGTTTTGTCACCTTTGAACCTCAGTTTTCACACATACTTTATTTTTAAACTTCAGGATGTACTTTTGGGATGTATTGTATACGTACCTCATACTTAATTTTGGAAAATTACTACAGATTTTCAGTTTTATGACACATTATCTACGATCAGTTACTAAAGAAACACGAAGCAATAATACTGGTACAAACCACAACCTTATTGGTCAATTCGATTAGTAAGAACCTGGTGGGTGTAATTTATATTATGCATTCATGTTTTTCTTGATAGGAACTATAGCCAATGCCAATCAGTATAAGTTGTTTTGAAAAGTTCTATGTTTGCGTCGAGGAGCGTATTTAAAAAAAAATGGTTGTGAACTGGAATTTGTATACCATGCAGTATTAGGACCTACCAAATTCGTAAAAGAATACTTTATGGTGCACTGCACCATTATTGCTACAGAAGATAGAGAACATAATTTCTAATAAGATGTGATAGCTGTATTAATTTAGAATTTCTTGGTCGCAAATATGTTTCAAAACAAATCACCATTTCATTAATTATAAAATCAAGAATATAAGATGTTTTTCTTTGTCTTAGGCTAACTCTGGTAGTCCAATCTCGGTAGTATCCAGGGTTTTTGGTGGAACCGTAAGTATAGTTGATTATTTGCTATAACTTTAGGTTGGAATCTCTCATATATCCAATGTAATAAAGTCAATTGTCAAAACTAGCATCCCAAATCGGATTCGAAAGAATCGGATGGTTTAAATCTAATACAATGTCACATGATTGTTAGGTATTGTGTGCACTATGAACTATGACATTGAACACGATGTTGCAGGTGGAGGAAGCCTGGCAACATCCCCAGCTGCAGAACAACTCCGCCTGTCAGTCCTCTAACGAGACCGTCAACGCTAACGTGCGCTACACACAGGTGCGCATGTAGACTTCGAGCATTCAAACAGCCAGAATATGTGAACACTACACTTTACGACAAACACTCGCCCCAACGGACATTTTTACATGTTATACTGTTAAATCCTTATTTCTACCGTGTTAAGTACATCACGAATCATAATTGTCACGTTCTTTATTTATCTGCCGAAACAATTCCGTGCTCCGTGCTTTGTGCCCGACCTACACGTTTCAAAATAGATTTTGCTATAAACTCAATATTCTATTCAACTGGATTTAAGGAATTTTGTGTCGTTATGAGTGATTTGCGTTGCTTCAATTTCAACTTCCTTTATAAATAATACATTTAGATTTTAAAATTTAAAATTGGTTATAATAACTAATTCAAAACTATTCATAAAGTTGTCAAACTAGCTATGTGGGCCTACATCCAATTTATCCTCTCGATTCCAGTTTTAATAAGAAATTAGTTCTCTTCCCACTCTAGGTATGAACCTCTATACAAACATCGTTCTCTTGTTAGTAACTACGAGCGAGCTCATCGCATTTGTGTAACCTTATATTAATTGGATCTTACCTAGTCTGGTCTGGTAGGGTCTACGTAACAGGAGATGGCATATTGAATTCCATGCGCATAGGCGGTAGAACCACAGAACCGTCTTTAATATTTGAAAGAGACAGGATGGCTTATTTGTTCACTACTTAGCTATTCGATGTTTGTCCTTAGATTCTCTGTGTTCTAAGGAACATTGGTTTGATGTGATTTGTTTGACGATATTATTTACGATGAAGTAAACAAACAAGTGGATATGACTGAGATTGTAGCAATGGCAACAGAGGTTAAATGAAAGAGGATCTTATACTTCCATTCAATATGAGGTAACCTATGCATTTACATGTCTGGAAGATGGAGGGCAGCAAATAATTCTATTTAAGATAAGCGAAGAATTGCCCGATTAAATCGTACAAATTAGCAATTATGTATATTGATTGTCTTTACAAATTACCAGAATATTTTTAAAACATATTTATGCTAGCCAAAGGTACAATAACATTCATTAAAAAAATCTTTTAACATATTTTTTATTGGTTCATAATCATTAACTTAGCTTATAAGTAGCAATAGCATCATAAAAGGCAAAAATTTAGTATGTGATTCTTCGTTAATTGTTCAGATGTGTAATATATAAATAATGTAAGTAATATATTGCCAATTGCAAAAATTGTATTGTTTCTTTAAGTTTAGAGTGTGCACTATAAGGTGCAATTGCAATGGATTCCTATAAAATGAGTAGTGTTCCTGAAGCGGCGAGCAATGTGCATGGCTGTTTCCAAGCTGGAAGTGACTAGTTAAAAAATATGTTGGTAAGCTTTCTATACCAGGTTAGTACATCTTTCGTATACCACGTTCAAGGTAGTTACTAGTTTAAAACAGATTATATTAATCGAGTTTTCTAACTTCGTATCCATTTTCAAATGTTTAAACAAATATATTAGGTTAATTTCACCTAGTTATATTATAAATAATTTTCCGTTTCAAGAACTATGATTTCATTAAGGGAAGTTGGTTCAACAAAACGTATATGTTTATTTAGCCTGCGTTTTGATAGATTTAATTCTGTCCAACTAATACATATTTATAATATATATAAAGTAAATCGTTTTCGTTTTAAATGCACGAAATTTCTTTGGCGAGGAGAAAAAACAACAAAAGTCAACAAAAGAAATCACTGCACACATGACGAATTAATACCATTCAAAGAAAGTCATTGCAAAGCTTGTCGTTGAAACCGAAAAACCGATTACTTTAATACATATCGGCCACGAAAACCTTCAAAAACATATATATGGCTTGATTTTCATAAATCCAACCCTTTTTTCATAAAAAAAAATGTTATGCAGTTATTTTCAAGAGGTATTGTGCTCAAGATTAATTTATCTCAAACAAATAGTAAGAAGAAAAATGCTCTTATTTTAAAAGAACACTGCGAAATAATAAATAATAATGCGAATTACGATAATTTATAAATATTGTTATAGTTTTTATCTCGCTGTACCTGTGTATTGATTTTATTATATTATCATTTTGAAATTTGTTCAACTAATTTTTATTATTTTCTTTGCATTTATGTAATATCACTGCTATGTATTGTCCTCCTTTGCAGTTTTTGTGATCGAATAGAACACAATCTGTTGAATAAACAATATTTAAAAAAATATTAATAGCTTGTAAGTACAATCTATACGTATAATAACACACGTGGAGGAAAATTGGTGTTTTCATATTGATACATAAACATTGTAACTATAGTGAACATAAAAGAATAGTTTTGGCGTCAACTTAAACGCCAATGCCAACTTTAAAACTGGTACTTATCTCAATCGTGAACGTTCATATGAATAGTGTACCATGGTGATCGAGCTAGGCGAAGTTAATATGTTGAGGTTAAAGTGGTCTGTGTTGACGTCAAATACATTATGTGACGTATACGAGTCTTTATTCACCCTTGGCTTGTTAGCCTAAACTGATTTACAGTATTTATTAATTAATTCATTCATTCATTCATTCATTCATTCACTCACTCACTCACTCACTCACTCACTCACTCACTCACTCACTCACTTTCATACTTAAAGGTTGGATGGAAGATAAGGTTTTACTAGCCTTAATCCCGCCTTGAAATAAAGACCTGAATCAATCAATCAATCAATCAATCACTCTCTCAGTCTCTCACTCTCTCACTCACTAACTCATTCATTTATTTATTGTTTTATTTATTTATTTATTTATTTATTTATTTTTATTTTCATTATCATTTACACTAGTTTGAACATGCTACATTATAAAAATGCCTCGTCGAATCTTGCTTGTCAGCCGAAGCACATAGTTAAATAACAAATTGTGTAGATGGCTTTTACAGTATCGTGTTTCAACAAAGTATAATTAATATTATATTTTCGTGTTTTAGACGAGCCAACGCATAATATTATGCTAAATGTATTTTATTTATTTATTTAACGTCTATCCTGTTCAGTTATTCAAACCGATTTACAAGTGAGGGCAATAAAAACAAACCTAAGTACATAAATGCAATGTTCCCCTTGATTGCCTGTTGAATGTATTTTGTGTGTTACAGGTTCTTGGGATGATTCTCTCTTTACTACTTTTCCGAAATCTGAGCAACAGCGTCTAGCAGGAGGCTGGAGCAGACGTTCTTCTACCAACGAGTGTCCTATAGCCCATATCGAGGAGTGTCCCATAGCCCATATAGAGCAGTCATGCTTTTCTTACAATATCTTCGAAGCGTGTCCTAGCCCAAATACGCAGACCTGCTTTGCTTACGAGATTGATGCGGAGTGTCCTATTCAACAACCTACTATTCTTAGAAATTTGGGCTTGCTTTTGTTTACAAGATGTTAACAAACAACCCTACTCTGCTTAGAAGATTACTGCAACAGAAGACACCTGCTTAGAATATTTCAACTTACCTACTCTGCTTAGAAGATTGCTGCGATGAAGAAGAATTGCTTCTTACAAGATTTTAACGAACAAAAACAAACCGCTTAGAAGATGACTTCATCAGAGACGACCATGCTTAAAAGATTTCAACATGATACCTATTACCTACACTGCTTAGAAGATTTAATCAATCAGTGGACACATGCTCACAATATTGCTTAAGTCGCTGACAATGGTAACTGTCGATCTCACCTTAGATTTCTTTCTCATTGAATGGTACAAGGAATTCCAAATTATAGGATGTGGATGTAGAGTATGCATGGGTTAATTTCATTCTTGATCACTCACTAATACGTGGATTGGGATCAAAAATATAATGTTTATGAGTAGGTAATTCAAAGTGAAGTATCTTCTACTTTCTCGAATATCAAGTGATTTTGTCCCTGTGTGGAATGTGCGTGTCATGTTAGTTCACACACTTATCAACTCATTTCGACCGGCTGCTATCCTCGAATCTCAATTTTTCACGTTTTGTGTAAAAAAAGAACTAAATATTAGACCCAGTTCAACGAACATCCTATAACGATATAATTTTGATACAAGCAGTTCTTGTCCTCAACTGTAATCAAACAAGGCCTACTATTAGGTCTAGCTCATAATAAGATAATTTCTAAGAACATTCCTTTAGATTACACAGCATATTGTACTATAGGCTTACACTATTCCTATTGACGTTTGACGCTTGATGTTTGGATCGTAGTCGCCATGTTTGTTTACACTTATGCAAGACACGTGTGACCATTATATAAGTATCAATGCGCGTGACCCTTAAATTATTTCTATTGGTTAGAAATAATAGCTTCGCAACAAGAGTACCTGTGATTGTGAATGCAATTTTCTTGTGAGTTAGCGGAATCCCTCTCAACTTGATTTCGAGAATTGGACTTGAAGCATTATGTCACTGTAAGTCGAAATATGAGACATTTAAAACTGTCAATTTTAATTGATATTTGGACCTATCCTCTTCAAAGTTATAATTCAAAACTGAAGAGATAAAATCAAAAACATTTTTCACAGTGGTGAAAAATATAGTGCAGTACTGTGCATCGCTGTTGTGATGGGCTTACGACTTGTATTAAATTGTAGTAAATATTCTAGTTCACAAAATATAATTATATTTTACGAAAACAACATTATACCGAGAATGGTAGTCTAGTGATATTTATTTACACATAATATACACATTTAATCATACTTTAATAAGTATTAATATTCTGGTCGTTGATGACTCACTGTATGCTAATTGATGACCGTTTAATTTTTTATTGAACAGCATGTTATCTATCATGTTGTCTAAACTGTAAACGATATGAATACGTGCAGTTGATAACGTAAAGCCATGTTATGTGTGTGGGTGTGCCGCCGCCGTGTGCGTGTTATAAGAAAGTTCCCCTGTCTCCACTTCTAGGTGGACGGTGGTGTGACCGTTTACCTTGGTGAGTGGAGTAAGTAGAGCTTTTTTCACCCGGTTGTAAAATGGCACATCTTAGTGGAAATAGTGGAAAAAAAGGGAACAAACCTAAAGTGAGAACTACACGGAAACTCACAACGGTCGATATTCTTGGGGGGAAAATGCGCCAAAATCGACAACGTTCAAATTCATTCAAATTCCTGTTCGCTAGGCCAACTGAGACCACAGTTGGTTACAATTTTGGGTAGTTGTCAAGGAAGCGGGAAAATATGGCTCGACAGTCTTCAGTAACACTGTTCAAGAAGTTATTTTTAAATAATTAAAAATAATTAAATTGATTTTCAGGTTTTTGGATTTTCTAAAAAGTCTAAAATTGACCACATTCGTGGATTGATCCTGGCTGATAAACATAAAATATTGAAAATCTACGACTGTAGGGCTGTCCATGTATGCTTATTAACAACTATGTAAAGTTTTGTATACGTCGGATTCAACCTGGCCGAGCGAATAGCCATGTGAACTACAAACCAGGTTAAGAGAGTGATGATTGTTGAAACGTGGGGGAAGGGGGGGGGGGAATCAGCGACCCCCAGAATAAGGGTTTCGTGCCCAGCTCGTGAGCTCTTTCTATCGATTATTCTCGCAACATTGCGCGTTGTACATAGACAATTGATAACAATACCAATCAATTCATTGGTGCGTATTACACTTCATTTTTCAACCATTCTCTCGGCATATTGTGCGCCACTCTCATGTAAATCATTCCAGTTATCAAACTTGTCAATTTTATGTTTTCATAATATTGTTGAAACTTTAACAATATAATTATATTTTAACAATTTCACTTAGCTTGTTGAAGTTTAGATGGCAACTCTTTAAATTTTCATGGGGGTTTAGACAGACCATGCACAACACGTTCAGGTCAGCAGCTATATTCTGTGCTCACAGGCACACATCGAAACGTAATTTTAAGATTGTACACATAAATGATAACTTAAAATGTGTTTCAGTACAACACACGTATATTAATTAAAAATTATATTTTGTTCTTTGCGAAAATACATTCCAAATGCTATATATAATGATTACCTATGGATATTATACGACCGTGTGGTTATGGTTATTGGATGTGTCATGCAATATAATACTATAACGGTTCTTCATGTATATATCTCGTTTTTTTAATTTATTGCATACGTACGAAAGCATTCCTAGAGAATTGTGTAAAATATGATTTTAACAGAAAATTTTAGATTTTATGATTTTCGATCGATGCCTCTTGTAGACCTATGTTTAATGTTTGACAACCTTGTAGTGATTCGAGTAATAACGAGCTTTTATATATAGAGGTGAATATTTTTAATCTTTGTAAGATCCGCATGGTGTAAAAAGTTTTTTTAAGGTAATATTATCATTTCAAGAACTTGGAGACAGATATCTTAAATTATATAAACTATATAGGAATGGATAAAGGCCTACTAAAATCAATGCTCAAGACTCCTGATTTTGAGTTGTTAAAACGAAAACCTCCAAAATTTTGTGTCTATCTGTAATAAATATTGACAGGCATCAAGGGGCACTGTTAATATTTCTTCGAAAATAGACGAAAATCTATAATATTGTCTCATACCAACATATTGAGGAAACACTTAGCCCGCTTTATGATATGTATGCAAATACACTGCCCTCAGCTCAACTTCTAAGTAAAAATCTGCCCCCTCCCCCCCCCCCCCCCCCCGCCCCCTTTCCAGCCAAAATAAAACATTTGTGAGTTTGTCTCGACGATAGTATATAGCGGATAGCCTGTGGCTACGCCTGCCTTTACAGAGCTTGACATTATACATACAGCACGAGGCTGTTCAAAAACACACTCGGACAGTCAGACTCGAGTTGGAGGTTTTATGTCCAGGAGCCTTAATAGATCTTAAAAAATTGGATTCTTCGAAAACCAAACAAAGACGTTGTCAAGAGAATTATTTCCCAACGTATATCACTATAAATTAACACTGAAGTCGATCGTATGAATAAGGTTTTGATCAATTTCATATAATGCATAAAACACGTGATACCTATTTATAGTGAAATAGAAGAAATTAGAGTAATGCACGAGAGAAATGAAGTGAAAAGGAAATGAAGGAAAATAATATATCTCTATTACAAGATAGTGACAGTGAAGGTTGCATTCGAGTCTGAATTGCACGATACATGTAAAAACATCAACTATAACTAGTATTAAGATAAACAGCAGTGCCAATGGATTATTTTACTTCGAACGTAAATCATTTAACTTTTAAGACAAAAAGCGGCCACTTTTAAAGCCAAGATAGCAGCTATTCAAAATGTTCACGCACTGTGAATAAATGTTTCGATATTTTCTCAAATATAAGTTTGTACTACTTATGATAATGAATTTAAGAAGCGATAACGAATATGAATTATCGATGGATGTTATAACTATGATTGAAGAATTGATATAATTTTGTAATATATTGTTGTATTGGTGTTATCTTATATTCTTACATTGACGAAAGCCGAATAAGCTGACTGACAAATTTAATAATAGCATGTAGTCAGTCTACTTATGTCTGATGCGTACAATAAATAGATTTAAATAAAGGTGACATTATTATTAAAAAAAAAAACTAATTCGGATTATATAGGCCTACTCATTTTAATGGGAGGCACCTAGCAAGATTTATATTGCAACGCGATTAGCGAGCATTATGTTTCGAAATATTACATAAAATAAACATTGTTGTGGATATCATCAATTGTATTGTTTTAATGTATATAGTGTTAATAAGATATCAACAGATTATAGTTATCACTCATTGCATATTATATGCGATGGTCTGTGTACGGTCTATAAAATGAACATGTTGTGGATATTGTCAATTGTACTGTTTAAATGTATAGTGTTTATTGTATAAAATATGTTGT
This sequence comes from Sweltsa coloradensis, assembly GCA_024449915.1. Taxonomy (NCBI): domain Eukaryota; kingdom Metazoa; phylum Arthropoda; class Insecta; order Plecoptera; family Chloroperlidae; genus Sweltsa; species Sweltsa coloradensis. The sequence goes on along the minus strand of JAMZAV010000136.1, from coordinate 338,010 downwards.
CTCAAGACTAAAGTAATTACTCATTGCATATTATGCGATGGCCTGTGTACGGTCTATTGAGAAAATTGTAAGGTTTGAATGAATATGTTGTCAATTAGAGTGCTAAATATAGAATTCGCACCGATGTAGTACCTACTTATGTAGGTTAAGTGTTGAAAATAATATTAACTGGAAGGAAATCTTCGTTATGTTTAAAATTTCTCCACTCCGGTGTTAGCCAACTGTCAGTGTCATGTTGTTTACCTTTAGGGTATCGTACGAATTTATATTGATGTAATTGTGATGTTAACAATAAATAACTTGTACGCTGCATGTAAATGTAAAATGGCAAGTTGTTATTTGGTGTAAATGTAAAAAGAAAATGAATATTACTTATCAAATAAATGTATTAATAAATGTTATGACTGTAATAAAAATGGTATATCACGTTATAAGACGAGTGTAACGATAAATAATGTTATACCTCCCGTCTTTGGCAGTACTTGCGAATCAAAGTTGGTTCAATCCATCCGCCTATAAGGTAACGTTGACAGAAGTAAGTAGGGCTAAATGTTATGTCTTTACGTCCTGTGTATTTGTCATGTCATTTTCTAGATTCAATCCAACTAAAAATCGATACGTTAGATACGTATTAATAAATAATTAAATCCGTACTAATTTTATAGTCTATACTCTCTCACTACTCAATCACATAACTAACAAACAATTATTACCAACTATACATACTTATTTTAAATACAAAACACTGGGTAAACAAGTTGGACACGATTCCACCCGCGGACAGCGCCAGAATCAATGTTAGGCCACTTCGAACTCATATATAAGTATAGAAATGATCAGAAGTTACAAATCATCGACCTGTAGCGGGGTTCGATCCCTCTTCTACATTGAGTAGAGTAGAGTAGATCTTTATTCACTTAGACTAATACATGGTACAACACATTCAGCCAGCGATTTAGCCGCGGTCGTTTAACCAGTTCCCACTCGAACACTGAAGTTAAGCAACATCGGGCGTGGTCAGGGGTTGAGTGGGTCGCCGCTCTGCCCTGAAACACACGTATATCGCTGGCTAGAGCAGACTAGGGTTCGTAAGCTTGTGTGACAGCTTCGTTCTCCTTGGCGCCGTCTGCTCGGCAGTCCGGGTTAGTGGAGGAACCTATATGACTGTCAAAAGTTACACCGTCCTTTCGGATGGGACGTAAAGCCGTTGGTCCCCTTGGTACTTTTCGGTAGGAGTAGGCTATGTGCCGGTACCGGGTTTCCCCTCCTCCCTTCTCTATTAAATTTGCACTAGTGGGCTACATTGCCTGTTGCAAATAGAGACATAATAATAATAATAAGTATACACCTCTTCGTGAAGAGGGAGTTAATAGTTCCTAAAGCTTAAACATGGTATAAAATGAATAATAATATAGAATGCGTAATTCATGTGAATCAAGTTATGTGTATATTACTAGTATGGTATACTAGTATTGAGAATTGAAGTTGTTTGAATTGATAAATTGAGTATTGAAATGAAAAAATGAAATGAGTAATAATACTAATAGTAGGTAGGTAGGCCTATGATATGATACAATACAATGTTATTTACTATGAATAATAACAATATAAAACGCTAGCATATGGTGATTGTAAGTAGAGACTCTAGTCACAAGACCAACGAATCACACTTAAACTTTCAGTCAATATTTTTCCCACTATCTTTGATCCAATTCTTGAGAGTTGATGAGTTTCTTGTCCATTGACGCCATATCCGCTCATCACACTATCATCACTCGTTCTTTCGCCGGAGTACGTGATACATACACACACAATATCATTGTTAATTGCCATTCCTCATGCAAAAGCAGTGGCGTGGCGAACTACTAAGAGTGATCGGTGCCTACAATATTTTAACTATACCCACCCCTACTTTCGTGGGCAACAAGGGGGTCTGGGGGCTCGCCCCCAGTTTAGCCCCGCAGGGAATTTTTTCAATTTAGGTGATCCTAGAATGGATTTGGTGCGTTTTACCAGCAATTAATCTTATTTCATAGATGTTGATAGCCTCATTTTTATGTAATGAAATTTTAATAAATAGCTGAAAAAATGTTTTTGTTTAACTCATAATACCAACGGTTTGTCATTCTTTTTTGTCTTCCCCAGTTTAGCCCCGCAGGGATTTTTTCAATTTTGGTGATCCTAGAATGTGGATTTGGTGCATTTTACCTGCAATTAATCTGATTTTATAAATGTAATGGCTGAAGATATTATGTGTTTTTTTATGAACTCATAAAGCCAACGGTTTGTAATTCTTTTTTGTCTTCCCCAGATTAGCCCCGCAGGGAATTTTTTTAATTTTGGTGATCCTAGAATTGATTTGGTGCGTTTTACCGGCAATTTATATGATTTATTAGACGAGTGAGCGAAGCGAATGAGGATTACTATTCAAGATAAATGGCGCTTATTCTGTGACTCCGTGCGTGTGTGTGCTAGTGTGTACTACAAAATCAGCCAAATCGCTGAACATATTGCGCTTATGTTCAAATTGTTGATTTCATAAAGCCAACGGTGTGTTATTCCTCTTCGCCTCCTCGTAGCGGCATATCCAGAATTTGAGAAAAAATACACATTGTGAAACTAATCAATGAAGAATTTAGTACTACAAGAAGAATCCGGGGGCCTTCCCATTAAAAAATGTATATCCTGAATCGTTAGATAATTTGCTCGTTTTGGAAATCAATTTTGTTATTTTTTCGTTTTCTCCGTTTATTGGCAGAGCCATTATTTGGGATTTAGGAAATCTACTTATAAACGCACAATAATGAAAACTAGGGGCTCCGTGGGCTTGCCCCCGGGAAAATGTAAATTCAAGATAATTTGGTACAAATCTGTGCATTTTGAAGAACACTTTGTTAACAATATTTGAAGAGAAAAAATATGATTGTATTCTTTTACGGGTAAACTTGCTGTCTTGATCTCATTGAAATCAATGCTCTTTTATCTAGAAATTGTACTGGAAATACTTCAATCAATTCAAATAGGTCCAAGAATGTTCTTCTTATTGCATTTATTATTGCATTCACGACGTCGACAATCATGCTTCATAAGTCGGTAAATCATTCGTTGTCGGTAACTTAAAACTTAAAACAGAAAACTCGAAAATGTTTTTGACGCGAATAATCTTAGCTGTTAAAGCGCCCTAATATACTAATACTTCCTCCATGCCACCAGCTGTTTAATTTAATTTATAAATTCCCCAAATTAATCTATTCCATCAAAATAAGCTATAGGATATTACGAACGTATCTATTCATTTAGCAGAATTGTTGAATTGCTACCTGTTATTAGTTAAGTTGAGAACTACTGGATGAATATCCATCATGCATGTTGTCTGCACTTTTACTAAATCATGATTCATGACAAACTTTTACATCAGTCCAGTAAAACTCTAATGTAAAGCCATACAATTCAGTAGGTGTGATTTTAACAATTAAAATAGTCATAAAAAGTATAAAAAATATCATGTTTCAATAAAAAGTAATGGATGGGTGGGTCCCTGCGGGACCACCCACCCACCCCTTTTGGTATCGGTGCCTGGGCTCCGATTTGGTATGTTCGCCACGCCACTGTGCAATAGCACGTGTTACACTTACTATAATTCGGGAGACCAATCTCTCCTACTCTCAGACTCTGCTATCGCGGAGAGTGCATGCTCAAGAACAAAATAGGATAGATACCAAATCAGTTATTCTATTTCCAACTAACTTGCCAAAAGTTAAAGTAAATCACAACCCTAAAATTTAGGCTAGAAACCTAATTTAATCCAAATATATTTTTACGAGTATAAGAAGTATGTTTTACCATTGGACTTGACGTAGCCTAAATATTGCTGTACTGCAGTGGCGCCGGAGCCGGGGGGAAAATACTAGTTTTGCCCCCACCCCCACACCCCCCCTCCTTGAATTTTTGATCGTTGAATTTTGATGTGACAAGATTATGTAAAATATCATATCAATATGTGGATCTTTACAATTTTAAAATTATCTACTAAAGCACGTTAAAATCTGGCCCCATGAATGAACCGTTCTAGCTGGGGGTGGGGGGGGGGGGGGGGGGGGGGGGAGGGCATCCCCCCAGACCCTCAATTTTGTGCCAGGATGCATGCTTTTCCCAAAGCAATTGTATCAAAGGCAGTTGTAGAAACTTAATATTGCCCCCCCCCCCCCTCATTTCCAGAATGCACTTCCGGCGTCACATGGTGTACTGACGACATGCACTATATGAGCAGCCACCTTCAATGATGACGTCTGTCTGCTTTTCAACGTCATCGAAATCGTGATTTTTGAAGTGTGTATCACTACTAAAATATTGACTTATAAAAATAAAAGTAAATATATTAAGAAAGAAAATGCACACATCCCTATTTTAGTGTGGATGTGACATTATTATGTTATCTGTTAAACGTGTGTTTTAAAACCCATTGTGAGTGTTCCTCATTTGAGCTCATTAGGCCCTACCAATTACATCATGATTAAACTTTTACATATTTTCTGAAAATTTCATATTAAAACATATTTATTTGCAATCACGGAACAGTACATCAATAATTTACAAACTGTTTTCTAGTAAGTCTGACTAAGCAGCAGTTTTAAATTGGACGAGCTTATGTGGATCTGCTTTGCATTTGCTTTTGGAAAACCATGGGATGCTGTTGCCGGATCTGCTTCCAGCGTTTAACTAAAGCACACAAGACGGACAAACAGACATTATCACGACGAAGACCCGGATCGACTTACGTCGCAAGACTCGTCTCGTTTAGGCCTACATCAGTTTGAATAGTTGAATTTTGTTCTCTTGTTGGTAATGTTACTGATAGTTTAAAATTTACTGCACAAATTCTGCTAACCTCGATGCCAGTATTTGGGTTATCTACCATACATTTCCGTTATGTGTCGGATTGTCGCAATTCTCGCACTACTCTGTTAATCTTCCAATTCATTTCAGCAAGGTTCAGACTTTTGTTTTTATTTCTTGAAGTTTTTGTAGTTTTTGTTGTTTATTTGTTAATAATTGGATTAGCGAAGCAAAGACTTCAATTTCACTGACCCCCCCCAAAAAAAAATTAGCGCAGGTGTTTTTATTTTATATTTATTTATTTTTTGTATTTTTGTCTGTTTGCGTTCTCCCGGGCAAACGGCAAATATGCGATCTTAATGAAAATTGGAGGGGACCTTCGAAATCTCTTAGAACTTAGACCTGCCACGTTTTTGGGTACAATCGAAGAAATATTTCTCATGAATATTGTACTTTTACGATTTTTTTTTCGATTTTTAATGCGATTTTTTCGTGATATTTAGCTCGCGACTGGGCAAACGGCTACTCTGATCTTGATGAAACTTTATGGGAACGTTTGAAATTACTTGAATTAGATGTTTTATGATTTTGGGGACAATCGAAGAAATATTTCTCATAGAAAGGTGGGGATGTGCCTTTTGAAACAAAAAGTTGAAAAAGTTATCTAGAATTAATGGAAATGGTATTGCCACAGCAATTAATACTACTTTATAAAATGTATCCTTATTTAACAAAAATATAATTTTGTATTGGAACTTGAAAAAGTAATGAGATCCCACTTATACTAAAAACGTAGTAATCATTGGAAAGAAATATTAAAAAAACTCATCCATCAACGCGACTGGAAAAAGCGTTTGCGAAGCGGCCTAGTTATAATTGGATGAGCGAAGCGAAGATTTCATTTCACTACACTGGAAAAAAAAACCGGAATGTTTTTTTTTCTTTTTTTTTCCTGTTTGTTATCACGATTCCGGCTAAACCGATACTCCAATTGCGATTAAATTTTCTGGAGACCTTCGAAATCTCTGAACTTAGAACTGCCACGTTTTTGAGCGCAATCGAAAAATTATTTCATACAAGGCTGTGAGAAAGGTCTAAAATCAATCTATATTTTCGTGCTATTTGGGCGGATTCTGAGCAAACGGGTGGGGTTACAACGTTCATATTTCACATGGACATTGAGGTAAGGGTGATGTATTGACGTTTGAAAGAAAAAGTTGAAAATTTTAGCCAGAATCTATAGAAATAAAGGTTTTAATATTTAACACCTCAAAAAACTGAAATTAAAACCTTTATTTCTATAGATTCTGGCTAACTTTTTCAACTTTTTCTTTCAAACGTCAATACATCACCGTTACCTTAATGTGCATGTGAAATATGAACGTTGTAGCCCCACCCGTTTGGTCAGAATCGGTCCAAATGTCACGAAAGTATCGCACTAAAAATCGAAAAAAATCGTAAAAGTACTATATTCATGAGAAATATTTCTTCGATTGTACCCAAAAACGTGGCAAGTCTAAGTTCAGAGAAAATGAAGGTCCCATCCAATTTTCATCAAGATCGCATATGCCGTTTGCCCGGTAGAGAGCGAACAAACAGACAGAAAAACAAACAAAAAAACAAACAAAAAAACACCCGAGCTAAATATACATTTCCTAATTTCATCATAATATCTTCCCTTCTTTTTCTATACATAATACATATTTTTGTATTGAATTGTTTAGGAAAACGCTAAGGTCCCGCCGCGTTGATGGATGAGCTTTTTATAGTTTTTAGTTTGGGTGGGATATCTTTACTTTTGCAAGTGCTTTGTTTTGTTGCCTACGCATTGTAGGTGATTGTTGTCAAGTTTCTATTGTTTCTTGTCAATTGGTATTATTTACCGTAAAAAATTTATATTAAAAGCTTTATTTCTATGGATTCTGGCTAACTACTTTTTTTCTTTAAAATTCTTTCAAAAGGTACTACATCACCAGAACCTTAATGTCCATGTATAATATGAACGTTGTAGCCCCACCCGTTTGCTCAGAATTGGCCCAAATGGCACGAAAATATCGCACATAAAATCAAAGAACTTATATTAAAAGCTTTATTTCTATAGATTCTGGCTAACTTTTTCAACTTTTTTCTTTCAAAATGTACTACATCACCATAACCTTAATGTCCATGTATAATATGAACGTTGTAGCCCCACCCGTTTGGTCAGAATTGGCCCAAATGGCACGAAAATATCGCACAAAAAATCGAAAAAAATCGTAAAAGTACGATATTCATGAGACATATTTCTTCGATTGTACCCAAAAACGTGGAAAGTCTAAAAAGATATCGAAGGTCCTGTCAAATTTTCATCTAGATCGCATATGCCGTTTGCCCGGTAGAGAGCAAACAAACAGACAAAAATACAAAAAAAAACAAAAAAAAAAAACACCCGAGCTAAATTTTTTGGGGGTCAGTGAAATTGAAGTCATCGCTTCACTCGCTTCGCTCGCTACGCTCATCCAATTAAATTATATTCATGTAAATACATAGCAGTTTCAGGAGTGTGAAGGAAAGTTGAGTGTAATGCTATGGGTGGGGTATTTATTTGTATGTTCGGGCGCACTAGATTAAGTTAAACGTCAGCTGGATGAAGGTATTCATTGATGGTGTTGAATGTAGCAATGGAATCGCAAATGGCCGCCCAATCCTCCCATTGGATTAGACCTTTTCCATGGTGGCCTTTTCGCCCATCGCTTTAGGCCCATGTTGGCTTCAAGGATACAATATAGCATGCGCACTCCACGTAAGTGATTGTGACGTAAGTGAGTTGGCGCGTCACGCGGTTAGGCGCGTGGTTTAACAAGTAACTTGTTTGCTGTGTTTTATTATGATTTCATTAATTATATTAGGTAAATATACATTAAAGCGGACGTTAAAAAAAACTACTAAACGTTTCTATCAATTAATATAAAGGACTTTATACGGAGTTTTATATTTAATTGTCATCATCCATAAACAAATGTAACCTAGAAATCCTATAACGTTTCTATTTAAAATATAAAGGACTTTCACCCGAAATATTAAATATTATTTTTGCCATTCATAAACCAAAAAACCAACAAAACCTTTGACGTTTCTATGTAAAATATGAAGGATTTTCCCCCGAAAAGGAGTTTCATTAATTGTTATTGTTACTATTCTGTTGTTTTAAAAGAAAACATAAGAATAGAATATTAAAAAAAATCGCTTTGACGGAGATTTGAACCATCGAACCTTGTTTGCTGTGTTTTATTATGATTTCATTAATTATATTAGGTAAATATACATTAAAGCGGACGTTAAAAAAAAACTACAAAACGTTTCTATCAATTAATTAAAGGACTTTATACGGAGTTTTATATTTAATTGTCATCATCCATAAACAAATGTAACCTAGAATCCTATAACGTTTCTATTTAAATATAAAGGACTTTCACCCGAAATATTAAATATTATTTTTGCCATTCATAAACCAAAAACCAACAAAACCTTTGACGTTTCTATTTAAATTATAAAGGACTTTCATCCGCAAAGGAGTTTTATTAATTGTTTATTTTTATTATTTATTATTATCATTTGCATTTATTTGTACAACATTTGCCATTCATTACCCAAAAAACCCTACAAAACCTATTTCTATGTAAAATATGAAGGACTTTCATCTGAAAAGGAGATTTATTAATACTAATTATTAGGTATTTTTGTCATCCTAAACCCAAAAAAACCTACAAAACCTTTAACGTTTCTATTAAAATATGAAGGATTTTCCCCGAAAAGGAGTTTCATTAATTGTTATTGTTACTATTCTGTTGTTTTAAAAGAAAACATAAGAATAGAATTTTAAAAAAAAAATCGCTTTGACGGAGATTTGAACCATCGAACCTCCGATTAAAATGTTAGCCCGCCACCATCCTGCCAACACGGCACTAGATTCCGGGCCGCCTTGGTGGTAGCGACGGTGGCCGCTGCAGCAGTCGGTAAGGAAGTACACCGTCCACTGTCATCTAGGCCAAGGTCTGCTGGATCTCCGCCTAGCGGAGGATCGTCTAACTCTCTAGGTTAACCTAGTGGCCACACGAGCGAGTTAGACGAGCCTCCGCCAGGTGGCGGAGATGTAGTAGACCTTGTAGTGTCGACTTAGGCCTAGATGGATTACACTTGGAGTCGATAAAGGTAGTTGGCGCGTCACGCGGTTAGGCGCGTGGTTTAACAAGGTAACTTGTTTGCTGTGTTTTATTATGATTTCATTAATTATATTAGGTAAATATACATTAAAGCAGACGTAAAAAAAAAACTACAAAACCTTTAACGTTTCTATCAATTAATATAAAGGAATTTATACGGAGTTTTATATTTAATTGTCATCATCCATAAACAAATGTAACCTAGAAATCCTATAACGTTTCTATTTAAAATATAAAGGACTTCACCCGAAATATTAAATATTATTTTTGCCATTCATAACCAAAAAACCAACAAAACCTTTGACGTTTCTATTTAATTTATAAAGGACTTTCATCCGCAAAGGAGATTTATTAACTTTTTAATTTTTATTATTTATTATTATTATTTGCATTTATTTGTACAACATTTGCCATTCATTACCCAAAAAAACCTACAGAACCTCTTTCTATGTAAAATATGAAGGACTTTCATCTGAAAAGGAGTTTTTTTAATACTAATTATTTTTTTTTGTCATCCTAAACCCAAAAAACCAACAATCCCTTTAAAACGGTTTCTTTTTTAAAATATAAAGGTTTTCCCCCCAAAAAGGGAAATTTTTTCATTATTTTTTATTGTTACTATTCTGTTTTTTTAAAAAAAAAAAAAAAACAAAAGGGGAATAGAAAAAATAAAAAAAAATCGCTTTGAGGGAGATTTGAACCATCAAAACCCTTTGGGAAAAAAAGGGTTTTACCCCTACCACCCCTTCCAAACCCGCGGCACTCCCCATTCCGGGCCGCCTTGGGGGGTAGCGAGGGGGGCCGCTTCGGCGTCGGAAGGGAATACCCCATTCCATTTGCCCCACCCCTCTACCCCTATCCGACTCCCTAAAACCTTGTCACCCCAAGGGTTTCCGTTTGATCCCCCGCTCTTGCGGGGGTTTTGCCCTTAAACCGCCCCTAACCCGACTCTCCCTAGGAAATCAAGCAGCCCTGGTCAGGCCCTATCCAAACTACCCCCCAGTGTTGCCAAAACCCCCAAAAATGGAATTATTGAACATTATGTAAAAATTACGTTTTTCCGAGAAAAATTATGGCCCCAAAGCTGGAAAAAAAAAAGATACAAATAAAAATATGGGTGTACGAAGTGAAAATTTAAAACCCTATTAAAAAAATGATTGAACAAAAAAGTGAAAATCGTGAATTAAACTGTCAGATGAACATGGCAGCGGGCGGGGGGGCGCGAGGGTGAGAAACTCGATCGACGCCTCACTGTTTGCTGATCGTCGATCACTCACATAAACGCATTTTTTTTAAAACCAAATTTTTTAATCCCGCCACCCGCGCCCCTTTCAAACTGGTTTAAAAGGGAGATAACCTTTTTGTATTACATATTAAACCCCTATAGTGGAGATAACAAAACAAATTGACTGTCTGAATTCAAAAAAACCAACGAAAAAATTTTCAAATATATTTTTGAATAATAAACTTGAAAAAATTTGTTTTTTTATAAAACTTTTTTAAAAATGGCACAAATTACCCTAATTATGGCACTACACCCCAAACTATGGCATATTTAGCCCCTGCATTTATCGATTACGAATGACACCCTAGTTTTATGGCAAAAAACATAATTATGGCACGTCTGGCAACACTGGGCTACCTAAGCCCCTTGCTGGGCAGCGAAACCTAGCGGAAAAACCAGTGGGCCGTATCGCAGTTAGGGGGTTTCTACTGTTAGCAAAGAATGAAATTTTTTTGAAAAAAAGGTTTTTAAACAAGTTCACATGGCTTGGGAGTTAAACCCAAAAAGCGTTGGGACGCGAAACATGGGGGTTCGTAAGTAAGTAAAGGGCCGTCAATGATTGGGGTTTAAAATTTAAACCCCTTTTACCTGGTTTAAGGGGTTTTCTCCCGGGGGGGTTTATATTTTCCCACTTTTTCGGGTTTTATTCTGCGTGTGCGTGAGATCCGGGGAAAATTTCGGATAAAATGGGGAACCTCGGATTGTCCCAAAATAAATTTTTTTTACTTGGAAATTTCCAGCCCAAAAATTTAACCCCAATCAATTGTTTGTTGTGTGACTTAAAGGTAGATGAAGGTGCGTTCTTCTTTTATTTGTTTGTATATTAAGTTTAAATGGGTCTTTAAGTGCCAGAATATAGATGAATGCGCACTTGAATAACCTATGAAACAACAGCAGATTGCATGCAAAGTTGTTCAAGTGACAAGAGTATTCTTATTATTGTCTACTAAGCACTATTAGGTTTTAGAAAACCACTGCATTTCTTATGTTAACTTATTACAATTTCTTAAAAGTCTACAACCACGATTACTAGGCCTATCTTTGTTACCAAATGCTTAGACCTACTTTTCATTTTCCCTTTTGGGCTTTTTCCCCTGTTAAAAAAATAGAAAAAATTTTAAGCACTTTGGGGTTTTCTTTCAAAAAACAAGTAACCTACGGGTTTGTGACATTATTGGGGACATTATTTAACTTGTATGAATTTTAAATTTGGGCATGCTTTTGAACTTTGGGTTTGATGGAAAAATTTTTTATTAAAATCAGATAAAAGCTAAAACACAGACTGGGGTTGGAAAGGGAAGCCCCCACCTTATGCAAATTTGTTGTTTGATCATATTTTAGGTTATTGGCCAATCAGGCCATAGGCCTAGGAGGTAGCCTAGGCCTAGGCTAGGCCTTAGCTTGTTTGGGTTTGTACTGCAAGCTTTGTCCGCATTCTCTGTAGGCCTTAAGGCCGATGCACAATTGCCCCCGGGAACCCAGAACGGGGAACGAGAATGAAACGGGAAAAACGCTAGGCCTTACTTAAAGGGCCCTTTAATGCACAAAACCAGTGAAGCAAAAACCGGCGGGAAACCCAAACGAATAATAAGTGGGGTTGGGGGTAATTTTATTTTGGTTTTTTCCCTAGGCCCATTTGTATTTTTAATTTTATTTTTGCATATTTAAATCGCGTAAAAACCACATCCCGCTGAAAAAAATTGTTTGGGGACATCTTGATTCCGATTGGGTTTCCGGTAACATACGGAACGGCAACGTTACGGAAAGTAAAAACTTGGTAATGTTCCCGTTGTCGTTGCCGGGATACGGGAACGACCGGCAACGGGAAGCTTTATTGTGCATCGTGTCGTAAGTTAACGTGTGATTCAACTTTCTTCCCGTTTTCGTTAACGGTAACTTATCGTTACCGGGCAATTGTGCATTGGCCTTTAGGGTAGGCCTACTAGCCTAGCGTCCAACTAAAATTTGACGAGTTGGCCACGGTTTCCCTTTTTATAAAGGGTGTGTTTTTTAATAGGAACTGAGCAACCCAGCTTGCACCGTTCTTGTATTTTAATAACCAAGCTGAGTGCACAGTGCTTGACCCGGCTGCACAGTTGCCCAAGTGCATGCTCACTGGTGGCTTACATTTGACCGTCACTTGACAGAATCACCCCATGAGGTTCACCAGTTATAATTAAAAAATACACCCACTGTTGTATTCGAGACATGCCCTAGCCTTGCGGTACCTAGGCCTAGGCCTGCATTTGGACGGCCAATTGTATTTACATATTTAGGCGATGCCTCCTTCACTCGTCGCCGGGCGGAACTTATACCAACCTTTTCGACTTAAAATACTCCACCTACAAAACCTTTAACGTAGCTATTTTGAATAGAAAAGACTTTTGGCATGAGCGTAATTGGTGCATTGAGTTGCAATGTGTTATATGCGGATTTTCTGTTGTAGGCCTACTGTGAACAAATCATTACTAAGTTGAGAATTTTTTTAAAAATTAATTTAAATCAAATAAAAAATAAACTGTAATTTTTAATTTTCTTTAATTAATCGTAATTTTAAAAAAGAAAAAAATCGTAAAATCTCAATTTTCATAAGAAATAATTTTTCGATTACGCTCAGATTTCACACGAATATATAAATTCATGAAATTAAGGTTCTGTGAAAAAATCATTACGATCGGATAAAGCATGTAGCCTACTAGGTGCTATAAGCCAAATAAATTTTAAAAAACAAAAAAGTCTTAAAATTGCGATTTTTTTAAAGAAATTTATCTTTCGATATCGCTCAAAATTCACCCGAATATATCAATTCATAAAATTAAGGTTGTGTGAGAAAATTATTACAATCGGACAAAGCATGTAGGTGTTATAGGCCTACATCGAAGAATTTTGTTAAAAATCGAAAAAAATTGTAAAATTGCGATTTTCATGAGAAATAATTTTCCGATTGCGCTCAAAAACGTGGCAGTTTTAAGTTCAGAGATTTCGAAGGCCTCCATAAAATTTCATCGCAATCGGACTATCGGTTTAGCCGGAATCGTGTGGACAAACAGACAAAAATACAAAAAAAAAGAAAAAAAAAACAAAACATTCCGGATTTTTTTTCTCCAGTGTAGTGAAATGGAATCTTCGCTTCGCTCGCTACGCTCATCCAATAATAATAATAATAATAATAATAATAATAATAATAATAATAATAATGATGTCTCCCTCCTCCCCCCTAACCTAACCTAACCTAACCTAACCTAACCTAACCTAACCTAACCTAACCTAACCACACATACAAGTACAACTTAGGGGGTCCCAATTATGAACAAGTTAGGTTAGGTTTTGAAGGGGTTGGTTAGCTAGGTTAGGATAATAATAATTGGGGTTGAAATTCGATTATAAATTTGTAATCAATGTCAAACCAATAATAGGGAAGTATCTTTCGTCTCGAATCGCAAAATAAATAGTGCCATTAAGCGTAGATTTTGCTCTGCATTCTAAATATATCCACTTTTCCGCTGGGAAAAATTTATTTGATGATTTACAATTAGGCCTACATCACTTTAAAATATCGCAAAATTCAAAATATTTCTCGTACGCTGGGAACGCCCCCTGATTGGTCAGCCGTGATTCTACGTCACGATCCGGTAATGCCGGCTGAGGCTCGCCGCGCGGAGGGTGCAGAAGTGTTTTGGATGTATTATTTATATCGTTTGAGACAATTATTAAATATAAAACTTGCTCTACTTGAAGCTCCTGCATGTTCTACATATTTTGTACTTGTTTGACATTCATAACAAACAACGCAGTTATACTAGTTCATAACGTGATTTAAGAGAATTTTGTGAAACATATAACTAAAAAAATTGTCTAGTGAAGGCTTATTGAGGCACTTGATCATAAGTTAAAAATTGTTTGTTAAGACTTTACTGTAGGCCATCTTATTTTTCTCAGTTGTGTAATTTATTTACTCAACAGCACAAATACAAAATAAATACCGGGTTTAACTTTTAATATGCACGCAGCCTACACAAAGTGGCTATAATTATTATTTCTTATTACTAGGTACCGTATCTATAGCAAGGTGACATTTTTTACTTTTTATCTATGAATATTTTAATACAGAGCATAAGAATTTTGCAAATATTCCAATGTTGTGGCAGTAGCTTTGAAGCTTTGCAGAGTTTTGTTTTGTGGATAAACTAAAACACATTAAAATGTAGCTACGGGACAGGTTTGATTGCATTTTTCTTCTACTCACGAAAAAAAAATTAGACAGAAGCGATTTTACAAAATGCAAGCCAAACGAAAATAATCACTAGGCCCTAATAATTATTCACATATAATTATGATGACTTCAGACCTACACATAATTTAAACAATATTAGGCTATATGCAAAATTTACCATGAATGAGTAATTTTACGTGGTTGCGCAAAAACAATTATGAATGAGTCAAATTCGTTGTAAAAATGCTCCATGAAGTAGTGTCAATAAGACACTGTGTTGTATAAACATACAAAAATTATAATTACTCTTTTAAAATGCTTCGGCTGCCTTCAAGATGTATGAACATGTTTAAGTCACAGTGTTAATTTAATTACTAATTAGTGGTAACCTAAACCAGCTGTGTATAACCAACCAGGCCAAAATTATATAATGTTGAAAGGAATGTTGCTAATGGGGGTTTGGCTTGTGTGTCGCAGTGACCCGTTGACGTTCACAATAACGAAGGCCTAATGCCACTATTATTACTCGCAAAATACCATCAGTTATAGTCTTAAAGATATTATTATGCTAGTGCAGACGAACGAACGAACAGTCAACATTGTTGGTGATAAAAGCATTACCCTATACATTTGCTACGCTTTCCGTGATTATTTAATTTGTCCGGTTAATTTTATATTGTCCAGATTATTTGTCCCTTATTTTTAATTTCCTCAATATCACATTTCTGCTGGATACTGTGATGATTGAAGAATCGAAATAATTAATATGCGTCTGTAATATTATTTGATGTGCCTTTTGGTATAAATTGTCGTATTTTATGCAGATGGTTCACTAATTTATTTTATTGTATGTACACTTTGCAATGTAGGCCTATGTTAGAAACAAACAAATATCATCATAAGCTATACTATACATAACACTGCAGTGTATGAGTGGGGCACGTAGAACAGAATCTAGCACCCCACCCTAGTAAATCATTAACAAAACGTGTTTGTTTATTCTTAATTTTTATAGCATTAATTTTGCAGTAGGCCTACGTATACTGCTGGTATGGATTAAGATTTTTAAATGGATTTAAATAGAATATTTGGTTTTATATATAAATAAATATAGGGCCTAGCCTATATTTTATTTTAATACAGAGCTTCGTGGTTATATTCAATTCCCCAGTAGTTCTTTCAACTCAATGGGAGTAGGCCTATAGCCATATGAGTACAGTTTCCACGATTCCACACTAACACTGTCAATATTTTTTATTTAATAAGCAAAGAAAATAGAATAATACATAAAAACAGTCTGAATAAAATGTTAAATTTCAAATACGTGCATCATGTGGAATAATCACCGGCGCCGTTTGACAAAACGCCGATGTTTATATGGGCTGCACGTAGACTGTTGTCCGCCCTCTCGGGCGATTACCGGATCGTGACGTACGCGGGCAGGCAGCCGGCAGCTAGTCGTTTTGGCGCGCATTCAAATGTGCAAAACTTTGACTGGTGAAAAAACCCTTAAAAATTAAGATAGAAATCAAAAAAAACATGAACTAGGCCTAATGTTATTTTTAGACTATGAAGAATTTGAAAAAAATTAGAAAAAAGTTAAGGAGACTTCCCTATTTCGACATCACATTAACCTCCCAGGCGTGTGTGCGACGCCTTAACACGTCCTCCCATGAATCGGCGGCCAGCGTGTGCGACGTCCTAGGACGTCCTGCAAGTTCAGTTTCAAATAGCCGCGCTTCTAATAGGTTCATCAAGTTGCTACTTGCAGCAGCACCAGGATATAGCTAGTACAGTTAATATTCATGATCACCGTGAGATAGCAGCACGCGCAATGACGCGTCATAACCTGTTCGAGTACACTCGCAAACTCTGCAAAGTAGCGCGCAAAACAAAAAACGCGCCAAAACATGTCAGTTCATTTTCTTCTTTGCTCACCCAAAGATGACATATTGCAATCGTGTCTTACAACAGCAGTAAATATCAGATAGCCCTATATTATATTATATTATATAATATAACCTATATTATTATATATTATTATTATTATTATAATAATACATTATATAGTATAGGCCTATACAGTATATTTTGCAGATTGTATATTTTTACGCCTTGTAGGCTACTTTTTGGGGGTGTCGGTTATTTATTGGATTATATAATATTTTGTTAGGCCTACAACAATGTGTACAATATTTTTTAAGTCAACAATATATCTATCTATAAATAACCTTTTTATTTGAATCATTGGCAAATTGGTCATATTTTTTACAATACCAATGTATTTTGGGAAAATTTTGTTTTTTGGATGTTACATAATTTTTGTTTGTGACAACAATGGGTACAATATTTTTAAAATATCAATAATGAATCTTGTAATTAGCTTTCTTCATTGGCTATTCAATGTGAAATTACTTGCATGTCTGCAACAATGCCATTTGCTCTCAGTCTTATTTTATTTATTTTTTATAACAATAAAAGTTGTTAATAGAGCAACAATGATGTATAAATATTTATTTTTACATTCAACAATACCTTATTGGCATTTCCTGAAAATCTCAGGAGATTTCATCCAATAGTTATCAAGATAGTGTTTTTATGAAAATGCATTGCAAATTATATAATTTTTCTGAAAAAATAAACCACGCTGGGGTAAAATTTTACACAAAAAAAACCACGTCTGGGAGGTTAAAAGGATTTTTTTTGTTTTTTCACCCTTTTTTATTGTAAAAATAGGTAATGTTAACTCATTCAGTGGAATTGTCCACTGTATTGGACATCAACTTTCAAAATTTATATCCGGGTAAAAGATAGTTTTTCAATTTGACCCCAATACTTTTTTTTCCCCATCCCGATTGGACAAAAAGTGCCTTTTTTTAGAGAAAACTGAAAATACACATCTGCAAAAAACAGCTAAAAAACGAGAAAATTTTGGTTCGTCCCGGAAATTTGATATATCTCTAGAAGGCCTAGGCCTATTGCAGGTATTAAGAGGTACCTACACAAAATCCAAAATATGCAAAAAATACAGAAAAAATCTAGTTTTAGAAATGCACTTTTTTTGGATGAGCGTAGCGAAGATTCCATTTCACTAGACTGGAGAGAAAAAATCCGTTATGTTTTTTTTTTTGTATTTTTGTGTTTGTCCACACAAATCTGAACTTAGAACTGCCACGTTTTTCAGCGCAACCGAAAAATTATTTCTCATTAAATTCGCAATTTTACGATTTTTTTTCGATTTTTAAAAAATTTCTTCGGCTTATAACACCAAGGCCTACATGCTTTATCCGATTGTAATGATTTTTTCACAGCTAACCTTTATTTTATAAATTAATGTATTTGTGTGAAATTTGAACGTAATCGAAAAATTATTTCTCATGAAAATCACAGTTTTACGATTTTTTTTCGATTTTTTAAATTTCTTCGGCTTATAACACCTACATGCTTCATCCGATTGTAATGATTTTTTAACAGAACCTTAATTTTATGAATTGATATATTCGTCTCTAAACACTGCCTACTAGATAACTTGTACATATGAACTGCCTAGTGTATTCCAATCCACACTACATTATACACCTACATGCTTTATCCTCAAATTCCAACTCGCAACCTTCTCGTGGTTTGGCCCGTGATTAGGGGAGTTTTATTCCCTGAAACTAATGGCGAGCTCTGGGTCGTCGTCGGGGAACTTTCCCCTTCCCTTTGACTACCTCCCCGACGACAATGACAACACGGACGGATGATGACACAGACGGAGACGACCACGACGTGGGGGAACCCCTGCCCTCCCCATACGCTTGTAGCTGGTTCTGACCAGCAGATGCCTGTCCACCCCTTGTCCCCCCGCGTCAACCCTTACGTCCCTCCCTTCGTCTCGATTAGCCAAAGTGCATAAATAAGAGACGTTAAGCAATATCCAATCAATCGATTGTAATGATTTTTTCACAGAATCTTAATTTTATGAATTAACATATTCTTGTGAAATTTGAGCGCAATCGAAAGATAATTTCTCATGCAAATCGCAATTTTATTCTTTTTTTTTTTTCCTTTTTTTTCATTTCTCCGACTTATAATACCTACGCCCTAGGCCCTACATGCTTTATCAGATAGTAATGATTTTTTTACACTTGGAAGCTTCGCAAACGCTTTTTCAGGCGCGTTGTTGCGATGAAATTTTCGGGAAGCCTTCGAAATCTCTGAACTTAGAACTGCCACGTTTTTGAGCGCAACCGAAAAACTATTTCTCATTAAAATCGCAATTATACGATTTTTTATCGTTTAAAAAAAAATTCTTCGACTTATAACACCTACATTCTTTATCCGATTGTAATGATTTTTTCACAGAACCTTAATTTTATGAATGAAGATATTCGTGTGAAATTTGAGCGCAATCAAAAAATTATTTCTCTTTCAAAAATTGCAATTTTACAATTGTTTTGATTTTTAAACAATTTCTTTGACTTATAACACCTACCTACATGCTTTATCCGATTGTAATGATTTTTTCACACAACCTTAATTTTATGAATTAATATATTAATGTGAAATTTGAGCACAATCGAAAAATTATTTCTCATGAAAATCGCAATTTCACGTTTTTTTTGTTAAAAAAAAATTACTCTCATCCAACAACGCGCCTGAAAAAGCGTTTGCGAAGCTTCCTAGTTTCATCAAATAACTCAATTATTCGTTGTAATTTATCATGCCATTAAATTCCTGTTTTTAATAAAGCCGATCCCCAAAACTTACGAATTTTACTAATAAAATACGCTGACATGGCATAATCAACAATGTTTTCGCAATTGATCAGAAATGTAACAAAAATCAAGTTGAAGCCAACTGAATATAGGCCTACAGCGCCCGCCGTAAGCAGCTCGCCTCTTATCACTGATCGGGCCGACATGTTGCATTTTAGTGAGCTGCCATCTATCTTTGCTTGGAAATGCGTATTGGCCTATATTTTTTAAAGATCCAAATTCGATATTGAATCGAAAGCCAATTTTGCTTTGTCATCGATGTCGAATCGAATAATCGGTGTCAAGTCCCAACCCTAATAATAATGTCCCATCTAGCTCCCACCGCCCCTAACCTAACCTAACACACGGGGGCGCGAATTGCGTATGTTTTAATAATAATAATTAGAATAATGATAATATTGTAAATCATATGCTCTTTGCCCCCCCCCCCTCCCCTCCCCCTAACCTACTTTTCCAAAGTTGTCCCGTCCCAATCGAAGAAGTACCCAACTTAAGGGGTCCCGTAACGAACAAGTAGGCCTAGATTATCGGTAGGTAGGTACCGGTACCGAACAATTTTAGATGAGAAGCTATTCTTGTCTAGGCCTGAGCATAGGGGCGTAATAGTATAAGTTAGGTTAGGCATAGGCTAGGATAATCTTGTCACAAACATGCTTACGTAAGTCTACCCCAGGATCAGGATGCATACACTTTTTGGCTCTTCTTTGGTTAGTAGCCCCCAACTTTTCAACTCTGTTTTTCTTCAATAAAAACAACCAAAATCAACTTCAAATGGTTTACATTTTATAATTAGAGATTTATATTATAAACAAATACATTAAGACCACGTTTACATTAGGCTACTGTAGTTACCTACTACGTGGGTAAATATTACCTGGGTAACCACTATCGTTCACACCCACTTTGAATTACAATCGTACCTATCCAGTAGTTCATTAGCCACTTAAACATAACGTTTCCGCAAACTATATTTAAAAGGCTGCGCGTACTCAACAACATAACCTTAAAACTCCAGCTGTAATTTTCATCTCCGGCTGACAGAAGATTTGAATCAATGTACCGTATTACTTTCTTCATTAGTGAAATTTGACATCTCAGATAAGTTAATAGGAAGATTAATAATAACAGAAGAACACGTTCGAGCTAGGAAGCTTGGAAGTAAGGTTATGTACGACAATCAAATTACCATGGTAACTAAACAACAACAACAAAGCTACGCGAGTAACCCGCCTAAATTACCCTTACAAGATTTTCTACTAGCTTAGCAACTTTCAAGCGTTCACACACAGAAATTACCCGCGTAATTAGACCTACCCGCCTAATATGCTAGTAATTTAAACGTGGTATTAGGCCTACCTACATATTTCATTTCATTCTGTTTTATTAACATTTGTAAGCTGTAACTAGCGAGGAGTGACGCGGCCTTGATAGGCCTACCGTTCCGAGATGTACTCAGTGCAATAGAATGAACATGTTTTTGCTGTTATAGTAAAAAAAAACTGAAAGTCCTTATGCGTTGAAAGTCCTTTATATTTAAAATAGCGACGTTAAAGGTTTTGTACTGTGTAGTATTTTAAGAAACGAGGAATGATGCGGGTTGGTTCGATGTAGAATGAAGGAGGCGTGAACTGAACATGGCCGACAGGCACTGTGTGTGTCTCTGTGATTAATCTGTGCAATTAACCTAGGCAGATATAATTGTATATTTTCGGAGTGGTTCGTGTTAATAAATCGTTTATAATGAGTTCTTCTTGAATTATTTCTCATTTGAAGTTGTTTTTGGTTGTTTTTATTGAAGAAAAACAGCAGCAAATATGTAAGGAATAGAAAAATTATATTTATTTTTTTAGACTTAAGTTCTTGATATTTTTTTATGAAACCTAAACATAAATAATCTTTAATGTATTCTTTATGAATGCATATTTTTATCTTTTATATATAATCAACACTTTAAAAAAATATGAAGGAACAAAAAAAACTAAAAAAGTGTAACTTCTGTTCAGAATCGCCCCACCCCGGTGTTCAGCATTTGTCGTCAGTCTTACGGTAGTATTTTGTGTACGTACCCTTTAGTTTTAATGTTTATTTGATAATGCGGTTGACAAGACACATTTTTGTTTGGGGCTGTGCTTTTTTCTGGCAATCATCACGATTTTGTGTTACCCTATTCAGTTGTTCATTGCAATTATGAATAACATAATAATAGGCTAACTATCGACTTACCACCTCCCGTTCCGTTACACTGAGTTTTGTTTCCGGCCTGCTTTAACCAATCCTATCTTTATGAGCCTGCTTATTTATGGCCCTACATTAATTTTATGTTTTTGTTTGTTTTAGGTTTTAGCATGTCTCGAAATCACAAAGACAAGTATGAAAATGTTCATCCACGCCGGACACATGTCATCATGTCTGCCGAGGACAAAGCTGCTGGAAAGAAATCCGATTGGAAGGAATTGGAGATAACAGGGCCTGTTCGTTCATTAAGCCCGCAACTATGGGAAATAACTTACTTGACATGTTTGTACCTGAATGACAACTGCCTTTCACGTATCCCCCCAGATGTATCAAAATTAACAAATCTACGTTGCCTCGATCTTTCTGCCAATAAGCTGCGAAGTCTACCGGCTGAACTTGGAGAACTCATCAACCTCAGGTTGGTATTACTTTAATGAGTGGGCCTAGTAATAGGTTGGTCTAGGCTCAAACTAGTTTGTAGACTCTGGGATCTTTTCATTTTAATATCGGGATAAATTGCAACAGGAGCAAATTTGGTATCATCCAATCAAGACAAAAATTCTTAAAGCCTATAATGAACCACATAGAAAGTCCTCCTGTGTGTGAAAGGCCTGGTGTGGGATGGGGAAATCCCTATTCAGTTTAAGATGACACTACCATATAAAACCTATTTCATACCAATCCTTAGTCTAGGCCTATGTATGCAGCAGAAACCTGGACAAATTGGAGGCCTATATTTGCTGGGTGGGAACTGGGAAGTAGGCATAGTAGTTGCAAGTCAAAGTTTGGGTAAATAAACTACACACTGACTTTATTTTTTGAACTCGAACCCAACCTAATTTTAAAAAAAAATCGGAACTTTGAACCCAAGCCGATCGTTTTTGCCCATGTCTCATTGAAGCGTTAAAAGCCAACCGGGACTCGCGAACGTCCTATCATTTGCAATGAATTTAGTCAACTTAGGATACGTGAACTCATTTCATGTAGGTTGGGTGCATGCTGCATAGAAAGCACATTCTCTTCAATCCCAGAATGCCGGGCGGCCTGCTCGGCCAAAATTTGTTTCCACCCGGCTGCCCCGGCATAGCTTTTACAATCATTATTGGATGAGCGTAGCGGAGATTCCATTTCACTAGACTAGAGAAAAAAATCCTTTTAAAAAAAAAATTTGTTTGTCTGTTTGTTAACACGATTCCGGCTAAACCGATAGGTAGGGGCAAGATTAAATGGTAAATAAAACTTATGAATTTCGTTAAATTAAATTCCTAATTTTGTGTTAAAAATGGACAAAAATATGCATATTTCGGTAAATAAAGTATCAATTTTGGTAAAATATTAGATCTTAAAAGCAATACTTTACAGCTTTACTTCAATACAGCGTTAGGAGCGGACTTACAATATTGATGCAGTGTGTGTCAGTTAAAAATGCAAATTTAATAACGTTTATTTTCTAATTCATTACGATGAAATTAATATTTCTTCAGTTGCATTACAAATGCTTTGGACAAGGCACCATTACGCGTAATTTCACCATTTGTATTGACAATAAATAGAGTTTTCCGTGAATAATACAGATATATTTGTATTTTTTGCACTTAAAAATCATTAATTTCGGTATAAAAACCAATTTTATCTCAATTTCGGTATAAAAAACAAATTTCTCCCAATTTCGTTGTTAAAGCTATTATACCGCCACTTACGAAAAATGCGGGGCTCTACCGATAGGCCTACTCCAATTGGGATGAAATTTTCTGGAGGCCTTCGAAATCTCTAAACTTAGAACTGCCACTTTTTTTAGCCCATTTGAAAAATTATTTCTCATGAAAATTGCAATTTTACAATTTTTTTTCGATTTTCATAAACTTCTATGACTTATAAAACCTAATGCTTTATCAGATTGTGATGAATTTTTCACAGAACCTAGATTTTATGAATTAATATATTCGTGTGAAATTTGAGCGCAATCGAAAAATTATTTCTTATGAAAATCACAATTTTACAATTTTTTTAATTTTTAAAACATTTCTTCGACAAAAACACCTACATGCTTTATCCGATTCTAATGATTTTTTCACGCAAAATTAATTTTTACGTAGATTTTCTCGGATATAATGTGACATAATGAAATTCTTCAACGTTTCCTTTTCCTTTTTTGTTTTTTTGTTTTCGTTACCTTGAGAATGGGCAGGGAGAACTGTCCGAAACGTTGGTAATAAAACTTATTTAACTCGGAAACTCGAAAGAACTTCATATGTCATATAGGCTATATATGTATATATATGTATAGGGCCCTATATGAATATACGGTTTTTAAGCATAAGCCCGCTTTGAGGACATTATTAGTCAATGATCTAGCAGTTGTAATAAAAGTATGCCCCGACTGGGGATCGAACGAATATATAGGCCTATATATATATATTAGGGATGACATCGGGTACTCGGGTACCCGACTCCTACCCGACTCCTGTTGGAGTCGACTCCATTTTCAAGGAGTCGGGTAAAAAATTTTTTTTTTTTTTTTTTTTAAATGATAAATTGAATGAGATTGCACTTGTCTCGTTAGTCGTTATCTTATCTCAAAACGTAAACATAACAAATCAGCGAGAGTCTTGGCCGGGCCAAGAGACAAGCAAGCTAGTGATACGTAGCGGGGGGGGGGGGGGGAATGGCCGGACAGCGTTGTGCAACCCCACTGAAAATCAGTTATATAACTGAGTGGGTAGACTCATACAATTTATTTATTATTTATTTAACTAGTGTAGTGGGCTAAAAATAACTTTTGCATAATTTTTTTTTTTTTTTTTAATTGCGGATCGGGGAGTCGACTCCTACCCGGTTCCCAAGGCTCCGGAGTCGACTCCAATATTTACTACCCGATGTCATCACTAATATATATCGATTTGTTTAGTATTTAATAATTAGTAATTAGTAAATTAGTAATTTCTGAATTGTAGTAAATAATATATATATATATATATGATTAAAACAAGGATCTTGGGTAAAACCGCGTCGAAAATAAGATGAACCAGGGCAGAACCTGGGCGTCCACCGACGTTTCGTCTGTACTACGTCAGACATTTTCAAGGTTGACTGTGACTCTACGGAGGTTGGAGTCACAGTGGTTGGCAAGCACGCAGCGCCCGCCTTATATAGCCTCGGCTGAAGGTGCGGGGCGGCGAGGTTATATAGAAAATAGGTGCGGCGGCGATGTCATATCGAAAAAATATATACGGATGGTGGCAATAGAGAAACAAAATAGCTCAGCTTACTGTAGTGAAACCTTTTTAGTCCGGCTTCTTGTCATAGGGCCTGATTGGTTGTCTTTTGAAATGTTATTCGTGTTTAGAATTATGGAATCTGAAATTTCAGATTCCAACCTATGACAAGAAGCCGGACTAAAAAGGTTTCACTACAGTAAGCTGAGCTATTTTGTTTCTCTATTGCCACCATCCGTATATATTTTTTCGATATGACATCGCCGCCCCGCACCTATTTTCTATATAACCTCGCCGCCCCGCACCTTCAGCCGAGGCTATATAAGGCGGGCGCTGCGTGCTTGCCAACCACTGTGACTCCAACCTCCGTAGAGTCACAGTCAACCTTGAAAATGTCTGACGTAGTACAGACGAAACGTCGGTGGACGCCCAGGTTCTGCCCTGGTTCATCTTATTTTCGACGCGGTTTTACCCAAGATCCTTGTTTTTATCCTATGACGGGCCGCGAAAACCTACAACAATCCATATATATATATATATATATATATATATATTAATAACCATTTGACCACTAATCTTGAATATTGGGCCTATCAGATTCAGAGGCAACATCTGGGGTTACATCCTCAACCAAGGATATTAATATTAATTACCATATTAACTCGATTATAGGCCATCATTAAGTAATGGCTGCACCCCTATTTTCACCACTCATATTTTAAACAATATGTCTATGTTCAAACACTTCTCACAATGGCCGCATCCCACTGTTTGAACTTGATATTTTAAAACATATCCGAGCCCTGTGTTTGCATAATTGCTGTAGCACATAGGTCTACATATTATGTTGTTTTGACTGTCTATTGTCTTATTGTGAATTTGTTGTTATAATATGAATGGTGATGTTTTAATTAAATCTGCATTAAGACATGTTTTAACTGCATTGTTTATTTTTCAAGGGAATTGTTACTAAGCAACAACTACTTGCGTGTGCTACCGTACGAGCTGGGAAAGCTGTTCCAACTGCACGTTCTCGGTCTGCAGGGTAACCCGTTGACCAAGGAGATGCTCTCGCTCTATGGAGAGCCAAACGGTACACACAAACTCTTGACATATATGCTGGACAACCTACAAGGTAAGACACTTTGATAGATAGGGCTGGGAATCGGGTTATCCAAACCCTGAACGCCTAATTTATGTTCTTTAATCCTGCCAATCTAGTAGGGGTGTGTGAACCCGTTCAAAAACAAACTGAACTCGAACCTTCTTTAAAAGTTCGAGTTCAGTTCAAAGAATTTATATCATGGTTTGTTTGAAGCTTTCTCGGTTATACACATTCATGACCATTTTTTCGGGTAGACCGAGTAAGTGTAGGCAAATTATTACTAAATTACCTTGAAACATCAACGTTTCGTAGCCGCTGTGGAGTGTGGACCACATTGTCAAGGTGACTGAAGATGTTATTGTTTGTCGTCTTCTTCCTCGTCGCATCTTGCCCCCACCTCGCCTTAACAATGTGGTCCACAGCGGCCACGAATCGTTGGTGTTTCAAGGTAATTTACTAGGAAAACGCTTAAGTCCCGCCGCGTTGATGGATGAGCTTTTTTGTAAGTTTTTAGTTTGCGTAGGACCACTTTTCCTTTGCAAGTGCTTCTGAATGCATTGTTGGTGATTGTTGTAAAGTTTCAATTGTTACTTGTTAATTGTTATTATAAACCTCAAAAAAATCATATTAAAACCCTTATTTCTGTGGATTGTGGCTAACTTTTTCAACTTTTTCTTTCAAAAGGTACTACATTACCATAACCTTAATGTCCATGTGAAATATGAACGTTGTAGCCCCACCCGTTTGGTCAGAATCGGCCCAAATGTCACGAAAATATCGCACTAAAAATCGAAAAAATTGTAAAAGTACGATATTCATGAGAAATATTTCTTCGATTGTACCCAAAAACAATACACCTCTAAGTTTAGAGATTTCGAAGGTCCCATCCAATTTTCATCAAGATCGCTTATGCCGTTTACTCGGAATCGTGCTAACAAACAGACAAAAATACAAACAAAAAAAAACAAACATTGGAGCTAAATTTTTTGGGGGGTCAGTGAAATTGAAGTCTTCGCTTCGCTCATCCAACTATTTAGTAATAATTTGCCTACACTTCCTTGGTCTACCCGAAAAAGGAGTCATAAATTTATATCATGTTCGAAAACAAACTATTAAAATTTCCCACCTTACCGTCTAAATTCAAACGCCACCGCCTTCTAAATTTCCAATGCCACCGTGTTCTAAATAACAGAATCTTCTGTTACAAAAGCTGTGGGTTTCCGGGAGCCATTTTAATTCTACATCCTGTTTGAACCTGGACACTGAACTTCAGCTTGGGTACTCTTTCGGATGGTGTGCCCCAACTTTTAAATACCGTAACGGAAAGGATTTCGGGTGCGCTCTTATAAAAAAAAACTAGATCTAGCGCGGCAGGTAACAAGACGGAAAGGTCGACTAACCTAACGTAAGTAGTTTTGTAACGGAAAGGATTTCGGGTGCGTATGTTTTCATTGAAAAAAACAAGTGTTGAAAAGTTGAGGCATACCGTCCGAAAGAGTACCTCAGCTTGTGTCATTTCTAACCATTTGGCATTTACCTTTCTTTTACATGCGTACCAGTATGTGTTTTTTAAATAACTAAATATGGTAATAGACCTAGGCCCTATGGTAATTAAAAAAATATGGAATCGACACCAACGGCCACTTCAAAAAAGCCCGGTCGGAAACGGTTAGCTATTATTGAAAGTAGCAGTGGCAGTGAGATCGACGACCCAGGGGATGCACCTGCACTTGGTTCATTGCTAGGCCCAAGCTTAGACCTAGCACTAGGCAAACAAGCAGGTGTTATTAAAAGCCCGCATTGGAAGCATTTTACTATGATTTGCAAAAAAATACATCTAAATGTAATTACTGCAACAAAATCCTACAGATTCCTTCAGGTACTACTTCTACCTTGCTTCGTCATTTCACACGACATCATCAAGGATATAAATCATACTTACAAGATAAAGATCATAATAATGGCCTCTTAAAATCGAAGTCGGTTTCAGGCATAGGCCTAGGCCTAACAAAAAACGTTCAGGTACTGTGCCCTCTAAAAGTGAACTTAAGCCTTCAACAACAATTGCATAATATTAATTTCAATGTCAATATAAATAAATAAATAAATAAATTTTATTTAGAGTCTACCCACTCAGTTATATAACTGATTTTTGATGCGGGGCTCGTTGTATAAACCAGACGACTTTTAAGTTTTAAGGGACTTTTAAGAAAGTTCGAAGTTTGAGTTTGATTCAAAGTTCGGTCTGATATGATGGTTCGGTTCGAAAGTTCGGTTCGAAAAAAAAACAAGGGTTCGCACACCCCTACAATCTAGAGTAGGCCTAACATTTGAAGCAGTGTGTGCATTTTTTTAGGCCTAATTAAAAAAATTCAAATTGTTATTTATTTGTTCTAAATCAACTTTTTTTCCTGATTTAAATCTATAAGGCCTTATCTGAGTGTTCTACAAATTGTCAAAAAGCTATTGATTCAAATGTTGTTTGCAAGCTTTGCACCTAAAGCAGTTGCAAGTGGTGATGACATTGGTCCTACCCTGAAACCGGTTCTATAGCGACCTGATTCCGACTTTTCCAACCCGTACAATTTTTTTCAAGATCTGTCTGTGCAACGGTAAACTTGGGCACGTTTGCCCGCCATTTTCCAGCACAAAATGTTAGTTCTTGGCATCGTTGTTCATGCGGTCTATTATCGGTGCCCGTGATGTCGTATCTCCTTCTTCACCAGCTGTTTAAATCCAGTACTCGACCGGCCTTAAAGCCTGAGGCTAAACCAAAAGCCTGAGGCTGCTACATGACACTTGACAGTCGGCAGTCGTATATAACAAAGCGCAGGCGCCGAAGCAGCTCACTCCCAGCTGTACAGTCGCTTCCAAAAAAAATTGCTTAAGACTGTTGGCTAAGCTCGAGAAAACCATGCTTTGACGCAGAACGCAGAGGTAAAGTCAGGATCACTTGGAACTTGGAAGCTCTATCATTTGTCTTATTGGGTTGTGGTTTGTACCAAAATGTTATGTAAGAATTTGAAATAGTTGGTATCAAGGCACATTTTTCAAATTCTGCTCACTTTTCTTATAAACTGACCGTAAATATGACACCAAACTGTTAATTTGTAGTAATTTCCCAAATTTGTGTAAGAGACAATTACTTGCAATTTCAAAATCGGTTTTGATAGAGACACGCGCTCATCCTTTGTGAAAAGCCTTCCAAAAATGCAGATTTTTTGGATGAAAATTAAAGGTCAAAAAGCGGTACGTTCTGTATGTGAAATTAGCTGGATGGATTTGATGATCGAGCGTTTTTTAAATTTAACTTTGTAAAAAAGTTGGCCCGAGCTTGGCAAACAGTCTTAAGGCTTATACATTGACCAAAGACGACCATAAAAAACAGTTCTGATGTAGAGGAACTGGTTTGCACTTTTTGGTCCTGATGTCATCAGTCATCACAAGTTGTAAGGGTAGGATCCTGCTGAGGAGCTCACTGCATCAAAATTTTAAGCCGGGTTGGGTCCCTTTTAATCAGTGTGTCTCCGATGTTCGGTGCTTGTCTGAAGAAAACCCGTGGTATTTTGTCTGCCGCATACTGAGTCTTGGCGGTAGCTTCAAGTTGGCCCTTAGACTAGAAGTAGGCCTATAGTCCACTCTTGACGATGCCATTAAGTCTCTGCCAGGATGAAATTATCACTGTCAGGCTTTGCCACTTGGGTCTTCCGGGTTTGCTGCCTGAGAGCGGAGATCAGCTGTCGAACTAGATTGTGTGACAACTGATAATTTTAGGTGTGGTTCTGGAACGGGGTTTAAATAGAATCAGGAAAGGACAAGTGCAGGCTGTTAGTAAAGGTAAGAAGTGTGTATGAGTGTTAAATTTTGTAATGCAAATAGGGATTGAAAGGGGCTACATGTGAAATTAAGGTACTACACGCATACAAAATTCTTGTTAGACCAGTGTTATCATACGATTACAGGAGATGGATTTTTTAAATTACGGATTGATTTCCATTATAAAGATAACAGTAGTTGCAAATATCATTACGGTACTACAAAATGTGAAATAATGGAATTGGAAAAGATCAGAGAAGGGCTGCCAAAAGGTTAAGGGTTAAAAAAAAGGGTGTAGGCCTATATAGAAACTCGGATGTAAATGAGAAATGAAAGTATGCGGAACTGACAAATGATTTAGGCATACTTGGGGAGGTTCCTTTTGAAAAGGAACTTTTAAAAGATTCAGTTCATCAATTAAAAAATAACTTTTATAAAGTTCAAGTTCCTTTTTACACCCTTACATCTAAAAAGTTCAAGTTCCTCATAAAAAGGAACTAAAGTTCCTTTAAAAAGTTCCCTTTTATTTTTAAGATGTTTAAAGGGATTATCTCATCTTGAAACACGAATGTTTTATCAGTTTTAAAACACTGTTTTGAATATGCTAAAAAAAAAAATCAAAGAGATCGGCCAACTATTCCGCCGTAAATAAAATATTTATCGAAATCCCGTGTTTTGGCCACGCCTTCTCGCGTGACGTCAATTGTGGGTTAGTCGCAGGCGGCATTCGGCCAAGTCAAGCGCGCAGAGTAGTCGGTGTCAGTTACGCACGGCAATCGCTGTTTGAACCATCTTGCGTATTCTCCTTCCACGTTTCAACGTTATTTTTTATTTTTGGGTATGTCTGGAGTAAAACCATATTTATTTGAACCAGAGTTGAGTTTACAGCAGATTGAAAAAATAAACATGTTGTGGCGGCAGCTAAGAATAGGGTAGTTTGTTTTGAGTGGTCGTGCGGGCCACACCGAATGGTGTTTATATGGATTTTGCCAATCTAAATCAATAGATATTGAATCGATATGCTGCCATGAGTCGGAGAAAATAATGAAAATCATAGCTAGTGATTCCTGCATCACTATGCATGACTCGTTTCGCAGCGTTACAAGCGATTTGGGCGTTTGAATATGGCAAAACATAATCTTGCTTTGAAAGCAAAATGTGCATCAACTAAAAACAACTGCGTGAAACTACAAACAAACCATGGAGGCATATTGTTTGTAGGAACTTTGTCAGTTGGATCAATTCGTGGGAATCTTTCGGGATGCACAGTCGTATTTTCATTTCTTCCTGTGTCGTCTCGGCGATTAGAGCCGAGTATGTAATATGTTGCACTCGACATAAATAGCAACTTTAATGCGCTGGCAAATGATTTAAAACAGAAAACTGACACCACACGTGTATAAATAAGCTGCGACAATGTTAATTGAACCTAGATATTTCTGTTCATCCTTTACTTGTGATGACCACACGTGCGTATGCCAGTTTATGCACGTGGTAGTGACAGATAGCATCGATCCCTTCATGTGCTTTTCGATATCAGTTACAGGACCCCCACAAACACATAAAAAAGAAAAAAGTGTCATAAGGCATTCCCATTCCCAAAACACACACAAAAAACGATTCAGAAGGCCTACAAGGTTCAAATGCACTGTCGCCATCGTCCGTCTCATCATCGCTCGAGTGATCTTCGTCGTCTGAGTTTGGCTGAAATGTCATCTAAATCGCTATCACCTTCGATATCTTCACAAAAACCTTTTTCGATTACTTCACTTCTTTGATAATTACGTAATATTTCTCTCCCCATCTCACTGAACTTTGATTTCACATGTCAAATATTTCCTCCGAGTAACGGCATGATATTCAATTGTGGAAATAACATACCGGTAATCAAAGGGTACCGCAATTCGTTCGATTCTTGCTTTCTTTCCAATGGGTGTTGATTTTTTGCAGCTGGTACCCGCCGTCGGCGTCGGCTACGTTGGCTTGCTTGAAGTCGCAATCGGTACATCCTCAATTCCTTCTAGAATATAATTGTATTGACGTTTTGGACAAATGCGTTGTCTTGCGGCAATAGGGCACATTCTTTTTTGCTCCCAACAATCTCACTGACGGCACAGAAGTTTGTTTTAGAACACGCTTGAAGAACGAATGAAATGATATATGCTTATTTTCACTTGAGTTATTGCTACACTTGAACATACAGCAATGGTTAATTATGCCTTTAAAAATCTCACTGGAACCATCGAGAAACGACTGGCAACTGAATGGTAACAGCGAAGCGCGGTAGAGGGCTGTAGGCACAATGTGGCAGCCGTGAACAGTACCCCACAATTGACGTCACAACTGGCGCGCGGCAGATTCAAAATCTGACGCGAAAAGTTTTTTTCCACAGGGTTGTTTGTTTTAATTGTTTGGTTTTTCTTCACAACATGACTAAAGATGTTATTATCTTTCATCTGAACACCACTTTTGTCAAGATGAGATAGCTGTTTAATGCAACTGCAGAATGACTGACATGCAACTTGCAAGCATGCTTACGGCTGTCAAAGAGCATAATGAGCGGTAGGGCATGAATTATGATGATTCATATGATGGGAGTTAGTTAGTTAGTTATTGGGGTTTTAGGGCACAAAACAAAAGTTATCAGTGCCCATAAAAATTGAATTGCCCATATGATGGGCAATTCTACAGTAACAGAATTACCAATCAGACAGATTTAACACGTTGTAATTATTTATACTGATTATTGTAAGTACGTTTTTGCACATCTTATAATTGCAAATAACAGCTAGAAGTTGTCTTTTAATTATACAATAAAAGTTTATTTAAAAATACTTATATTTAATTGATATAAAGCTAATTATGTATGTTGTAACAGAATTACATAGAAAAGGCCATGGTAAAATGTTAGTTCAATCAATCAGAAATTCCTGTGAATTGAGTTAAATTGGAATAATTGTATTGATTGTACACATACAACAAAGGTTAGATACAAATAATGCTGTTGACATCTGTAAGGATAGGTTTGTTTTTTATTTAATATTAATTAATGTATTGTGTAACAAAATTACATTATGGATGTAACAGAATTACGCTTGTGATTTAAATAGCTCTATAATGGGATAGGAATGAAATAAAAATGAAAACAAAAATGAAAACACAATTTCATTAGTCAGTCAATAGGTAGCCTACGGCGCATTTAAACATAATTTTAGTTGTTTAAACAGTGGTAACAGAATTACGACATAGATGTAACAGAATTATTAAGCTTGTGATTTAAATAGTTTAATTATGTGATAACAGTGTTACAAAAATTAAAACATAACATGTCATTAGTCAGCAAATAGGTGCGACATTTTTAAACATAATTTTAGTCGCTTTAACTGTGGTTTAAACTAATGAAATATTCGTATAAATTAGGGTATTATTTTAATGCTCCATCTTGAACATTACAAAATAAAAATAATGAAAATATAATCTTCTTTATTTCACCTTTTAAAGAGAAAAAAGTGCTTTTTTGTAACAGAATTACGAGTGTGAAACTCAATTAACATGATTCATAGAAAAAGGAGTTATGCACATTGCACTTTTAAAGCATGCCATAGTGTTGATTTTAACAATACCTGAATGCCTCAGGTTAGTTCTCATATTTGTCATCTTTAAATTATTATATTTTAATACATTTTTTTAAATTAGCATTTAGGGAAAGATTATGTGTTACTAAAATAAATACACTCGTTGATAAAAACCGGCTTAAAATGGAAAATAAATTTTTGTTTGTATTGAAATTTTCAGGGAATGATGTTTATGAACATACTATATCATTTCTATAAATGACAAACATTATTGTAAATATTTAATTTCTTTATGTTATGGTCACTTTAGTGTGGAATTGCCCATCCATTAACGTGACTAAAAAAAGCGTTCGCAAAGCGGCCTAGTTACCATAATCCATGGTTGCCACCAAGTCAATTTTTTTATCCTTGAAAGAGACTTTAAAAATCCTGAGAAATCCTTGAAAACATTTATTCAGCATTAGCGTATTATAACCGCGAAGAAATGTTACAAATTTTCAGGTTTCATACCAAAATATGTTATGCCAGCCTGATTTTCGAGAATCTAGTCAAAATTACGTGCAGACAAACGCATAAGAATCAGAATTTTCTTCCAATATATTTTAACGTTTTACTTTTAGGCCTACTCACCATAACTACCACTTGCGGTAAATGTTAGGCCTATGCAGTCACTTATGTTTATTTTTACTAGTACCTGATGTTTTTTTACTGTCTACATTGCTTTTTTTGGCTGAATTTAAAAAATGTATTAATTTAAAGTATTTTTTAAAGACAGTAGAAAATCCTAAGATTTTGCCCAAAATCCTGTTATCCTTGAGACACTCTAAAAATCCTGAGAAAAGGATGAAATCCTTGAAAGTGGCAACTCTGCCATAATCTATATTTGTTGCATTTGGTTGAGCTAGTATTTCATTAAAAAGTACTACTTGAGCTTACTTAAGTTTTAGAGTGAAAGTTGGTGAGTAGTGGAAAATGAAAATTTTGGTGTTTTTATGAAGGTTAATAATTAATTTTGTTAACTCGGCCGCTTCGGGAACACTTTTTTAGTCACGTTAATGGATGAGCTTTTTTGCAAGTTTTTAGTTAACTTGGGATCTCTTTACTTTTGCAAGAACTTTTTGAACGCATTGTAGGTGATTGTTGTCAAGTTTCTATTGTTACTTGTTAATTGTTATTATATACGGTACCTCAAAAAACTCAAATTAAAACCTTTAGTCTATGGATTCTGGCTAACTTTTTCAACTTTTTCTTTCGAAAGGCAATACATCACCATAACCTTAATGTCCATGTAAAATATGAACTTTATAGCCCCACCCGTTTATTCAGAATCGGCCCAAATGTCACGAAAATATCTCACTAAAAATAGAAAAATACCGTAAAAGTACTATATTCATGAGAAATATGTCTCCGATTGTACCCAAAATCGTGGCAGGTCTAAGTTCAGAGATTTCGAAGGTCCCCTCCAATTTTCATCAAGATCGCATATACAGTTTGCCCAGTAGAGAGCGAACAAACAGACAAAAATACAAAAAAAAAAACAAAAAAAAAAAAACACCCGACCTAATTTTTTGGGGGGGTCAGTGAAATTGAAGTATTTGCTTTGCTTATCCAATTATTGTTAAAGTAGCTATTACCTCAAAAAATTACTTTTTACCAAATAATCTATAGCATAATAATATAGAATATACTAAAATGACCGTTCAAACAATCATATCTTGTATAGGCGCTCCACGCTAAGAAAGGAGTTGCGCGCGCTTTTAACGGGTGAATTGTAGCCATTCAGCAGGCTCCAATTTAAAATAACGATCGCTGATTGGCCCGTCGAAAGCGCGCGCATCTCCTTTCTTAGCGTGGAGCGCCTATACCTGTGATTTTACACGAAATTTTCAATTTTTTGATCCAGAACTTTGCAAAAATTGGTGTTTTGGGAAATTTCTTAAATCGGCTTTAACCGGCTTCTTTTATGTTCCACATAAATACTAGAGCATTGTACCAATCTAAAATGGCCCTTTACAAAATCGTGTTTTGAAACTGTGCCAAAATATACTCTCAAACATGCAAAAATATGCATTCCAAAATCACACCCGTTCTTGATAATATGCATATTTTGACCATGGTGGACCCAAAAATTTTTCTGTTGATTTCTAAATTCATAACTAGGAAGCTTCGCAAACGCTTTTTTAGGCACGTTGTTGGATGAGCGTAATTGGTGCATTGAGCTGCCATGTGTTATGCGGATTTTCTGTTGTTCTGTGAAAAAATCATTACTAAGTTGAAGAATTTTTTAAATTAAATTAAATAAAAAATTAACTTAAATTTTAAATTTTTTTAAATAGGCCTAATCATAATTTAAAAAAAATAAAAAAATAGTAAAATTGCGATTTTCATAAGAAATAATTATTTGATTGCGCTCAAATTTCACACGAATATATTAATTTATAAAATTAAGGTTCTGTGAAAAAATCATTACAATAGGATAAATGTAGGTGTTATAAGTCAAAGAATTGTTTAAAAAAAGAAAAAAAACGTAAAATTTTGATTTTCACAAGAAATAATTTTTCAATTGCGCTCAAATTTCACTTGAATATCTTAATTCATGAACTTAATTTTCTGTGAAAAAAATCATAAAAATCGGATGAAGCATGTAGGTGTTAAAAGTCTAAGAAATGTTTTAAAAATCGAAAAAAAATCGTAAAATTGCGATTTTCATGAGACATATCTTTCCAATTGTGTTTAAAAACGTGGCAGTTCTAACTTCAGTGATTTCGAAGGCCTCCATAAAATTTAATCGCAATTGGAGTATCGGTTTAGCCAAAATTGTGTTAACAAACAGACAAAAATACAAACAGAAAGAAAGAAAGAAGAAAAAAAAAATCCGGATTTTTTTCTCCAGTGTAGTGAAATGGAATCTTCGCTTCGCTCGCTACGCTCATCCAACTAGTTAACCCGAATGAAAATTTGTTTTTTTAATTTAGCGGGTGAATAGTGAATATCCCTTTAATGTGTTATTTGCGGTATATAGCTTTTTTGCTGGGGTTTATAGCTTTTTTTGGCGAAAAACAAATGCCTCTACCTAATAGGCCTACACCTTCTGCAGTTCTGCCCATGGCTAATTTCTTTGGGAGACCGTGAAGTATATGAATCACCATTATTCCACGCACAATTTTTTTAAACGTCTCTTGCTCCCCCGTAACATGCCTGGAATCCAACTGCTGTCAATAAATCAAATACGCGGCATTTCAGCTTATGGTCGTAGCAAGTAACGCTACCTACCGATCGACGGTGGAAATGAAGCGCGGGGGGCACCTCTAGTTTGACGAGCAGCGCACAGATGGCGTGGCGATGCTTAAGTTGACTTTTCACTAAACTGAAGTCTAAGTTTGCTTTTAAGTTCATGATTTCTGGTTTTACACCCTGCCAAAAATAATTCCTATGGTTTTGAATGCGTGATTATGATTATGACGTTGTCCAAAAAGTATGGCAGCGGTGGGATTCGAACCCACGCCCTTTCGGACTGGTGCCTAAAACCAGCGCCTTAGACCACTCGGCCACGCTACCTTGTGAAGACGACGGCGTTAAAAGACGTACTAGATAATAGCGACCGGATTTCCCTCAACTACTTTCATTTCCTTGTGATATTTCTTGAATGACTTTTTTTCAATAAAGAGCCTGTGGGTTTTCTGTTCCAGCCATTTCATGTTCTTATTTGGGTGATGTCGTCAGACAAAAAATATAATTTGCTAGTTGGATTTTTTTTACAATCACAATCACCATCCTTACTGGCCAGTTACTTTACTTTGATTATATTAATTCTGCACGGTAATAGCAATGGAAATGTGTCAAGTTGTGCTAATATTACCGACCGATACCCACACACGACTCATCTCGCCCGTATTGTACGATACTAAATCTATGGTAGGAATTCCTGAACACAATTTCTATTCACTTTATTTGTAATAAAATATCCTAATGCATATACTGTGTAGATTACCTCATGTGCGCTCTTGATATAGACGTGTGCACACTGCACTGTGCAGGTTCAAGGAGGTTCAGAAATGAAAAGACATGACCAATTTCGAAATGTACAATTATTACGCTTCCTCCCATCAATAGTCTGTATTTATGCATGTTACATTGCATGTATGTGTGTATTTATTTTTTTATTTTATTTTTTTATTTTCTTATGTAAAGAAAGATCAAGGAATACATACTATACACTATACAGTATTATGCATAGCACATCTTGATTCAAATGGTAATAATCGATTAATACATCCACATGTCAGGCCTCTACATAATAAATAGGAGAGCACTATAAGAAAATGCTCTGTTCGTTTTTCGATTTACATGTTAGTTACTTTTAAAAACACCAATGTTATTGTGTGAATATTCCATTGCTTTCTGCCGCTTTTGTCGCGTTTACATTTTGAATATTTGTGATTCAATGATTGATTTCGATTTCGATTGCGATTTGCGAGTTCTATTTCTTTCATATTTTAAAGTTTGTTTTTGAAAATACCCCTTTTGCCTACTACTGGTATTAAAAAAATTGCAATACCATAAGGCATCCCACATAGGCTACAAGTTCAATAAAATTTATGTGGATGAATGCATTTTAAAAATAAGATTGTCCAGACGAGTGCTTTTACTTCACAACTAAAATTTGGTTTTGGTAAGTTGTTGATGATGACCGTATCTCGATAACTCTCGTTGCACAGTTCACGACGAGAATGGTGGCTGATTATAGGAAACAAACGTACGCCTTCTGACAATGCAACCACACCACGTTCACTATCATCTGTACTGAATAAGGCCGTGGTCGTAATGTTGACATGGTTTTACTTGCGTATTTTATTTATTCGAGAAACTAGTTTGAGTTTCTCCTTCGAAAAGTAAAGTAGGTGGGATGTAAGTAAGGTCTGGGTCAAATTGAGGGCGACATTGTTGCCTGCCGATGTCGCGGGGCGGCGGGAGTAGGACTTGGAAGGGGATTGACCGAGCTGGCGCTTATCAAGAGCGGGTCCCCCCACTTTGTATATGACTCCACGTTCACGCAGCCGGGACCATCCTCATCACCAAGAACATGTATTTTTCATGTGCGTTTTCTCTTTGGTTTGATGATTTGTAGATCGTCAGACAGTAGCGCAGGAGCTGCAACATCGCCCCCCCCCCATTAAATATTAAATATACATGAATAAGCATTGTTTCATTCATCATGCGCTAAGGCAATCCTTAGTTGTAAGATTTCAAATTTGTTTTTTGTCTTTTTTAATTAATTAATTAATTTATTTATTTATTTATTTATGAACAAATTCCAACCTTTTCACATCAAATACAAAACGTTGTGGTGAATTATCTTTGAAATGGGAACTGTGAACTGAAATGGATTATATCTCACATATGATCCACGTCCCGAAACCATCCCTACTAAGCAGATATTCGCGAAGTAAGTCTTGCATGTGTCTCACTAAGAAACGAAACTTATATTTGAAACTCATGTCTAGGACTTACTTGCTTGTTTGGCTAATTTATGATAACTTCGAGTCTGCGGTAAAATGCTAAGACAAAATTGTCACTGAAATATTTTTATATTACTTTCCCCCGTAAGATGAAGTATAGCTGCTATAATTTGTTTCAATCGCCAAAAAGATAATCATTTATAGGCCTAAATATTTGTTGGGGGGGGGGGGGCATGGAGTAGACTTTTTGATAAGTGAATACCCCTCCCAACACTTTGCCCATGCCGGCATCCAAGTAAATTGCAGCTTGAGTGTATAGAAGAGGAGACGATAGAAATGATAGTAACTTAGTTATTTAGAATTACTTCCGCAGGCTCTCAGCTTCCATGTGAAGCAAGTTCTTGGTCGTTCCTACTCGTCTTGACAACTCAAAGGTCACAGTTTCAACAACCCCATCATTTTATTACCACACATAATATGCCAAGTGCTTCATTGTTGTTCAGCTAGTCCCTACCCTACTATTCTAGTAGTTGCTAGTCGAGACAATAGCTTTTTATTTCTTTGTACATTGCCGCTACCTAATTCTTAGTCGTATTTTACTTACTATAGTCGCGTTCCGGGTGAAGCTGTAATCTTGTACAAATTAACACAGGATAATTTTAAAACAAATATTTTTGTTTGTGGGAGTTTTTCTAATAGAAGAAAATAAATTGACAAATCTGGTAAGTTTCACTCCCTAGTGTGGGTACTCCCGTGCCCGTGCTTGTTAAAACTACCCCATTATTGCATTACAGGCCTCATGCCAAACTATGATGGGGGGGGGGGGGGGGGTTATCATTAAAGAGCAGAAAAAGTAGATTGTGGGAGATACAACAGTTCACTTATACAATTGACAGTCACCTTGGTAAAACGAATATGTTTTGCGTATGCTTCGTCATTACATCAAAAATTAGATCGAGGTACTAAAATGAGTTTTTAGATCGCATATATATTAGTTGATGTCTTTTTCCGAGTTCGAGTGCAGGAAGTTTAGTTTTAGTTTTTGAGCTATTAATTTAAGTTATTTCAAAACTGCCTCGATAATTGTGTATAACTTACTTTTATACTCATGATGGTTTAGTTGGGCAATCAAATTAAAATTTTACGCCCAAAATCAACTAGCCTAAATGCATGTTACCCTTCCTAAACAAAACGGTAATCCCCTGAGTTGCCATTTTTCAGTTGAAACTTAAAACATGACGAAATAACTAGTTAGTATGGGGAATTTTTTTCCCCCGCCTTCGACTAAAGGGCCTCCGGCGGCCCCCAGCTACCAGCCACTTCACCCCCCCCCCCAAAAAAAAAAATCCTAGTTACGCCACAGCCCCACGCGTGTTTTTCTTCACAGAGAAAAATATTTACAAAATTATTTCTGAATTCACAGAACGTTTTGCACCAGCAGCAAAACGTTTGCTATTATATGGACAAGAAACATTTTGCTGAAAACACCAAACGAGTATTGCTAATATTTACAAAACAAATTTTGCTACTTTAGGAAAATGGTTTTGCTGGGTTACATAACGTTCTGCTGGGCAGCATAATGTTTTGCTGGAATTACCAAACGTTTCGCTGGGATAGGGAGAATATTCTGCAGGTTAGCATAATGTTTTGCTGGGATTACAGAATGTTCTGCTGGCCAGCATAATGTTTTGCTGGGACTACAGAACGGTTTGCTGGTCCAGCAGAAAGTTTTGCTGGAATTACAGAGCGTTATGCTGATTCAGTAAAACATACTGCTGTACCAGCATAATGTTCTGTGAATCCCAGCAAACTATTCTGCTGGCTTGGGACAAGATGTCGCTCGTTCGTGGCAAAAACAAATTTATTAAAATATCACAATGTTATAAAAATATAATTATTTTCACCCAAAAAATTCACACAGATACACGCGAGAGTTATTCAATATTAAGAAAACACACGACGGCATTGTTCCTTTTTTCCTC
This sequence comes from Sweltsa coloradensis, assembly GCA_024449915.1. Taxonomy (NCBI): domain Eukaryota; kingdom Metazoa; phylum Arthropoda; class Insecta; order Plecoptera; family Chloroperlidae; genus Sweltsa; species Sweltsa coloradensis. Next base: position 297,327 of record JAMZAV010000136.1, on the reverse strand, counting down.
TGACAATCACAAATGGTGTATAGTTTGCTTCAAAGTTTCTGTACTCTTGCCCCCTTTCCCGTTGTTGTTCTCGTTATCTGCAACGAAGTTGTAATTTTGGTATTAGCTATTTCTCTGAGTTTATCAGCACGGTACATATTAGGTATCATACATAATAATAATTGTACTATATAATCACATGTTGTATTATACATACCTTTATTATTTGCAACTACTTTGTTGTTAAACCTCACAGTCATAGGTAAGGTAACTGGCAAGTAAACGGCCATGCTTGATGCTCGGTGCTTCACTTTGCTATTTCTTCCTCGTGGCGTGCGCACTGTAAGCTATCTCGTCAAATCTCGCGCAGGTCTCGCGAGGTAGCTTGCAATACATATCGCTACATTCGAATCAGCAAAACGTTCGGTAAATTTAGCATAATATTTTGCTGCAGGAGCAGAATGTTTCGCTAAGTACCAACTAGCAAAATATTCTGCTGTTGCAGCGAAATATCATGCTGGATTCTTTATTTTAGAGTTAGCAATAATTGTTTGGTAAATATTTTCTCTGTGTTCCATTTATAAAATTATTAGTTGACGATATTTCCTTGTAGAGACCGCGTATTCAATAAAATTGTCGTCGGGATATGTTTAATTGTAATTAATCAACTAGGCTTGTCTACCGGTAAGCGAACGTATTCGTGACATTGCAACCTGAACTGCAGTCTTCTCTGAATGTCACTTCTTTTGTCCACGAAGACCGTTAAGCTACATTTTCTGCCACTGGCAATTACACTACGGTAAAACAGAAATGACTGTGACATTGTCCGGTGATTGTGATCCTCTTGTCTCGAGTCTCCAGTCTCCACGTTGCTGAATGAATGTCGTTTTCAATCCCCGCGGGCGTTTTATACGACGACGACGACGTGAGAAACCAGGGCGCTTCAAACGGGTAGGTTATAATATTGCACCGCTTTGAAGTACAGACTCCTCCACTGATTAACTTAATGAGGTGTTAACTTAATTCCATCACAAACTTTAATAACTAATTCAAGAATCAATGTTCCTCTATTCCCTTACTAGATGCTACAAAACATAAACTGGAGGGAGAGAGAGAAAACATAAGTTTTACAAAACAAAACCTGTTGTACAAATTCAATTCATTCAAATGGACAGAGAATAACAAAACATATAACAACATTAAAAAAAACATGGTTTAAACAAATACAAAAAATTAATAGTATTAGTTGAGGCCTACATATTTTGCCCATAAAGGTGATTCCTAAAATGGAAATGGAACTTTTCAGTGCCACCCACCATCGAAACTTCGTGTATTAATTGCCTATTTTAAAACGATGGCAAACGTCGACAAGGACGTGTCTATTGTCTACTATGCTAAAGCCTAGTTTTCATGTCGACGAGGCGCGAGCGACCACATTTTTAAAATTATTTCAACTTTGGTCGCACCGTTCGTTGGTCTAGAATGAACGGACACTAAGTGTCAGTAAGTGCCAAGTCTTGGCATGTATACTCCGCTAAAAAAATTCCTCTTATTGATGATCCACATATTAATATTTATCTATGTATTGTTGAGTAGTTCCAATACATCATTTTCGTGTACAGTATAGTACAGTGGCTACAAAGCACCAACTACCAAGTAGATTCTCGTCGGTGGCGGCAGTAAAACATTTCACAGATTCTAAAACGATAATGTCGTTTTATTACCTCCACACAAAGATTTATTATCGTTGAGATACGTGTCGATGCTCGATTCATGTGCGTGCCAAACACTGGTGCAAATTGATGGTCAATTGGAGGGCGCCCACACACACATACACCCAGAGGTCCCACTTGTCCCGACTCTGTTAGCTATGGGATGATGGGAACATTGTTGGGTGTGGCATAGGTGTGGTTGCATGGCCCAGAGTTCACTTCAGGGGCAAGCTTATTGCTCGGGCTGTCATTGCCCTCTGTGGAGCTGGAGTTCACGTGGGGGCAGTAGAGTAAACACGGAGGACCAAACTGTTTGCAGCCTAACTAATGCATAGGCGAGGCCAGTCTTAATTGCATCAGGGAGGATCACACTTAGGGGTTCAATCACGTATATGACCGATAGTATCGAAACCAAAGTGCCACTCTAAATTGAAATCGCTCGTTTATTTCCTCAGTAAATTGCAACTCAAATGTGCAGCGATACATTTGACAATAATACCTATTTTTAATTTGAGTTTTTGTCTTGTTTACAGTACCTATACAAGAAGATGTTGTTAGCAACACTTTGGTTTTGCGTGCATGTGATTTGATGTACAAGCAGCCATACTCAATAACTCAACATTCGATCATGGTCACGAATCATCTCATATACGTTGGAAACCCTTGAAATGTATTTCTATCGTCATTTGTCATTTTACAACATATGTCGTTTGAAGCGTCGACGTCTCGACTTTCGACTAGGCAAATGCTCTCAATCATTGTGTATTTAATATTAAAAAACTCATTATTTTTAATTGCACCTCTCGCCTCAATTATGGCGTGAAGCCGTGTCGTCTACTTACCCAAATGCATGCACCAAAGAGATTGGCATAAATACGCTTTAAGTACATGGAATGCTTGCTAATAGAAAGCTGATTTATTTGGGACACACTTCAATATTATAACTAGATTTGTTGCACCTGGATGGTTGTGGAAACTATTTAGGACGATGAGCGATTAATGGTGACGGGTGAAAGACCGGGGATCGAACGAACCCGAACTGGCCAAGACCCATCATGAAGATGTTGACCTAATCCGACTCATCATAATGATGTCTGTAAAAAACGAACCAAGACTTATTTGGTTTCCTTTCGGCTGCAGCTAACACATATTTTTAGTAAGCATCTGCATTTTGCTCTTTGCATTCGCTCTCTATACCGGTGATATAACTACTCCTATCTTGACAACATTTTCAGGGAACTTTCGTGTGCTGTAAACTTAGAGTTGACACCTCTTTTAGTGGGACTAAAAGAACATTTGTTTTATAAAAACTTACACCCATATGGTTTATATCTATTTTATTTGGTGTAAAGCCCAACAAGGATTTTAAGTTTTAACCGAACTTGAATGTGATGTTTGCATGAACCATCAGCTTTTATAATTTTACTCTTGACATTCGCTACCGTTGTAAGTATCGGACAGTCGGCCATTCATTCACGTAAATGAGGCTAAAGCCACTCAGTTTCAGTTCATCATCCCACCTACTTGATCGTATCTACGTAGGCGGATTGTAGAAAGGGATGGGCCACATTTTGAAAAAGTAAAACATCGTTTGTGTTGCCTGAAATCCGCTTAACACACCTTATGCATAAGTCATTTTGGGTTCGGTCTATCGTTCCAGTTCTCGTTTGTTATCTTGCTGCACGTCATTGCCATGCAAGCCCATCTTGTTCTTCGTCCTGTATCATTATATATTACGTACGTTCCATTGTACGCTGGGAGAGTGTATTTTTAAATTTGTTATAAATGAAGGGCGTTACTGATTGTTCAACTGGTTTGGTGGTCTAATTGGAAGCCGGAAATAAGTAATGGCTGCTCCTGCTCCGATCTATGGTGGTCACTGGGCAATGAAACACCATCCATGGTGAAGGGCATATAGTGGATCCGCGCCCTGGGCATGATACGTGCAACACGACAAATTCAAGGTCCCGCCCTTTGACCCTAGTGTAATTAGTCTTGCTGTGCATGTGCTCTCATGCTGGACAGATGCACTTACGTTTTGTTGTGTGTTGACTGTGAAGAAGTCTCAGCCATTGTCAGTTATTTCAGTGTTACGTTTACAGGTCGTTATTATAGCCGCGTTGTTGTATAAGAGTATTTGAATTCATGTCTCAGTTAAGAGATTTCGAAGGTCCCCTGAAAATTGCATTCCTTTTAGTGTGCTCTTTATCCGGGAGAGATCGAACAAAAAAAGAGTCGAACTATTATCTTCTTAGTCTTCGCTATCGATGTACGACGTTTCTGTTTTTCGCGCTCATCACTTCTGCCATAGTTATGGCCACGTTTGTCAGTTGTCACGTTTCATAAATTACCGTACGCACGGAGGACAAATTCGTGTTATAATAAACTTTAAACCAAAAACCATACAAAGAATAACTTTCAAGCCCTCCCTCCCTCCCCCCACCACACAAACACGACAGGGTTAGGTTTTAGTTAATAAATACACTTCATAATATGATAATAAATAGTCAATTTGGTTTGATGATTGGGTATCGGTTAGGCTAAAAAACAAACAAATTTCAATAGTATTGATACAGTTACTCCTACTGATGGATTAACTCCCAGCCCTTCTTCGTACCTCTGCACCGCGTGTCATTGTCGCAAAATGATCGTACTGCACTGTGCGCACATAAAGAGTTCCTTGAACTGGCGTTTGAAGTGTTTATATTTGCAAATGACACCCCACACTAAAGATAAGCAATACCTTTATCGCGTTCGGTCGGTCATAAGGAATTAAACAACCAATTCGCGTGCAAATCGCATCTTCCTCCATCTATACTCTTGCACGATCGGTCGTATAACCCAACAGATTATTATTTCCTTGTCGGTTCATCGCATACTTGTTTACAACACTAACACGATTTACTATGGACCTTGCGGAAGGTTAACCGAAAACAATTGGCACCCATTGATTGGTTAAACGCGGACTGATTCATGATTAAATTATTGCGTATTGCATACAATAGTGAAATGCCGACCTCAAACTTGAGCGAACTGGGCATGAAAACCGTACTAGTAGCAGTCAGTTAATCAGGGTTTATTTGAGTACGCTATTATCAAATTTGAGAATATCTCCTGATATGTAAAATCGACGAATCGTAGCCTCGTAGGGCCTATTTAGAATGCCTATCCAGGCTTTAATTCAAATCTTGATCTTTTCGGTGTTAAAAGTTGTGTACATAAGCATATATATTTGTCTTCAACAACTGCACCAATGGCTTTTGTTTAGGAATGGGCCAAAAAATCGATATTTCGATACGATATAGATTGTGGGAATATTTTCGATAGGTATCGATATTTTTAGACTCCATATATCGAAATTTAGAGAAAAACTTATTTTTTTAAATCGTAAAAAATAAAACGAGGATAAGAATGTTTGGTAATGTTTATGTGTGTAAATTCATAGCAAAAAATGGTATTTTTTCAAATTAAAGTTGTTGGAGGTGCCGGGTTGCGTAGAGTAAATTCGTACTGATTTTTACAAATGGTGGAGGTGCCGGGTCATACATCTCGATTGTGAGAATGTACACTTCGTTATTCATTTTTGGCGATTTCTTATCGTCCCTTTTGAGCCATATATTAATAGAGGCCTTCTATTTTGATAATTAATATAGAAATATGTTTTTAAATAATTATTATTTTTGTGCAAAAATAATAACATTTCAATATATTGATATCGATATCAAAATTTTGTGTGATACTGATATACGTAATTGAATGATATGTCATAGCCCAGCCCTACTCTACTTTTAACACTTCGCCTCATATTTTGAACGAATAAGTCAACATAGGATGCATTTATATCAATAAAACTTACATATCAAGTTAGTATAGAAACACTTACACTTGTGTAAAAATATCAAGTGTGGTTTTGTAATAATACTGCAAATTTAAATTATATGCATTTTTTAAATATCAACTTAGGACTGACATTTATTATTATGCCAACATACTTATAGTTTAATTCGTTTCTAGATTCTGTACCTACTCACTCACTACTGGTTTTCAGTGGAGGACTAAAATTTCAAGCAGACCAAGCCAACCCTGTCGGCGCCGACTCCATTAACGAGCTAACAATGACCAACTAGAGCCCCGCATATTTAAGTAGGAAACTCCGATTAATGAAGCTGGACACGATTCCATCCGCAAGCGGCGCCAGAATAACCTTATAAAATTTATTATGTTCCTCGTTGCTAGGACGGCTCCAACGTCACCGTTTACACATTCCTAAACCAAGAAATGATGTACTTAGGTCCATTTCAAATCTTCTGCCTGACGCGGTCTGTGTACAACTGCAGTGTCTGTGGTTTCTTTGTAAAACCACATATTGCGATGGCGGGGTTAAAAGTCAAAGTTCCACTTTGCCATTGCGGTGAGCAAAAGACTCGGCTATACAACTCGAGCTATTGCATCGTCTGAGGTTTGATCGTCTGAGGGTTTTTTTAAGATGGGAGTTGCATGGAATGCCCTTGTGGTCTGCACTTCGTGAAGCGGTGTGTGCCAGGAGCTAAGGGTAAGGTCAAGTCCGCGCAAGGGACACTGACCCTCGTACGTACGCTACTCTATAATAATATTCTTACGTTGGGTAATGGCAAAAATTGAAGCGAAGTGGAATGTTATACTGTGTTGTTATTATTTATCTCTTACCGTTACGTAGTAATTTGCAATTCTCGTCTAAGGTTAAAATACTGCGAATGATATGATTTGTATTCGCGTGTTAAGTGTTATTAAATGTGTTTTGCCTATAATCTGCATTCTACTGTGTGTTTTTTCAATGCGTTATTTAATTTGTATTATTAGTGTCACTCACATTGTGTGTGATTGTGAGTTGATGACAAACCAAAATAATATTGTTTGTGAACTCGATAGCCTAGTATTTTAACTATACGTGTTTGTCTATTTCCGAACATTTTTATTTGATGTCGCACAAATGATTGCAAATGTATTGCAGGTAGCATGAAACAAACCACAAAACCCCAACTATTATACATTCGCGTATAAGCCATTTATGATTATTGCTAGGATAGTTTACATAATATTACAATAGAACGTAATTGTATATAATACCCCATTCCAATTATTTGCAGTATACAAGCGTGTATATTAGTGCAGTATACAGTACATTGACATTAACACTTACATTCAAAATACAATGCTAAACTAAACTCGATAACACGCTCTTCAAATGGTATATCTTATTCCTATTGTACTATAGTAATCAATTAACGTGTTTTAATCGCGTGGAATTTATTTTCTACGAAGCAAATAAAATAAAAATAAAATTTATGTAGGCCTAGTACTGCAATACCCACGATGTATTATATATTTTTTCCTCTAACCCACGCGAGGAAATTAATAGTTACGACTCGTTAGTGTAATCTTAATTTATAAGTGAGTAGTGACAGTTTACACGTTATGTCCCATCGTTATAGGTTTGATTACCTGATATTTAATGTATTTTTCTTGGCCTATTGATCTACTTTTATTTATTTGTGCAATCTTTGTATTCAGTTAATTACATTGATTTACAGATTGGTCAACACTCAACTACACAACTACAGTCGTTACTATACAATACAATTTTACAAAATGTATCAGTATATTATTGAGTTTATTTAAAAATATTATTGGAAATTTCAATGTATATTTTCGAAAAATCACAGTATAGAAACCTATAATTTTTCTTTTCGCTTTTGAAGTGCTTTATTTTGGAGGCACACTCCATGATCAAGTCAATAGTAGGTGGCAACTTGTTTCATAACCATGCACATGGCCAGCTCAACAACTACATAACAAGGAATACGTGTGGAATTATTTTTATGAAATAGATTGGATGGCGTTTACACACGCAACATAACATATACCTTAAAGCCTGCCCGACTTGCAAAATTAATGATGCGAAACGTTTTGGATTGGCAATCGATTTATACGAGCACCAGTCAATAATTCAGTCGGCGTGTGCAGACTGTGGAAACCACGACTTATTGCACACGGACGACAAAATATAATCTGCATTATGACCCAGTGGGGTTGGGAACTTGGGAACTTGGCAGTTGACATTATATTGGTGATGTTCACATGTCTACTCACAGATTAGCTAAATGTGAAATAGTTTCCTTCGGTGGTATTGGCATTTGCACGAGAATTGTCTGTGTTTCAGCTAATATTTGAAATAAATAATTATAAAACAAATAATAGGCGCTGCTATAACTACTCGTCGTCTCAAATAGCTCAATTCTTGCATTAATAGACACGAAAAGCGAATAATACACTGTAAGCATACTCGTTTGGCTAGTCTTTAGCACCACGGCCGGACCATGGGCCGGACCATCCACCTCATACGATGCTCTTATGAGAGTAGAGTACTCTCTAAGACATTTTTATATACTATTGGACCACCCAACACGCCATAATGACGTATTTTCGCCTAGAAATCTTGGGATGTGAAATGACATAACGCATTGTCCTCGGTTTGATGGTGGCATCAGTCATGCTACCGGGCGGATGACACGTGCAACGTGAGCACTGCACTGCCATAAAACACCTTGTGCCTTGTTTACTAGGAGGTAACCTGATTGCTCAACATGTAACCAACTCCTTATGAGTCACACTCACACGCTATCGTCTCTAGAAATTAGTTATATGACTTGATTGGACCTGGCTTATCTTTCTTAACAGCTCGGTGTTCCACGTAACCCGCCATTAGCTAAACAAAAGGGTACTTGCTATTGTCATGTGGCAATTAACATACTTAATGGAGCCCATTGCGCAAAAAACGTGGCCTCGTTAGTGATATGTCACTAATTATGACTGTTAGTAATATATACACACGCTTCGGTGAATATGGTCGCCTAAAAGATAATGCCGAATAAATATTCTTGAGAATGAGAACTACACGTAAACATGCTGGTTGTACGGCTCCTTATCAGGAGTACGTGCTTCACTTGCTGTGCTTATCTATGCATGTGTTACGAAGAACAAAATAACGAACGTGAGTGAGTGATATGCATGCACTTTTATGCATGACTGATTCCAAAATTTCAACACATTTTAAAAGTCAGCGTTGGGTTTCTACTGAAACATCATAAAGAACGTCTTCTACTATAAATAACATGGTCATAGTTTCCAAAGCAATTAACAATTTTACACCTTGTATTATTAAAAAATGAATGATCTATTATACTCCAGATGTCAAAACGTGATGTGTTCGTATTCGCGTGGTGCCATTTCCAGAGACCAGACACTTGCTAGCATAGCATATAAATCAACTCATGTTAGTATTCAGTATTCATACAGTTGGTTATACCATGAGTATAGAAAGAACTGTTATGCCTTTCCATCATGCGAACGGCAAACGAAATATTACATAATACGCGCTAATTTAAATTTCAAAATATATCCATCAGTTACTACCAATTTGTTTTCATCGAGGTTCGATCCACAACGAGGACGACGATAAAGACGATTACGACTTGAGATCCGCTCTACCCTTTCCTCCTCCGTCCTCCTGCCTTGGATACACTGTCCAGCACGGGCCTTTCCTATCAATATCCCCTAAGGGCGCATTGAGTACCAACGCTTGACCGTTGACGCGCCCTTAATCCAAATAAACTAAAAGCTATAACTGGATTTGAGTATTGAACTCCAAGGTAACTTCGAATAGAGAGACTGGATAACGTGTTACTCATCAATATCCAAGTAAATGCATTGGATTTTGATTGGATTGGATATTGCTTAATATTTATGCACTTTGGCTAATCGAGACGAAGGGAGGGACGTAAGAGGTGACGCGGGGGGACAAGGGGTGGACAGGCCTGTGCTGGTCAGAACCAGCCACAAGCGTATGGGGAGGGCAGGGGTTCCCCCACGTCGTGGTCGTCTCCGTCTGTGTCATCATCCGTCCGTGTTGTCATTGTCGTCGCCGTCGGGGAGGTAGTCAAAGGGAAGGGGAAAGTTCCCCGACGACGACTCAGAGCTCGCCATTAGTTTCAGGGAGTAAAACTCCCCTAATCACGGGCCAAACCACGAGAAGGTTGCGAGTTGGAATTTGACTTTTGAAATAATACAATAACTGATCTCGGAATTACATATTTTTTAGCATGTTAATGGTTTCGGAGACTATAGAGTGAGCGCCCATGTCACAAACTATGTATTTCTTTGAGAGTTGTTTTAACACCTGGAAGTAGGGCCGTGCACCATTGTTTCGTACTGTACTCTTGAACTAAGCCGACAGTTTGTTTTGTTTTTGTTCTCTTCATATTTATCAGCGACTTATCGTCCAGATTAGTTTCAACCCATAAACATGATGCTAGTTAAGCCCCACTAAATATACTGTTATCTATTTATTTAATGAGTACGCAATTAAAATAGATTAACCAAACCAAACATCTACATGTCCACCATACATGCATGCTAAAGGAACGAAGAGGTGGAGTATTTCACAGAGTACGAGGACATTTTATATTAGGCATGCCCCACGTAGGTCTCTCTCTTTTAAGAAAACTAATACAATCAAAATAATTCTATTCTAGTTTTGATCATGACGAGGATTGACTCGCTTGATTTCCGCTACTGATACGGTTCACCTTTTGGCAATGTGCAAAACCATGTTTGTTGTCATTCAAAGCATGTGTCAGGATTGGTGGGGCCTCTTACTGGGGGCCCAAGTTTAGGGGCACATTGTTCACGTTCCTTCACGTAAGCGATTGCCACGACCATAAGACTTCAGAGAAGTCCTCCATCCCATCAAAATTTGTATCGTCCAGCCAAGCTTACGTTTTTAAGTTTTAGCTTTAGCAACAAGTAGCTCTCTTGTAATAATTACATTTGCCATTTTGGTGTACAGTGAATATTTGACCTAAAATGCATAATTACAAAACCGCAAATCTTTTATCGCTGTAATTGTTTGAAATTATTTATTGTTTGTATATAAAAAAAATCTGAGTTGATCGCAGTTTTTCAATTACAAGGTAGCTGGGGAAGACCAAATTTAACTCTTAGGAAAAAAAATTGATGTTTCACAAGTGCCGAAATATATTATTTATATTGATGTTATGAGACTATTGTAATAGATGAATAATTATAATAATGTGCACATTTTGAACCATTTACTGTTCTTGTGACTAACTCATATAAAAATAAATAAAATTGATACTATTTAGATATCATTGTGCCGCACGACTTAAATCCAATCATGTTTCTATCATACCCTGTTTCGCGTTCATATAAGTTTACAATAGTACTTGATCAACAGGCATTTTGAAACGTATAAATACACCCGTTATATCTTTGATCTGGATATATGAAGCAGCTCAAAGTGTTACCACGAACTCCTACAAGTGTTTTCTTGTATCGTGCTTCGTTTCACACCACATATTGTAACATACAAAATAAAGTGCCTATTATTTCATCAGACTTCGCAGTAACAGTACGTGCCATGATTGCCTACTTTATTCATGTTCAGTTGAATTGATGCGATATTTATTGGATGAGCGCAGCAAAGACATTTGTGTTTTTGTCTTGTTTGTTCGCACTCTACTGGGCAAACAGCATTATATGCAATCTTGATGAAAATTTCAGGGGATCTTCGAAATCTCTGAACTTAGATCTGGCAAGTTTTTTGGTACAATCTTAGAAATATTTCTCATGAATATCGTACTTTTTATGATTTTTTTTTCGATTTTTAATGCGATATTTTCGTGATATCTGGTCCGCGACCGGGCAAACGGCTATTCTGATCTTGATGACACTGTATGGGAACGTTCTAAATCACTGAACTTAGATTATGATTTTGGGACAATCGAATAAATATTTCACATAAAATTGTACTTATAGGGCAACGATTGGTCAAGATGACCTCGCCACCCCCACCCCACACCTTTTTGCGGCTGGCACGAGGCGAGTGTCGGTTCTCGGTCACTTTAGACTCGCAGTCGGACGCCTCGCATTGTTGAAAGCGACAACAATTACGACACTAAACAGCAAACATTAGACAAAAATAACCCACCATTAAAAGTTCATCTATCAATCAACGTGACTGGAAAAAGCGTTCGTGAAGCGGCCTAGTTTTAAAATGGCCATGCTCCTAAAAATGTCCATGTTCATAAAAAAAAACTTACATGTAATGAGGCTAATATAAAATTTATTTTCATTCAAATTTTTATAACTCAAACTGGGAATTTTTGGTATCTATTGCATATTTTCATAGCTAGGTATGACATTCGTTTTTTTGAAGATGTGATACATGCATGGTATGGTTTCGATAGCAAATGCTCGATTTGCTAGAAAGTTGTAACATGTGTAAGTTACGTTACAGTTTATTAGTTTACCCTTCCGTGGAAAGCTTGTACAATGTGTGCAGCAGTACTCGCGTCTCCTGTCGTTTTCCTGAGCTAAGAAGCGTGTGTTTTCCGTCGATCTGATTGCCGAATGCAGAACTGCTATAGCGTTGGGTTTGTTTTTGGCTGTAGCTTTCTGCAGTGTCATATTATTATTATGTGGGTGAGTGGAAGTAGGTATCTAGGAGATAGGCTTCACGTCGAAAGTGTATCGTAACCTTTACGCGTAACGATCACTCCAGATATCATGGTAAGAAGATCCGGTTGGTGCACTCGACTTTGGAGTAACCAATACACACTAAGTAGAACTTTACACAAATCTTCATCGCTGGATGCAGTCTCACCTGAATTCAGATTTGGGTTAGCAAGCGAGGTGAGCGCGACTGAGGAGTGTTGAGGTGGAGGGGGGCGAGCCGAGGAGCGGCGAGTGCGGTGGAGCCGCGAGTGAATGTTGTCAGTGCAAAGCGAGCCGCGTCGTGGAGTGAGTCGGAGGAACACGTGCGCTCGTCAGTTACACGTGAACCGGTTAGATCGGAAGATGTGCGCGGACAGGACACCTGTGGTCGCCATCGACAAGTGTTCCGGCAAGAAACTAGTGTAGACATTACGGACAGTTAGATTTCTTCGCTTGAATTTAAGTGCTCGACGAATTTCGTACCGGCGCACTCGGGAGATCGCAGTGTTCTAGTGACCATGGGGTGAACAGTACATATCAGTTGATTGTATTTGTTATTGTGGGTGATCAGTGGTGTGGACAGTGATGTAAGGAATACTTTGCAATCTCTTGTCCAACGCGCCGCAATAGATTACTTCAGGATCACGAGCCAGCGCGCGATGAGCCCGGCCTCTCAAGGCAACTTGGAAGTAGAACGGTACATCGGGAGTTGTCTTATTTCAGCACGTCTCAATAATAATTCGTCCAAGAACAACGTTTCCAATCATCAACACGGCAACTACAAGAACAAGAAAGTGGCGAATGGCGACGGAGGTTCTATCCCTCGCGGTGGCGGCAGGTTGCAATCACGTCCGCTACTCGGGTGTCCCCATCACAGCTACCCGCCCCCCAGCCCCATGGTGCCGGCGTGCGAGTGCGCAAGATATGGGTCACCGGGACGCCACACGCCCGGCGGCTGGGCCGGCATGCCGCTCATCTCCATGGCGGTCAACCGCCGCAACAACCGGAAGCCTCCGCCGCCGCCTCCGACTCACGGACCGCCGAGGAACGTGAAGCCCTCGACGTCCCCCGGCGACGGCGACTCGTTCCTGAGGACCCCGTTGTCTCGGTTGGCGATCCACACTCAGGGAGCCCCGCTGATCCTCGCCGGCCACTACGGTGGTCGGAAGAACAACGCCGTGCATCGCGGCCCCGGGCCGACAGGTGAAGACAGACTTGCCAGTGGGCCGCAAGTACAACGGGGACGTGTCTGGCGCGAGGGACACTAGGAACACCGGAAGCAACAACACCCCGAGTAGTGATTGTCTCAGTGTCGCGAGTGATGAGAGTTCCGGACACTCTGAGAATAGTTTACCGAGGATTATAAAACCACGGAAACGAAGGAAGAAGGACCGGAAACCACCCGCATCCCCTACTTCCGAAACTAACAATACTGAATCAGACCCCGTCACCGAATCGTCCACTATTGTCACACTGAAACCCTACGTTCCACTGTGTCACGATCTCTACGACGGTCATCGCGGGGGCACGCATCGCAGGGAGGATGCGGTGGAGTCTCGCCGGAAGACATGGGAGGAAGATGAGCGAGTGTCGCAGAGCTCTGAGGAGGACGTCCAAAACTTCAAACAACAACACGACCTGGACGACGTCGATGACGGCGACACCCTCCTGAATACATTATTCCCGTATCGTTGTCCACCAAGTATTTGTCAGTGCCGTTATTGTGATCCTTCTGGCTTGATCTGGGACGTTGACCAACATTGCTATTCTCCTTTCCTCACACCACCTTCCTTGGATTTATCTTATTCCTCGTCGCCTTTCATGAATATACCCTTGTTCTTACCCCCGCCCCCGGAGGTGAGGTCTCTCGACATGTTCAACAAAGACTTCGAGGACTCGTCGTCGCCCCTGGTGGACACCGACCACAAGGAGCCCGTTCGGCGCAGTTGGAGTGAGCCGTCGGCGTCGTTCTCGGCTCGCGACGATACGCGGGCGTCGTCGGCGTCTTCGGTCGACTTCGGCGTCATTGGCGGCGGAAGAACTTGCGACGATGTTTCGCGGAACGGGCGCAAGGATACGCGTCACTCGTCGACGTCTTCAGATTCTTCGTTATTATCATCGCAGAGTTTAGAAGTTTCGACGGAAATAGTGACTTCGCTCAACGGCCATCGAGACATTGAAATCAAATTCTATTCGTCGTCACCACCGAGCGTGGTGGCAGACGCAATATATTATCGTAGTGGGTGTGAAAGTGACGAGCAACAAGATTTGTGGAGTGGTTCTAAGGAACACCATCCGGTTTGTTTGGAGGATATGAATCATGCGCGTTTGACCAGTGTCTGGGGAAACTCGTGTGAACCGGAGAATCCCAACAGTGATAACACGTGGAGTAGTGCGTGGGAAGTTCCTCGTGAGCAAGTGACCGACTCATCGAGTGAGTCGAGCTCCAAGCAGTTGAGTGATGAAGTGAATCAACTTTGCCTCCACAATGTGGAGGAGTAACATAATTTATATACTAAACCTGAATCAGAGACTTTGTTAGGACTTCTGCACGCACATGTACTCTTGAATAACCCTAAATTATTTTTTGTGTTGTGCGTGGCCTAAACTGTACGAGGCATCTCATGTTGTGGAAACTGGAACTGCATAGCTCCACTTTTGCTTATTACGGTGTTATGTACACTCTAAACTATAAAATGGCGTCATGAGTTGAAAGGGCGTCTTCAAACCTTCCCGGCGCGGTGAAGTCACTATGGATACACAAAAATATTGCATTTTCAAACCTTAGAATCAGCTTCTTGTAGTTTTAGGTCATTAGGCTAACATTGTGCCTTGTTGTATATACATTCAAAACTTGGTAGTCAGTCGTCGTCTTGAACGGGGATGATCAAGAGGACGCGGTAGGTTTAATGTGGGGTATTTTTCTCGAGACAGGGTTTTGGTACTTTGTAGGTGGTAGAAAATTTCTTCTGGTTTTTGTAAGTATGAAAGTGAGTAACGTAGGCTATAGTTATATTGTTCCCTACATAGTCACTTTCTAACGAGAATTTCAAATTAGAACAGTCTCAATGCTTCTAAATTGCAATCTCACGGTGTGTTTTTCTGCTCTTGATCTTTGGCTCTTTGTTTCATTTTCTCGTGAAGTTTTCATAAATTCATGCATGTTTGCAGCTCTTGAGTTATTTTCGTAATCCCGTGGGTTATTGGACAGTTCCACCAACATAACATATCCGACAAACAAACTTTTTGTTTGGGTTGTCGTACATTTACATTGATTAGTGTTGGTGAAATCGGCCATTATCTTACGCAAATATATCATCGTATTATTTAGTCAGTATTTCGCATCCCTTTCACATTGAACAATTAGCTTCTAGTTGTAACATTTCACCCTTGCATTTGACGTGAAGTGTAGTCAATTAAAATTAATGATATCTTATGTTATCCAACTTAGCATTCCTGTGATTTTCATTGTATCATTATGCCCCTCATTTGGTGCCTTGATTCGTATTTGAACAGATTTTGAAATGAGTTATAACAAAACATTAGTTTCCGGTAGGCCTACTACGGTTGCTAGAAATTATGCAATGGTCTCACCTCGAGGTGAAACATTGGCGTTAACGTTTAGTTGTGTCATGTGCGTAATACACTTCTTACCAGGTAGGCCAACTTGGAAACGTATATTTTTATTATTGTTTTTATCACATTTCACTTAAGCTTTCAATGAACCAAGCGCTTCCATTCCACATTTTCGCTGTTCAGTGCTAAGCGAGTTGTTATAATGTAGGTTGTACAATGTGCTGACTTTGTAGTTTCCTGCAATATACTTTTTCTAAATATGACCTTTTCTACATTGTATTTATTATTCCAATGCAAATCCTCTACAACTCGATCCATAAGCTATGAGATAAAATTAAATAACCGGAAACTTCTCAGCCTTGGTTGGCTGACTGTGTGTTGGTGTATTCGTGACTGGATTCGACGTTGTAGTGTGGAAACAACGCAAACGTTTTTATGTTTCATCTGATTATTTAATATAGGAATATCAGTTGTTCGTTGTCCACCGAGGACATGCTAACAAGTTGTTTAGAGAAATGCTTGTTTCCACTAACTTCTCGTTCACCTTGATTAAGACTAAGCACTCGATCGCCACGCAACGCTAGTTCTACGCGATTGTTAAGTTTCTTTGTCGACCCAGTTCTAGTTTGTAGCGAGAATACTTGCTCTGGGAGGCATGACGACAACCATCTATGTGTGAAGTAGAAACCGCGACAAGTGGATCGCCGTACAAACTGGAGTATTGTTTCGACTGACTTGTGTCAACAATATTTGATTTTATATTAACCTAAATTCTGCATACGGTAACTAATCTGTAAACGTTGCCTATTGTTTGTGTACACTCCCAATTTGATCATATTCATATCTCGTTAATCATTACCCTACCTCGAAATATTTGCAAATTATGTTGAATTCACTTTTAAAGATGTTATTTCTGGATGAAAGACCGGGAGGGTGCGTTCAATATTGTACAAGTTCTTTTGCGAGTTTTTATATTTCTTTGTCGTGTTCCAGGCGTTTTTTGTGTTCATTTTCTCAATGCTTGAAAATGAAACCACGTGCTATTTGCATCTGACCCGGGGTCATGAGAAAATCAGATTATTTTAATTTTAAAATGCATTTTAAACGATGTCACCTACATTGATGATACAATATGATGTTCAAATTGACCACACCAAAAATGCGTACCACGGTGATGTTAAATTTTCATCTTAAATATCGTCATGATTACCAGAGAAGCACCATAATACCAAAATTTCTAAAAAAATCTTTAAGAATTGTGTATATTTCTGGTCGTTTTACTGATTTCTACTTTATACAAAAATGTATAGTCAATCTATATTACTGAAATTCAGCATTTTAAATCCCAAAGAGAGACGCCTAGGGTCTTCTACGATAAACTGATAAAAACTCTTGTTGGTTGAAGTACAAGTTGAAGTATAAGTTGAAGTACAAGAAGTACATGTCAGTTTACATTACGGCGTGTCTAATTAAACTACATATTATTGAAGTAGCAATCAATATATTCCATTGACTGAGGCATATGTTTTTTGTAATTGTCCTTCATCGTCATCTATCATCACTATCGTCTCGAATAGCCCTAGTGCATTAATAGAGACGTTAAGCAACAAAAATCATCGACACTTGAGCACCATTTTATAGTTCAATGACGAATTGAGATAATGATTGTCATTAAAAGCGGATGGAACAACCGTTTATTTCGAGTAGACTTCAGAGCTTAGGTCACTGATATTGGGCAAGTTTTCGTCAAATTGTTATTACGAGGATTAACATTTATAATAACCATCTACAATTTGTCGAATGCATTATAGTAAATACAAATCATTGGACTTTCCACTGTTATTAATTTCTTTCTTTAAAATGTGATATTTAATAAATTGATAAAATATCGAATGCAATTTATTTTTATTACTGAAGACGCTCCTATTTGGAATACAGACTATCTCCTCCGCATTAGAATTTAGAATGACGTTTAAATGTAGTAATACCTGTAGTTTATTTTTTACTGATATCTCATTTTTCAATAATTATAATCAAAACATTGGTAAATATTATTTATTCCAAAATGGGCAATGGGCATTAATAAAATTCACAACTTATCCTCATAACACAAAGAGTTAGTTATATGGAAATCAATCCAGAAAGTACGAATTCCATCTCAGCGGGGTATCGAAACCCGATCTCCCAATTGCCGGTCGGGTGCCGTACCCTTAAGCTACCGAAACGGTTAAGTTAATAACATCTGGATTGTTGGTGCATTGTAGATCTGAATATAGATCGGACCAGGGCCAGTGGCCAAATTGGGATGTGCCTTCCCCCAAAAGAAAAACATTGGCTTAGCCCCCACCTCCCCACAATTTAAATTTTGTAACAATCTTCCCAAATATAAACACCGTTAGATTTTCCACTTTTTATATATCGGTTATACTAATGCTTGATATTTGATTCTGCTCTAAAATGTATAGATAGACCCAATGCCATGAAAGTCCAAAAATGTCTCCTAGTCCTAAATGTGATGTGGTTTTTCGTGCGTCTACAATTTTATCAATTCACATAGTTAATACTCTTTGTTTTCCGTAAGTGTGCAATTTATAGCATTTGCATTGGTGTCGGCTTCTAAGCCCCTGTCTCCTAAGCCCCTGCACCTTTTTTGGCTTCTAAGCCCCTGTGACCGACGGATGTGCTACACGTTGCGAAGCGGGGCTAAGAAGACAAACCGGTCCGGGCTTTAGAAGACTAAAAGTCTTCTTAGGCCCTGTCTCCTAACGCCCGCACGATGTTTTTGTTCGGTCGCACACGTTGCAAAGCGGGCTGTACTTTGCTCGAGGTGAACCATTAATTCCAAATGTTGGTTGAGGGTGGGGGTGGGGGGAAAAAAATAAATCATGACTTTAAAGCGAAAGTTAGCAATATTCGATTGATGAGATATTGCTTAACGTCTCATTCGACTCGAAAATGTTGCAATTAAATCATGTAGGCATTGCAAAAGCACTGTTTAATATGCATTGATTTTATTGTGATAATTTATTCATAGTGAATGTTGATAAAGAATTGGTTTTGGGAGAAACTAACACCATAGTTTTCATTACTTAAAACAGTAACTGTGTAGCTGCGTGGGTAGACCCCAAATACAAAATAAATTTATAATATCTTTATTTTGCATACTTAATATAATAAACTGCATAATTATGCCGATATGGGAACCTGCTCATCAAAAAACATAAATATTGTGTCGTTTTCAATTATTGCTGGCACTCAATGTCGTCTAAGATGTAATAATACTATTTACTACAATTCAGAAATTAAAAAAGTCCGCCCCAAACCGGGATTGGAACCCCGGGTCTCTCACACTCCAGGTGAGCGTCGTAAACTACTATAGACCATCAGGACGGGTAAATTTTAATCTATGAATTGTAGTTCCATTATACATCTGAAGGGCATGGTTAAGACGTTCACCTGGAATGTGGGAGACCTGTGGTTTGAATCCCGGTTGGGACGAACTATTTAATTTCTGAATTGTAGTAAACTAGGAAGCTTCGCAAACGCTTTTTCAGGCGCGTTGTTGGATGAGCGTAATTTTTTTAAACGAAAAAAAGCGTATAATTACGATTTTCATGAAAAAATATTTTTCGATTTCGCTCAAATTTCACACCAATATATTAATTAATAAAATTAAGGTTCTGTATAAAAATCGTTACAATCTGATAAAGCATGTAGACGTTATAATTCGAAGAAATGTAAAATAAAAAAATAAAAAAAAGTAAAATTGCGATTTCCACGAAAAGTATTTTTGGATTGCGCTCAAATTTCACACGAATATATTTATTCATAAAATTAAGGTTCGATGAAAAAATCATTACAATCGGATCAAGCATGTAGGTATTATAGTTCGAAGATATTTTTAAAAAATCGAAAAAAATCGTAAAATTGCGATTTTACGAGAAAAATAATTTTTCGTTTGCGCTCAAAAACGTGGCAGTTCTAAGTTCAGAGTTTTCGAAGGCCTCCAGAAAAATTTTATTGCAATAAGAGTATTGGTTTAGCCGGAATCGTGTTCACAACCACACAAAAATACAAAAAAAAGGGGGAAAAACGGATTTGTTTCTCCAGTGTAGTGAAATGAAATTTTCGCTTCGCTCGCTACGCTCATTGGATGAGCGTAGCGAGCGTAGCGAGCGTAGCGAGCGAAGCGAAGATTCCATTTCACTACACTGGAGAAAAAAATCCGTAATGTTTTTTTTTTTTTTTTCTTCTGTATTTTTGTGTGTCCTGTTAACACGTTTCCCGGGCCCTTAAACCGATACTCCGCTTGCGGTGAAATTTCATGGAGGCCTTCGAAATCTCTGAACTTAGAACTGCCACTTTTTTGAGCGCAATCTGGAAATTTTTTCTCATAAAAAACGCAATTTTACGATTTTTTTCGATTTTTAAAAAAACTTTCTTCGACTCATAACACCTACATGCTTTATCCGATTGTAATGATTTTTTCACAGAACCTTAATTTAATGAATTAAGATATTCGTGCGAAATTTGAGCGTAATCGAAAAATATTTCTCATGAAAATCGAAATTTTACGGGTTTTTCTTTTTTAAAAACAATTCTTGACTTATTACACCTACATGCTTTATCCTATTGTAATTATTTTTTCACAGAACCTTAATTTCATGAATTAATATATTCGTGTTAAATTTGAACGCAATCGAATAATTATTTCTTATGAAAATGGCAATTTTACGATTTTTTTCTTTTTTAAAAATTACGATTAATTAACAAAATTAAGTTAATTTTTTATTTTATTTAATTAAATTTTAAAAAAATCTTCGACTAAGTAATGATTTTTTCACAGAACAACAGAAAATCCGCGTAACACATGGCAGCTCAATGCACCAATACGCTCATCCAACAACGCGGCGGGACTTAAGCGTTTTCCTAGTCCAATAATAACTATACACCTACGGGAGTGTTTTCCGACTAACCAAATCGAGAAATATAATAATACATTATATTATTTTAGCTTTTACGCTTTTTCAGGCGCGTTGTTGGATGAGCGTAATTGGTGCATTGAGCTGCCATGTGTTATATTTTCTGTTGTTCTGTGGTTAAATTATTACTAAGTTGAAGATTTTTTTTATTTAATTAAATTAAATAAAAAATTAACTTAAATTTTAAATTTGTTTCATTAATCGTGATTAAAAAAAATGAAAAATGGTAAAATGGCGATTTTTATGGGAAATAATTTTTAGATGACGCTCAAAAACGTGGCAGTTCTAAGTTCAGAGATTTCGAAGGCCTCCAGAAAATTTCATCGCAATTGGAATATTGGTTTAGCCGGAATCGTGTTAACAAACACACAAAAATACAAACAGAAAAAAAGAAAAAACATTCCGGATTTTTTCTCCAAGGTAGTGAAATGGAATCTTCGTTTCGCTCGCTACGCTCATCCAATTATTATACATTATAAATTATTTTTTATGAAGTGCGTTTAAGTAGGAAAACGCTTAAGTCCCGCCGCGTTGTTGGATGAGTGTTATTGGTGCATTGAGCTGCCATGTGTTATGCGGATTTTCTGTTGTTCTGTGAAAAAATCATTACTAAGTTGAAGATTTTTTTAAAAATTAATTTAAATTAAATAAAAAATAAACTTTAGTTTGAAATTTTTTAATTAATCGTAATTTAAAAAAAGAAAAAATCCTAAAATTGCGTTTTTTAGAAGAAATTATTATTCGATTGCGCTTAAATTTCACACGAATATATTAATTCATAAAAATTAAGGTTATGTGAAAAAATCATTACAATCGGATAAAGCTTGTAGGTGTTATAAGTCAAAGAATTCTTTTAAAAAAGAAAAAAAAAGAAAAATTTCGATTTTCATGAGAAATAATTTTTGATTTCGCTCAAAAACGTGGCAGTTCTAAGTTCAGAGATTTCAAAGGCCTTCAGAAAATTTTATCGCAATTGGAGTATCAATTTAGCCGGAATCGTGTTAACGAACACACAAAAATACAAACAGAAAAAAATTAAAAAAGAAAAACATTCCGGATTTTTTTTCTCCAGTGTAGTAGAATGGAATCTTCGCTTCGCTCGCTACGGTCATCAAATAGGTTGATTATTTTGGAGTAGACATCCACTTGTTGGCCAGTGGTGGGTGCGGGTTACAGGGGTGCATCTCTGAATTTTTCAATAGTTTTTATTTTTCAAGGCCAATAATCGTTGAACGAAATCTATTTCATACTTTTGATTCGTGTAAGGAATTGAAAATAAAATTTTCATCCACACTTTCATTTTATTTGTTTGTTCCGTAAATATTTTTTTGACTTTTCCAAAAAAAGAAGTAAAAAATGACCCCAAATTGCCCGTTTTGGTTAAAACTAATAATCTAGGGGGGGGGGGGGGTTTCTGACAGTCGTTGGTCTTCTAAGAGTTCACGAACGAACGAAGAATGAACGATTCTTCTTTTGGCCCTGCTACAAGTGTAGATCAAGTCCACACTTTATACTTTTCGACTGTAACAACTTTGTGTGACAACCATCATAAGAGATTAGAACGTGCCATTTTCTTTTTAATTGGTTTTGCTTCTTTTTTCTTCTTCGTTTTTTGATGTGATGCTAATTTTAGAGAGCGCGATCATTACGTCTGCATATCGGAGTCGTTTTTTGAACATCGAGTTGAACATAGATTCGTAATTGATGCAAACTGAAAACGCAAGTGTCGGGACATAGACTTTTGGAAATAAATTTTAGTAATAATATAGTTTTTTTCTCTATACACGAGTATCAATAAACTCATATTTTGGCCCCTGAACTCAGCTTGACCAGTGACCCCCCCCCCCCCCAGACGGGGGGCCACCAAGTCTTGCGGGGGCGGCTTTGATTACCGCTACGCCACTGTTTAAACCTTAATAACGGATAATTAATAGTTTTTAATACATATGTTTATTAATAATGGATAGGCCTAAATGGGCATCCTACCATAGCAGATTTTTCAAGATTTATCGCGAATCAGGCAGAAAATGCTAGCACATTTTGGTGTATATGGCCTTTTTGACGGATTCAAAACACTTTTTTTTATTAATTTTCTAGAATCGAGATAATAATATTGAAAAGTGCTACGATAGGTGCCTTTCTATTTCATTCTATCTAATTTTGTGAAGCCTCATATTCATACATAAAATATGACTATGACAAAAATAATATATCAATGAATTACATAAAAAATAAATTATATTCCAAACGCTTCGGAAAACTATTTGTTTTTATTTTCATAGCATAGGTATTTTCAATAAATTTTATTGATTTTGTGAAATACGCATCCCTTAAAATGGAAACCTAGTTTTCGGTAACGCAGGGAATAAAATTCTCTTTTTATGTAATTCAGTGTGATATTTTCTTTAAGCTAGTTATGGCTATTGTATCGCCCTTTTAAAAATTAAAGGAAGATGACGGCAATCTTATCTAAATGAGTGAGGGTTTTGAAGATAACAAAAACATATTTTTTGTATTTTTTGGGGGCGGGACGATACGTACCTGTTAGCCATAATATGCGAATTTTAAGACAAAAGTGGGAACATGGGCTAGGTGTTAATTTGAGCGACGATTTTTTTTTAAATATTGTTACTTCACATCATTGCTTTCCACCTCCTTATAAGGAAAAACAATTTTTTAAATATCGTTCGATATACGATTTGTTGTCAGGGTACAAATAAGAGTCAAATAAGAGTTTTGTACCTGCGGACGAAAAAAATAGAACATTGAACGATATTTCACAAAATTGTTTTCCTTATAAGGAAATATCGTTCAATGTTCATTTTTTTCGTCCGCAGGTACAAAAACTCTTATTTGTACCCTGACAACAAAATCGTATATCGAACGATATTTCAAAAATTGTTTTTCCTTATAAGGAGGTGGAAGGCAATGATTTTTAGAAACAATATAAAAAAAATCGTCGCTCTAAATTAAGTATAACACCTAGCTCAGTGTTCCAACTTTTGTACAAAAATTTGCATATAATGACTGACAGAGACGTAACATCCTGCCCAAAATATTACAAAATATATTTTTCCTTTATGTTTAAGACCCTCACTCATCTAGATAAGATTGCAGTCATCTTCCTTTGATTTTTAAATATAGTTTAGAGGACGATGCAACAGCCTTAAATAATAATATAATGGCATAATTATTTTTCGGGTTTATCAGTGCACTTTTATTATTTCAACCAACGTTTCCAGTTTAATTTTAAAGAGAAATTTTAAATAATCAAAGAAAAATCAAACAAAATCAACAAATTATATCAAAACAAGTACTGCCACTGGCAACAAGCTTTAGGTATACATTCTCACACAATAGTCAAAAGAGGTATAATTTAACTAAAATGTAGTAGAGGTATCCTTTATTACATCAACATGAATCAATATGTCTACAACAATCTATAATTAAACGAGGGAGTGCAGCGACTGAGTGTCTCCATTCAACTCAAACCCGGCGCTCATTTTGTGAGTCTGTGTGTGTGTGTGTGTGTGTGTGTGTGTGTGTGTGCGTGCGTGCGAGTGTGTACGTTGAAAATCAGCCGAATCGCTGAACAGATTGAGCTGAAATTTTAGACAGGCATCCGGTACAAGTTTACTGAGAACTGTTAACAAAATCAGCTTGGTTCGTTGCGATTTAAACCTACAAGAAGTAACAAATTGAAAAATAGGCTGCTAATGTGTAGTGTAGGACCTATTTTAAAAACAATTGTTGTTTTTGAAAAAATATTTTTGGTTTGTTATTTGCCGGCCGTGAAAATGCAGTGCCCAAGGTGTATCGAATCTTGCACGATCAGGTACACCACATTCCGCTCGGATATTGAGCAAACCTTGAAATTTTAACACGTTTTTTTACTGGCTATGTTTCTATAGTATTTTCACAGATGATAGACTATACACTGCGTTATATGCATTTCAAAACATGTTTAATAATTTTAAAAATAAAATCCAGAAATAACAAAATCTTTCCGACCAGGGGATTGAACCTAGGTATCCCAGTCCCACACATTTCGGGTATAAGGGCGTCTTAGCCAAAACTAGACTAGAAAAAACGCCAAAGTCGTTGTTAGACGAGTGAGCAAGTCATATGTTTAGTACCCGGGAACATTTTCATTTTAAGTTTGATAACTATATTTATATAAATAATACGCTCTTTAAGTTTAGTTGGTATAAGGGGCGTCAACTGTAAGACCATATATGATGATAGGCTATGTTTATATTGAAAGAAAAGGTGAAATTGAAAGAAGACCTACGAAAGACTACGACAAGTTTGAAGTATAGACCTATCTAAAATATTACAATCGTATTTATATTTAAAAATATATTTTGACATTTATTTATTAATACTTCATGCTAATTTGATATTAGGTAATCTGGGTGATTTTAAAATTAATTAATTTTGAATTTTTTTTAATAATAAATTCAGAGAAGCTCACCTTGGAGCCATCGAATTTTGAACTTCTCGTACCAGAAATAGTAATAGTGCCAATTTCCACGTTAGTTCACTTTTTGCACTTAATTTGCCATTAGGCATAGGCCCTTTACTCCACTATTTTGAATTTTTTTCTAAGAATTATAATATTCTAAATACTACTCAAATTGTATACTTTCAAACCCTGAAAATACACGAAATAATATGTATCGCGGATCACTTCTCTGTGTCTTATATTTTAATTTCACGCTCGTCGTTTCCATCAACTGTGTGTATAATCATATTCGATTGCCTCAAGCGAAAACGACAGAAGTGTAAATGATCAGAAAAAAATACAATTTCGTTTCTACTAATAAATTAATACAACTAATGAACCCCGAAATACTAATTCACTATGCTTAATCTTGCTGTTCTTACAAGACCACTAGTGTTATTACTAGACCGCATTTTTATTTCGATGTAATTCAGTGTTAACGTTCTTCCACTGTGGCTTAACATAAGACAAAATTTACATATTCGCATATATATTTTTTATACAAGGAGAGACGTCTCATGAACACTCGTTTTGTACTTCTTCCAAAAATTCGTATTTAAAAAATAAATAATGCGAACTTTAGGTAATTTTGTTATTTACCCTGTTTTCCCAAGTTTCCATTTACACAAAAAACCTAGTGCACGTTTTGTTTCCTTTTTAGGCTATTTTACGCTGTAAACGACGAATGCACGTGAGATCAAATTACATAGTCTTATAACATTTATGCTTCTGGTCCTGTGGGTACTAAGTTTTAAAACTAGGAAGCTTCGCAAACGCTTTTTTTAGTCGCGTTGATGGATGAACTTTTAAATTATAAAATTTTAATATTAATTTAAAATAATAAAAACATATTAACACGGCCCATACAAAGCAATCATTAGGTCTTGGATCTTTGATTGTTTGTAACAAGGCTGTGGGTAAGGTATAAAATCTCATGTGAAGTTTTCATACAAGGCTGTGAGAAAGATCTAAAATCTATATTTTCGTGCTATTTGGGCGGATTCTGACCAAACGGGTGGGGCTACAACGTTTATATTTCACATGGACATTAATGTAAGGGTGATGTATTGACTTTTGAAAGAAAAGTTTGAAAAAGTTAGCCAGAATCTATAGAAATAAAGGTTTTAATATTTGACACACCAAAAAATTCAAATTAAAACCATTATTTCTACAGATTCTGGCTAACTTTTTCAACTTTTTCTTTCAAATGTCAATACATCACCATTACCTTAATGTGCATGTGATTAATTGATTGATTGGATATTGCTTTACGTCTCATATTTATGCAACTTGGCTAATCGAGACGAAGGGAGGGACGTAAGGGATGACGCGGGGGGACAAGGGGTGGACAGGCCTGTGCTGGTCAGAACCAGCCAAAAGCATATGGGGAGGGCAGGGGTTCCCCCACGTCGTGGTCGTCTCCATCTGTGTCATCATCCGTCCGTGTTGTCTTTGTCGTCGCCGTCGGGGAGGTAGTCAAAGGGAAGGGGTTCCCCGACGACGACCCAGAACTCGCCATTAGTTTCAGGGAGTGAAACTCCCCTATTCACGGGCCAAACCGCGAGAAGGTGTCGAGTTGGAATTTGAAGGCCCATGTGCATGTGAAATATGGGAACGTTTTATCCCCACCCGTTTGGTCAGAATCTGCCAAATGTCACGAAAATATCGCACTTAAAACCGAAAAAAATAGTAAAAGTACGATATCCATGAGAAATATTTCTTCGATTGTACCCAAAAACGTAGCAAGTCTAAGTTCAGAGATTTCGAAGGTGGCCCCTCAAATTTTCATCAAGATCGCTCATGCCGTTTTCCCGGTATTGAGCGAACAAACAGACAGAAAAAAAAAAAAAGAAAAAAAAAACACCCGAGCTAAATTTTTTGGGGGGTCGGTGAAATTGAAGTCTTCGCTTCGCTTCGCTTCGCTCATCCAAAAATCGGTATTATAAACACTTAAAAATTCGTTATCATTTCTTATCTGTAATGGCTCATGGGAACGAACAAGGTTTTCGTGCGGGCGTTAGGAGACAGGGCCTAAGAAGACTTTTAGTCTTCTAAAGCCCGGACCGGTTTGTCTTCAAAGCCCCGCTTCGCAACGTGTAGCACAACCGTCGGTCACAGGGCTTAGAAGCAAAAAAAGGTCCAGGGGCTTAGGAGACAGGGCTTAGAATACCGCCCTTTGCATTTGGTCGTCCTTTTCTACAAACATAACCTTCAATTATTTATATATAACTTTGCATGGTTGTTCTTTGTTCAGCAAAGATGTATCAAAAGTTATTCACAATTTGTCAAATACAATTAAATATTTTATTTCCGAAACCCGAGCGCCGGTAATCAAAATCGGTTTTATGTTTCTACTATTTTCTGTAATTGTTTACATATTCTTCAGAGCAGAAGACTTTATTTACGTTTCTATTACGTCTGTGCAAAGTTTTATGTCAACCAAATATTTGGCCTACTATAGTTTCAGGAAATATCCACTTTTTAGCTTACACCTTATAGTGAAGAGTACACATAATGTCACACGTTAATTTATAAAAAAGGCAATAATTTTCAAAACTAATGATTCGCTTATTCGCTGTATGTAAAACTCGTTAATTCATTTTAACGCGCAGATGCCCATTGATAGCACAGTTTGGCCCACGTTTTGCTTTATTTTGTCATTGAATTATTTTCACAAGGTGCATCATCTTAATGATGGTACGACTGACCACTACATAATAAGTGGTTTCACTGTTGAAACTAGGCGTATAGTAGAAAGGCCTATGCACGGTATTACTGAGTGAAATCTTCGTTTTAAGCTGCATATTCCTACTCTTCGTGTACGGACATCGCGTAATCATGATGGACAATTTCACTTTCGTTTTGCTTAATATTGGGTATGAGTTCCGCCTTGCCTTACTCATTCAAATTACACACACATGCCTCTCGTCAAATCATATAAACAAAACTAGTTGTTATAATAGCTTCTTGTCATGCAACGGGCTTGCCTTTCTTCTCAACGTCTTCTGTTATACAATATGGCAATACAAATGCATGCACATGGGACCGTTCAAACCATGCAAACCATATGCAAAGCCTGTACACAATAGTTCCACTAAATAGCATTGCAGGTATAAGAATGGCATAATTATTAATCATACCAATCGTATGATAAATTAAATAAGAGATAATATATAATCGGTAACTGATGATGGATTCGTCTACTGCTACGTGCATTGCTGGTTGACGATACGACACGACAGCCCAGAAAGCGTATGAATACGAGTTTGCAATGGGTAATGTAATATGTAAGTATGGCAATATACTATTTTCATTCTAACTAGTGCGTTTGTTAAATGGACGAAAACGTAAAATGAGATGGTGACAAAATTGTTGGGACAACATTCGTACTGCACGATAAATGTCAATTTGGACATTCGTAATCGCCATATCTAACGAGTCTCTCATAAACTCGATACTATCTATCACTTTGTAACGAAATTTTTATTAAACAGTCGTCAAATTGATCAACTTTGTACAATGTATAATGTTATACACATAACAAAAACTTGTAAAAATACAGCCAAACCTTACACACTCAAATGAAATGAGATCTAAAAAAGGGCCAAGCTCATCTACCCTCTCTTCCATATTTACGCATTCTTAATCCATTAACGTACAGTGTCTCGTAACAGCATCCTTGAAAAGTTTGGAAAAATAGAATTTGCAATTATTAATTTAAACGTAATAGTTCATCTAAGTTCTTTTTTTCTAATTAATTTAAACGTAATATCATGCAAATTCTATTTTGCCAAGCTTTTCAAGGATGCTGTTACGGGACATTGTACGTTTATGAATTAAGAATGCGCAAATGTGGAAGGGTAGATGAGCTTGGCCCTTTTTTAGATCTCATTTCTTTTGAGTGTGTAAGGTTTGGCTGTATTTTTATAAGTTTTTTTATGTGTGTGATCTCATTACTTTTTCAAGTTCCATTGCAAAATTATTTGTGAAAATAAAATGATTTTATCAAAGTTGATTTAATTTCTATGGTATTACAAATTAACAATAAGATGTAAAATATCTAGTGGTCCAAAGACTTGCTTTTTGTAAACAATGTAGTCGATCATTGTCAAGTAACTCTTGTTACTTGTTGATTATATTCTTGTATAAGGCTTATATTGAAACGTTTATTTGGAAGCCTTCCAGCAATTTTTTTCTTTCAAAAGACCCTATATCACTATTACCTTAATGTCCATGTAAAATATGAACGTTTTAACGCCACCAGTTTGGTCAGAATCGCGGGCCGATTGAAACTGACGAATTAGACCGTAGCTGTAGCTATAGCAGTAGCAGTAGCTAACATCCTTAAAGTGATTTTGAGCATGTTTCAAGCCATTTTTTCACCAAGAAGGAATGCTCGTATCCCAACCAAATTTGGCATGTGTTGTCATGTACTCAAATCCCCTTAATTTTGATTGTTTTTTAAGTTCACATCACGTTTCATGACGGCTGGGTGACACCTCGAAATCACCCTAACTCTGCTTGCTGTATAAGATGCTTGAGTGTGTAGCGCACCGCGGCTTGGCTGCGGCGCCCTAACGGGCACCTAGATGTATACGCAATGTTATACGCAACGCTTTAATAGCAATTAGGCCTACTTCCGCGTCAACATTTTAAATACGAGAAATTTGTACAAATTTTCTCTTGTAAGGCAACTGTATGCAACTGCAAAAATGGAGATCTAGGATACCCGGCACCTCCACCAAAATCTATCACTTTGAAGCAAAGTCAGTGATTTGCATTTGATTTTTGAATGTATATCAACTTTCAAGTTTTCGAAAATCAACTTTCAAGTTTTCGAAATTATAGGCCTAAAGCCAAAATTTATAGTAATCGAAAATAATTCCCACATGATATATCGTACTTATAATTAATTTTGCCCAGAACCACTAAAAACATAAATATGTGGTAACTCGCTCGAATTCCGGACGTTCGACTGAAAGGTATACCGCCACGTTTGTCTTCATAATTACTAACGACAACCTGCGCCCTGCGTTCGTTGTATTTGCGAAGAATCTCGATCGATACCTTGACCTTCAGACGATCGTCACGATCGAGCATAACTCGAGATTCTTGCATTGTGTGCGTGTCGCTACTTCGCAGTGTAGGCCTATTTATATAGACTTTACCGAGAATAGCCCACACATTAAACGGCGCCTATCAATATTTAAGTATTCTAAGTTTTAAATATATAAACGTTTTAGTATTCGTTCTTTTCAACGGGTCAAGGTTGGTGAAAATGCTTTTATCTCACCGTCTTGGTGAAGTCATTTTGCGTGCGTCGGTAAATGGGGGATTTCCACGCTAGTGATAAAATTCTATTTGTTGGAGTCCTTGGGTAGAGTGAAAACGATCTTCGTTATGTGGAATCAACTTTTCTTGCCAGATGTTTTTTTTGTGATTAAATTATTTTTGTAGTTAGTTTTACTGACCTGATGCTAAGTGCTATCCCCACTCCCCTTACCCTTATTTTACATTATACCTGAATACTCCACTCCGGAAAATCCTTGCATCCTTGGCCCATCCATTGCTTGAACCTCAGATAATATATATTACACCTAACAAATATAATATTAACCATCTTAAAAAAATCAACCAATTGAACTTTTTTCATATAAACTTTTCGGCATATAATTTTAGTTAAGATAACGTGGGGTCACTGCTACTTCAAACAATGAACTAAAATGTGGTGATTGTTGATTCTCTGCTGACCCAACGAAGTTTGATTGCGTTATCTAACAGGTGTTTCAACACATTTGGGCATAATTGGAAGTAGACCCACACCTCACGAAAGACGTTATTGTCTATACCACATAAGAGTTTTTCAAGAACTGAACCACTACTTTACATGCACCTTCATAATTTGCATTTGGTTCAATATAGTTTTGTTGGTTGTTCCTATTCATGCCAATTTGTAAATGTTTGTTTTTACATATTTTGTTAAAATTTGAAAAAAGTGAACTAACGATAATGGTCAATGACATACAATATAATTATTATTCATTTCAACATTAGGCATACAACGTAGCTGTACCTTTCCTTTCCTGATAGTAGAGCCCTATTAGTTCGAAGTGGTTAACGGGATCGATATTACATATTTTTTTAAATCTCGATAGGACACTACTTTTTTTAAACTGATAAATACCAGCATGATTATGTAGCATGTATGTGTGTTGGTTGAGATCGCGTGCTAAATAGCTCTTCCTACAGGAATGCACTTTATAAGAGAAAGAGTTAAATTACTTGTTGCTTTTAACTTCAAGGTTTCATTCACTTTGCTTACAACCTAACTCCTTCGAAATGACTGCCGCAAATTAATCTCTCGTTTAACGTGACTGCTGTAAGTTGTTCATACCATGTAAAGTAAGTTGGATTTTACCGGTTTTATTGGATCATTCTTTATCTTAATCCTAAACAATTGCCCATTCTCGGTGCGGTTAAGTCTTAAAGTCCGGAAGGTAACACCTTTGAGCACTCTTCATGAATGTGTGTTTCCTGCAATATACTGTTGGTTACAGAGAATCGCTCGAGCCTACACGTAATAATATTTTAATTGACCGCATCACAATATACGTATAAGAACATACGTATTACGTATATACACTCATACATTAATACATTACGTATACAATACGTACATACATGTACATACATACATACATACATACATACATACATACATACATACATACATACCCAAGTATATCGTTAATAGATAAATAAACCGTTAAACGTTGGCATTTGACCTCAGACAATAGCAGAAGTGTCTTCATTCTGCACCCTCATGTGTCCTGCAATTCCTCAATATAAAATTCTTTCCGAACATACTTATCAACTAGGCGTACTCTTCAACTCGCCTGCTGGCAGATGGCAGTGGCGTGCTTTGCCTTCTGGCACTTTCCATGGAAGGGCATCTGTCGTGAAGACGACATAGTTGACGCAAGTTGCTCTATGACTTTAAGTTACAACTTAGAGCACTCAATGGATGGTCGCAATGGTGCTTATTTGGTTGCCTGGCGAGCTCAACATAGGCATAGCTTACCACACTATGTTCAAGACTTGCAACATCTTTGATACATCCGAGACAGCTCGTTGATGGATAACTGTATCATTTCTTTTTGTCAATAATACCATACTGGTATCAAAGGTAGTTATACCGGCTCTCGTGTCTGCTTTGTAAAACTATAGCCACTTTAAAAACATCCGGGTGGAAATGTTCTCTTGTCTCGTGTGGTTCATGATTTAAAACGAACCATGCGTTATGGTGGAAATGTATTCCTTTCATAAAGTAGGTAAGCCTATTTTTCTACGATTGAACATTTCAAACTTGAAAGAAGGCCTCATGGTAATGTCTTGATCTAAAATTGGTATTACAAACAAACACCTAAGACACGTTTCTGAAATGTTCATGTTACTTTGAGGTTTACCTATAAACATGTGCTATATCGTTGTAAGCTCTCACCGTTCAACACGATACACTATGATCGCATAAGCGCATAGTTATATCATCAATCATCATGATTATAATAAAGTAAACAGTAAATATAAAACCTAGATTCAAAATTGTATGGACATTATTTTTACTTGATGGCCAACTCTTTTCCTTCCGTGTATAAAATTGTATTGAAATGTTTTTGAAATCGACATCATAGGCCTGCAGACGTCTGATCTCTCTATCTACAGTTTAGTCAATTAATAGGCTCAATGTTTCTCAACCATATATAATATACTGTATTCTAAAGAATTGTATCCGCAGACAGCATCAGTGGCATGAGGCCAAGGCGGAGTTAGAAGTACCATCTCAAAAACTACTTACGTCTATAATAGACACTAGCAAGCAAAATGACTGAAACAGTCAAATTTTGACCTCATTGTTCTGTTACACACCCGATCGTCTACGCGATGTTGCATTAGAGTTTGTTGTAGTCTGCGACGCCATTGCTAATTTACACGTTCATCCTCTTGACCGTTAATCCCATCCCGAGACACACTTGGGGACCAATAATAAATCAAGTGCTCCACTAATTAATGTCCTCAAATACGAAACTTTTTTACTAGAATGGCATAATGTGATGTTATTATAGCTTAAGAAATCATCAATTCACAATAGATACTTGATTAATACTGATGGCCGTTTTTATATCGTTCCCATTGTAAACCTATTATATAATAAGTGAATTGGATTAGCGCTAACCAAATACATCAGAGTTCCTTGGGCTCTTTAGTTGCGTGTTGATCTCTTGTGGCTCGCAGGCGTCGAGGAAAGTTGTTTTCTTTGAAGCTCATATCCTTGATGGTAGGACATTAAATGTATTTGCCCTCAGCACTCGTTTCTAGTGAAATATTACCTGTATGTCTAGTTTGCAGTATGCGTGGGAAATTATGATGTACTGTTCAACTTCAAAATGGGACTAATTAAAGGATGGTTGTTTGTGGTCTAGGAACTAATGCCATGCAACGCTTTCTAATTTAGAGTTTTAAATCGTTTTAAAACTTTATTTTTTTCGACCATTGCAGAATGAAACATGGCTCGATCCCTCGTCTATGAATGACGTTTTCCTAGTTTAAATCAGTTTTACCCTGTCCTTTGCCATAACACATTTCCGATACTTGTTACATTGTATAGTTTGTTCTGTTATAATGGACAACGATACATTATTGTGCCAACACACCACATTCATAATTTGTACATACGCTCGGTTATATGAAGAAGAAAGATCTTCATTGCATTGGGATCATTACCATAACAGGATCCCCTGTGAAAGCTTTCTCTAGCTGTGCACCGCAGATAAATTATGCACTTTGTCCTATTCCATGAAACTGTGTTTGTAGATGTGGCGCTTCCTTTAGGTTACAACATGATGACACACGTGACTAGTCCACCGTTTTAATCATAGGCATTTCAAATGAGTATTCTTTTACTTACTGCTGTCACTCTTCCAATCATCTTTTCGTGCCAAAAATATGTGTTCTTTTGATATCAAGAGTTATCTGTAGTACACACAAAATGTCGGAAAGCATTAGCCGATATGAGTATAACTTATATAAACCGTATGCAGTCATATTCGGTAGATGTACGTTTATTTGTATATTTAATAGAACGGAATAATTCTATTGAAACTATAGGTTGACGGGTAGTCATCCATGGTTAATAGACCATACGAACTTAGTATGCATATTATGGAACATGTTTAAAAAAAATACTCATCCAGCAATTTTAGGAAAGCGTCTCCAATTACTTGGCAAAAATACAAAAACAAGTCTTGTTGTTTGTACAACTTGTACTCTATAGTCTATTTGACAAGTTCTGTTGTGCTTTTCCAATTTTCACTGCCGCATTCGTAGCCAATGCGAGTTGGGATGTCAACCATTGATTTCCTCCTTGATATGTGTGACTGATGAAATTATAATTGTTAGCATTGTAGTGTGTTCAACTTGTCCCCTGACAGTATGTCGTTTATGTCAAGGAAGTGGTCGGTCGTGGCCTAAATAATATATCTCGTTTGTAAGGTTATATAACATTGTAACTCACTCATTAGCATAAACAGCTAGCTACCTTGGACCTTTACCAATAGATATCAATATGGTTTTTACTATAATATGTATTATAAAGTAAGTGCGTACCGTATCAAGGCTGTTTTATATATCACCTTTCCGATGTAGTCGAGTTTCCACAATATAGTATAACAAGTTTTTGACTCTGCAATTCATTTTGTTATAACGTAGTCTTTTACCCTCCAATAAACTATCTTCCGTATTTGACTTGCATAATATGGCATGCATGAGTGATTAGTGCTAGCTGACCTCAGCTGCACCCAACTCGTTCGTCGTTCTTCGGTAGTATACGAACTGAGTGCACGCATATTTCGGGAACTCGTGAATTTCGCTAGATTCCAGTAATATTGTTATTTGTTGTAGTTGCACATCAACCACTACCACTCGTGCGCGATGTCTATTACGCGCGCGAGTTTGGTCCAGATCTTTGGAGGCTTGCCATCGCACGTACGTCTGCAAAATGATACAAAGAACCTGTCTCCACTCACCATGGAAGACGCGCCTCTCGATCGCCTTCAATTTGTTTTCTTTGTTCAACGCTCTGTTCTGTATATATCCTTCGCCGCGCGCCCTGCTAATTTGATCTCATTAGCCATTACACAATAGATCGAGACGCTTTTTTTCCTCCGGTTATTATACTGGTGGTATTGCGGTGATATTTTGCCGCTGCCCAAGTGTTGAAAAACCTCGTCGTGATAGTATTCTTATAGATGGATGATTACTGATGGATGACGTTACGTCATTGTACTAGGAAGTTTGATACACTTTCAATTTTCAATTCGTAACGCGCAGGTAAGCCAAACCGACCCCGACCCGACGTGGTGCAGGAAGAGGCTCTTCCTGTGGATAGTACAGGAGGTGTGCGATACTGAAAGCATAATGAGGACGTTATTAATAGTGACATCGATAATACAAGAGTAATGGAACATGACGTCTTTGACATATTCTTCAATTCCAAGTCAGAGTTTCGAAAATAATAGCACGCTGATAGTATTTTTCATCACTTTCACCTTTTTTGTTCAATTTCAATTTTTAATTTATTTTATTCCTGTATGTTAAGAATATCATATACATCATTACAGTACAGTAAACAATACAAAGTTTAACATTATGAGCAAACTTGATAGTGCAATAATTTAGGTACATCCGCTGACTTGTAAGTCAGTAATCTAAGTTATCCTTCGAACTCGGGGGCATTTGTATTTTGTGTACGGTGTGTGTCTTTGCGAAGTGCGAACGTATTCGCGTCTGTCTGCTTGTGTTTTAGTGTGCGTTTTCATTTGTATGCATTTATTATCAGTGTTGACAAAACTTTAATTGATAAGAAACTGTATACAATAAGTCAGATTAATATTTGTTCGCAACAAACCATGTGAACATACTATACATGGTTTACTTCATTGTTTAGTTGGGCAATCCTGATAGCTTGGTAAGTCGTCGATTGTTTCAGACAAAAGTAATGTGTTTGAAGCTTTACTGTTTCGTGCCGCTTCTGTCTTGAGCTTACTTTCTCTGTGATCCGTAGAAAATGGTTATATCGGCTGTCGCTACGCTTTCACTTCGATATTATAGGACATTATTTACATCTTCAGCTTTTTTAATAGTCTTTTTGTTTCTTTTACAGTGCAGTGTGTTGGAGTGAAAGTGACCCTTCTTAACCCGTATTTATAGTTACCCCGTTAGCTTCTCTAATATGGTGTACCTAATTCCAAAGTCCTACGTGACTTTCTGCTAAAAGTAGTTCGCAAGATAATGCGGGAACGCAGTGATCAGAAATGAATGTAGCCTACTAAATAGCTTAATGCTTTAACGAAGGTGATACGTATCCGACAATAATGTTTAACTACTATACAGTTAAATCTGTTTAAAAACATTCGGTTTTCTGTTTAACTGGAAAATAATTCTTCGAGCATAATGACGTATTACAACAACGCTAAAGTCTTGAGAGTGCATTCTTTGAACTGTATACAAGAATATAAATTCTTCAAGAATGTGTCTAGTTGGATATTATGATTGATAGTAATTTGTACTAAACCAATACAAATCAGAAAACTATAAAATCTTGCAGACAAGTTTTTGGCACACTAAAGAAAAACAACAATCACTCCTCCAAAATTGGGTCTTTTAAACCGCCATTTTAACTTTTAAGTTATGTCGTAGTTGGATGAGCGTAGCGAGCGTAGCGAGCGAAGCGAAGATTCCATTTCACTACACTGGAGAAAAAAATCCGGAATGTTTTTTTTTTTTTTTTTTCTTTTTTTTTTCTGTATTATTGTGTGTTTGTCAGCACGATTCCGGCTAAACCGATACTCCAATTGCGATGAAATTTTATGGAGGCCTTTGAAATCTCTGAACTTAGAACTGCCACGTTTTTGAGCGCAATCGAAAAATTATTTCTCATGAAAATCGCAATTTTACGATTTTTTTTCGATTTTTAAAATTTCTTTGACTTATAACACCTACATGCTTCATCCAATTGTAATACTGTTTTCACAGAACCTTTAAAATTCAATGATTTAATATATTCGTGTGAAATTTGAGCGCAATCGAATAATTTTTTTTGTATGAAAAAATTTATTTTTTCGATTTTTTTTCTTTTTTAAAATTGCGATTAATTAAAAAATTAAAAATTTAAAGTTTATTTTTTATTTAATTTAAATTAATTTTAAAAAATCTTCAACTTAGTAATGATTTTTTCACAGAACAACAGAAAATCCGCATAACACATGGCAGCTCAATGCACCAATTACGCTCATCCAACAACGCGGCTGGACTTAAGCGTTTTCCTAGTTTAAATACTTTTACCTGTGGCCACGGCTCACTTTTTCAAAATTAGCTATGAGATGAAAATATGTCTCAACAATTCTTATCTTGGTTAATTAATAAGACATCAAGGGAACCTTAGAAAGGCAAAATTAACAATTTGAGAAAGGTATGTTTTATTATCATTGTTATCAATTTAGTTTACTTTTTAGTCATTTCCCATATTTCCCCCGTATGTACCCAATCCCAGGTGCTGACCAGTCTGGAGCTACAACTGTTGAGGTTCGCTTGAAGACGTGGTCAAGTCAAGGCTTGATTAGCGGTAAATGGCTCGATGACTTGTATACCTTGAGATTCCGTGCTTTTCTTGCCGATGTGCTTGCCTGCCCTTTCACCCGACACATGCCATAACTCATCGCAGGTATTATCCTAAATTAAATCTTAATCAACCGTAACTTGGTGCACATTATCGAGGGAGTTGATTACTTATATTGCTCACCATGTCTGGTGCTTGCTCATGTGTCTGATGAATATCATAATAAATGCAACGTGTTCTACTTTATTGTATATTTTATTTATTTTCGATGTCACTGTAATTTATTTATCAAATTATTAATAGTTAATTTAGATTCACCAGCTTCTTTTTTCGGAAACAAGACCAGCACAATTATTCAATTATACGGTGCCTATGGTTTATCTAGTTTGTAGTTTGTACTCTTATCTAACTTCTGTAATTTCCAGTTCACCCAAATAACATCGCGTGATCTTTCTCATTTGTTAATACCATCTACTTTCTCATAACTTTAGCGGCTCCAAATAATTATAACGTAGAACCAACTTTCTTGAAATTGTCATGTGCTTGTTTTAATGTTCATTAAAATATCACTAGCATCGTAACCATCTGCTTTTTTACGTTGTATTCTGGTAGTGCTGACGACTTCTAATTTGTAAATCCACTTTTAGTGTTAGTTCTTCATGTTAAATAAATACCTGCGCAATTGACAAACTCCCGTTGTATCACATGATCACATCACAGTCAAACATATATTGTGTTGCACGCAGGAAATATGGCTACTTGTTGCATGTTCACGTAAAGATGTCGTTATTAGGAAAAGAAGCAGGAGGTAGAGAAGAAGCACTTTTCCCTTATACGTCTCACAATAAAAACCGATAATGACAATCGATTGATTTGCGTTCTTTTGTTGACATTGTCCTTCAACACGTATGCAACGGAATGTTTTGGTGGCCCTTTTGGTCAGGGGGTGGGACTAGCCTCCACCATAAGGGGACATTTCTATTAATCTGGCGCCTCCACTAAGGAGACTTGAATGCCGGATGAATTTTGTTTTTGTTTCCGTCTTTAAGTCAGTTAACTTTGCTATTTATTTTTAGCTTTGTGCGCTTGTTTATAAGATAATAGTTCTATCCTGCAGTCATTTATGAACACCACAGCATTACAATCAACAATCCCCGGAACACATTTTAGGGTCACCTTTCCTGTTGACTGTAGAAGAGCTAGTGTTTGAGAAGGATGTTGTGTTGTCGATTGCTTTTTTATTATAATGTAAATAATTAAACCTTAATCTTACCTTGTGCCACATGAAATTTATGAACGTACTAACTGTGTGTATTTCACTGACACACCTACACATAACCCATTGACGGCTTGCTAATGCTGTGTACTATCTACATAGCCCGCGGGCGAGCAATGCCAGGGGTGTCCCAACAGTTTTACAAATGGCGGTGTAAGTTCAAGATCAATGTCTTGCAACGGTTTTCGCGAGAGATGTCGGACTAATTGGAAAGGAAAGCTTACCAAACAGTAACAACGTACTGTGTCATGTACTTATTACTGTCACAGGAAACACGCCAACTGGAATTTTGTAATAATTATAGCTAATCGTATGTTGAAACAATGGAAATTGAATGTTTTGTTATTGGTTGTATTGACACTAAGTGAATCGTTTATAAGCATATTATAAACTGTGAACTGCCAAGTGCCACTCACAATGTGTGTTTTAATTATACCGTAATTGTGTATTTCGTAGGATTGGTATTTATAATGAGCCATACAAAATACAAATGTAAGCTTCGATCAATCATATACAAAATCGACCCCATCTTTACACCTTAAATAAAGATACATCTGCATAATTGACTTGAAACATGTCCGTATTTTCTACACTACATGCTAGGGTAATTTTAAGGTTTAGTCTAAATGTGGTATTTTGACCATTGTTGGAGAATCATCCTCAGTACACTAATTTAATTTTAATTTTGGTATCATTTCATGATAAAACATTTTAAATGCAAATTGATTGCTCGTCGTGATTCAAGTATACCCCAAAATGCCCTTGCTGGGCGACACGTATAAAGTAGGCCTCGCATCCATCGCTGAGTGTGTTAACAATCAACATTATTACTTATTTCTCAATATTTAAACACATTTCGTCATTCATAAATTATTTAAACGGTTTGTCCAGTCATTCGTTTGTAACCTCGAAGATTGATTGACGGGTGTGATTATCATGGTCGTTGTTTGACTAAACTCTTTGAGTTGTGTGCTACCAGTGTTGAGTGCCTCGGGAGTGGCCAGGCCAGGCCGTTCCACTTAGCCATCACCTGGTTTCTACCCTCACTATCTCCAGCTGTATAACGGGACACAAACCTACTTTCACATGCATCGTGTCTGCATGTTGGAGTTTGACAGTCTGACTGAACGCATCTCAAGCCCGCGGCCATTCCAAAAGGAAGTCGAAACTGGTTCCGAATTGGGCTAGCATCCTAACAAGTCAGCTAACTTAGCGAGTTGGAGAAATTTGATCCAAATCGTCTCCGGTTTCGCCTTGGGCGAGGTGAATGGAGATTTGCATGTAGCTCGCGCTATTACAAACCTTTCAAGAGATGACATGCACACTAGTTTATTAGTACTTTTTGTTTGGCCAAGCTTTCCCAATTATATGGGTACCACGGATGAACATAAAAATCTAACACGCCAGTTGCTGAGACGCAATTGTGGGTCTTTACACTCAGAGGTTTGTTTCTTTGGGTTGTGAGATTTCAATATTAATTTGTTGGTTGGCACCTTTATGTGGTTGTCGTCCAGGTAAATGATTTCGATTATGAAGTCCAATAATTCGGCTTCCTTGATTCTAACCTTTTTCATAGAACTATCATATCATACTTCATTTCAATAATAAAACTCTCAGAATACAATATCGTATTGACGATATCAATAAGCGTCAAATCAAGTAAAACCGTCAATACGATATGTGTTCCGAGAGTTCTATGAAGACGGTTCGAATCAGGAATAATATTTAGTCACGTTCGATAGACTTACAGCGAACTTATCACATCAGTCAATCGTTCCTTATAACAAGGATGATTACTTATACAAATATAAAATGTAACATGGAAAGATAATGATGTTGCACGGTGGGTGTGCCAATTGTCCTCCATGCGGACAGCAGGCAACCTGTAATGAGGGACCCAAGCCCAAGTCAAGCCAAGCTTAGGTGTACTCAACCATCCATCGCAATGAAAGAATAACATATACACAGGACATGTTTTACTCTGACCAATAGAAATTAAAAATCAACTGTTTGTACTAATTGTGGGAGACTATATTTGAAAATTGTTTTACAGAAACGTGAAGTGAAATTGATTTAACTATCCACACAACCGTATAATTCTCCCACGGTTTAAGTCTTGTCGTTTCCTACCGATTGTTAATGTGTTGCAATTTCACAATTAGCATACGTTTACCCAACAGTAACATAGGAATCGTTCTACGACGTGCGGTGTTGGTACAGGGAAGGATGTCGCGCGCCCACTCCAGTCACGTCCAACTCCCTGAACATCGCTCTCGATTGCCCTACATAGTCGCCGTGTGCATTACCCCGACCCCGGTCTTATAAATCCTTGTCGTGTGCAGCCAGCTGACCTAAAGAGCGAATCCTGACTCGCTAGGCGTGATAAGTGTTTGCGAGTGAAAGAAAGGATGTGGCTTACCTGAACTAAGCTGTCTGTTAGCGAGTGCATTGTTAGGGGAATGTCTGTCGTCGTGCAGGCCGGTCATTACCGAGGAAAGTGGGTCGCTGAATTGTTGACATGTATTTGATAAAGAACTAAGTAATCTCTAGCGTGGCTTCTTCGCAAAATAATGATTGTGATTACAAAAATGCAAATTTCTCCTTTTCTATTTACCATGTACGTTGTATGAGCAATTTTCTAGAATAATGCTTGGCGTAAAGTGTGAGAATTTCTCGTCTTATTTTGTGTTTTAGAACGTTAATGGAAGTTTTAAATTGAGATAATTGCATTTTAATTTAATTTAAATGGTTATTGAAATCGTTGTGCTACATGTTTGGATGACACACCGCATCTTAATTTGTGCCACACGTTTATTGCATAATGCCCTAGTAGACAGATAACCCCACGGGAATTTTTAAATAATTATTTTCATTTAAATTGGTATTTCGTTTTAAGATATGAATGACTATTCGAAAGTAAAAATATGTTCCCTTACTGTTTTACTAAAATAACATAGTAACAAAATTACAAAAGTAATCATAATGGTTTTCAAATATGCCGAAATTGAAACAATCGATGCCTACAAGTTTTATTTAGGGTAGGGCATAGCATAATCATAATGGCAAATATTTTTCTTTAGATATGGGATGGTTTCTGGTAGGTTTGAACCTCAAACACTTGCATGCTATCCAAATTATCGTTGGAGTTGAATATACTATTTCCCGGATCCAATGGCTTGTTTTATTGCTGGGTAGCCTTGCCTCCGAGTCGTAAAGTTCCACTTTGTGTATATGTAATCTCTATTAGTAGCCGATGTTTGGAGTTTATATCTGAAAGGTGTGCTAGCCGTCGACCTTATGCTCAGTGGCGCCTGTTCCCATTTCCCACTCTTTCCTAACACAATCACCACCACCTAAATGTTATTCTGATTGCCAATTTAGTTGGATTGAGAATAGTGTACCTCAGTGTGGTTTATGAAGAAATGTTAAAACAGTATGAAAGGTTTTTGAAATGAAATATTACAAATCAGTTAGGCTTATATATGAGAACTTTTGGTTTGCGAAATTGTGTTTCTGCTCTTGAAAACAAACATCGCATTTCGTGTTTTTGTACCGGTTTATACAAAATGCTCTTGTGCTCATGTAATCATTTTACACACATTATTCATCATTATACGTTAGTAATTAAACTTTTGTAAACATGTTAACAAAGTTGTACACAAATAAATCGTCATTTAAGCGTGAATCTTTGGTCAGTATCACTGAAACAAATTAGTGATTAAGCATATGCATCCCCAAAATGATTTCGAATTAGACTTTAGTCCGAAGAAAATAATAAATCATTCCATCAGCAAACCACAACTAGCTGCCGTGGTAATTAGCATACCGAGGCCGCACTTTGCATAGTAACAGTAAGTATACTTGTCTGTAGTATGGTGAGGATCGCATTAGTTTCTGAACATGTGCCATCGATATTGTTTTCGCAATGTGATACGTGGGCGGATAACCCTAAAGCTACGACTGCGTTCTGGTAATCTCACGTTGATCCAATGCGCAATGCATCAGTGTTGTATTGCGATTAGCACATCATTTACAAATAGTCCTCCGTGTGTAAGGCGTGCCCCAGTACAAGCAAGCGACAAAACAATTTAATCATGGTGATGGAGGATATACTTAAAACGTAGCCATTGACGTTGTTTCACCCAAGTATTCCGAAGGGCTGGACGAAGATATCGATATTTGGCCTTCATATCGAAATCTAAAAATTGTAAAAAAAAAAAACGTTAAAAAAATCAATACGCTATAGGAATTTTAGTGAATGTAAATGTGTAAGTTCTCTATGCTGTTAATAAATAATTTTAAAATATTTATTTCTTCCTATATGTATATGTAACCTATAGTTGATTCGACCTGACTTTTACATTTTGGTGGAGGTGCCGGGTCACCAATTTAAAACGCTATTTTGAGAACGTAAAAAAACATCATGAATATTTGCCGATAGCCTTTCAAGCTTTTTTGCCACACATTTTTAGTAGCTATCATTTGATACAATTTTGTACTTTAAAAATTACTTAATTGATTAATTAAGTTTCATAAATAATATAATTTCGATATATTGACATTTTTGTGAGATATCGATAGTTGAATGATATGTCATAAGCCAGCCATATTATTTTGTTGTTTTGCGTCTTGCTAATTTTGTAGCTCTATATACAGTCGATCAACACCATGTCATTTGGATTTGGAAGTGTTATGTATGTTTGCGATCTGATTGTTCATGCAGTACGTGTATGGTATTTATTTTATGGCTTCTGGCATTGCGGATCCATAGTTGGACTTGTAAGGTCTTCAGTAACAACAATATCGAATTACATAATCGTCGACAGCCTTCGTCGCATTCTCATTAAACGATTTATTTTATTCGTCGGGAGACCTACTTGACTTCTGCCACATATGGTGTCGAGCCTCGTCGCGCGTGTTGCGTAAGCAAATACACATAAATTATGTTACTGTTTCGTCACTACTCTCAGAGACGCACAGGTAATCCGCGAAATATTGACAAGCTTCTTTTTAGGGTAAGGCTTTATTGCGTTAGTTGTCTTCATCATTATCGATGCTGTCATTTTTTCTAAAGATAACAACTGTCTATGTGTTTGGCGTAAATGCCTACCTGATTTGTCCCAAGTCTCAGGGGGAAGTTTCGCATGTTTCATAAGAACCACAGCAGATAAATCTGCGGCGTTTAGCCTATTTAGGACGAAGATGCTATTTTCACCAAAATGTAAAGCACGATTTAGCATAGGATGCTGGAATGCACGCGAAAAATGTGATCTTGACTCATACATGCGAATACTATAACAATTCACTTCTATGAACTTATCTCTTTTATTTACTTGAATACGGGCCTGGCCATCCATAAGCCCCTAAACGCAGTGGTTTTATATGGCATATATAATTATTTTGT
Source organism: Sweltsa coloradensis (assembly GCA_024449915.1). NCBI lineage: Eukaryota > Metazoa > Arthropoda > Insecta > Plecoptera > Chloroperlidae > Sweltsa > Sweltsa coloradensis. The sequence continues at coordinate 252,670 of JAMZAV010000136.1, read as the reverse complement.
AGTGCATGTTTAAAACTATTAATATTTTACATGTGCCTTTTTCCGGGTGATAAAATGCACACTGCGTTTCAAAATGATAATTTTTTGGCTCAATCCATTACATGCAGCACTAACAATTGTATCGTTTTGTGTGATCCAATAGGACAGTTTTCGTAGTTAATTCGAGTCATTTTCATCATATAGAATTATTACATGGTTTTGCAATGTTGTTATAATAATTTGCTATACTTGTAGTTTTACTGCTTCACGTGAAACGTATCGTATATTATTCTTCATCATATAATCATTTAATTAATTAATTTATTATCATTTAATGTCCCTTACTGAAAATCAGTTATGTGAAACAAGTTTTTTTTTATTAATAGCTCTGTTATTGATTGTTTCGACCTATAAAGAGTTTAGGCTCGTAGTAGGAAAATAGAAAAAAATTGTGACCCATGAGGTCATATGGCTAAAAGAAATCGATGGTGATTGTTTCGTTTCATCGCTTTATTTTATTGAATGGATAAGTTCGACCATAAACAGGATTCGCCTCCGTATGCGTCAGTAGTGGGAAGGTGCCCACTCGCCCAGCCAAAACGTAATATTATTCAAATCATAATGCAGATCAGACGCCTAGTGTCACTTTTTATCGTACTAAGCTTGTTTAGATTTTTAAAAGGGCATGGCCTGCAATGACTTCATCATTGACTTGTGTTGTGTATCGACAAACGTGATTTGTATGTATTTTTTTGCGATTGCGTGTGGTCGTCTCTTTTGTATTTCATTGTACTAATACACATCAGGAATCAGGATGTTGTAAGAGTAGGTGGGGCCTAAGAAGCTTCCTCTAGTAAAAAATTAAACCTGACAAATTTCGCATGTCTAGCCCATTGCCTATTCAGCAGTGTACCAAATACCAATAATAGTCAACACAATTTTCAAGTCACATTTAAAATATACGTGACTGAATGCTCGATTTCGGCGGTAAGTGCAAAATCACATAATTTGGCATCACTGTCAGGAAATATGTGAACTAATATGTCGTACTATCAACTACTGACACTAATGCCACCATGGTCCATTATGACTGAGTAATGTGAGAATTCTATCATAATAAAAGAGGTATATGAAATGGAAGCTCGCTTCGTTCTGTCTCTAACATGCTATATTTGAAGTACGCGATTCCAAGGGTACCAATTTTATAGATAAACTGTCAATCACAAAGGGGTTAGCTCTCTTGTAGACTTATCGCACTTGTGTAACTATAATGGTGTACAGTTTTGAATTTGAATGTATTATGTATTCATTTTTAAAAATATTAATGGAGAATTCATTGATGAGCAGACATTCGGATTGGGGAGGGGGGTGGGGGGATTCCCCCTGTCTATACGTCACTAAGATAGGAGTCTATACTGCTAAACATTCTGGCGCTGGCCATGGGACCATGTACATGTTATTATGTATTTCCGTGCAACTGTATAGTTTGCATATTTTGCATTGATGGCCATTATAGATAGGGGAAGTCACACTCACAGGCCTTAGCTGGGACCACGTTCTTGCTGTAAGATGAGACGATCCCTCGCGTGCAAATTAGGTGTCACAATCTGAATTATGATACTTATGCCGTTTACAACATGCATATAAATCATCGACAGTAATTTGCGAATACAAATCCGTGATGTGGGTCTCAATGTATCTTATCTGAGATTCAAAGTTGTCTCTAAAATATTTGTCGAGTGTTTCAAGATGGCGGTGATAACCAATTCATTGTAATGGCCTTGGATTGAAGAGGTTAGGTTGTGAGGGCTCCATCATGTTTTGCATAATGAAACATATTAGCAACTTATTGTTTCAGTCATGAGTATGCTCTCCCGCTGTGTTACAGGCTACGTATATGGTGTGTAGGTCCGACCCATTGTTTTACATGTACACTCGATAATACCAACACCATTCCACGTTATTGTCTTACTAACATTGTTGTCAAAGTCGAGTACGATCGAGATATACGTTTTTGAACAAACAACAAGATTCTTTCTTCTTCTTTCTTTCTTGCATGAGTGGATGGACTGTCGTGAAGCCAGACACCGTTTATATTACGAGCTTTCGACTTGGGTTGGTGGGTATTTTTATTTTTAAGTGGTTGTAAATAAGATTTTCTCCCCACCCAACATACTGACAATCAAGTAATTAAACAATGTAACTCGACCGGGACTCGAATGCGGGTCCCCGTTGGATTTTTAATTCCTGGAAATATTAAATATTATCAATTCCTCTCACGGGAGTATTTCCCGACTGTCCAATTCGAAATGTACTTTCTGTTGTTACCACGTAGTGTCATATACTTGACCAACCTCAAAGTGGACCTATAGTTCTCAACAATAAGCGTATTCCCATGTTTTACGTTAAAGTTAACTATGACGTCTACGTCATCATCATATAGCGGTTGTCGTCAGTGAAGCGGCTTCGACTAGAGCGTTACTAAAGTGTCACATTCGGTCGGCGTTGTCAAAAAACGCTGTTCGGTCCAATGCGCAGCCTCTCCCGTCGGTTTCCACGAAAATTCGAAGACAATATTCTGTATTTTTGGCGCGTAACAATGACTCTGTCGTCAGGCTTGTTACTGCACGAAACGCATTTTACTTTTCCGGGAACATCTTTGTTTAGTTTAATTAATCCTGATTGTTCCTTAGAAAAACACGGTTAGCTGTTCAAAACTGGAAGGGTTGGGGTGAAGAAATGTGAGGTACCGGTACACCTTCGATTAATCCAGTGTTCATTCCATTCAATTGTGATTCAGGTTTGATCATTGTACATTTTGGCTCCACACGTTGAGAAAAACTACTGGTCGAGTGAGTGTCGACCAATTCATGAAATATTTATTTGTATTCTTGGTAAATTCTCATTTCTCAATTTGTATTCTTGTTTCGTAAGCTGTGTTCTCACGAGTATTGACAGAACACGCGCACCTTTTGTTTCGCGTGTCATAATTTCGATCAGGAAGTCATAAACCTTCTACTTCCCATATTTGGTGATTATAAAGTGGTTGGTTGGTTGACACATGCTCAGTTCTGGCTCCTCGTTTCAACAACTAAATAGTCTAGTCATGTTTAGCCTAGTCCCACGCAAAGAAAGTGGGACGTGGGGATGCGAGACAGATAGTCAGGTCATTGCCCGGTTCTAAGGCCCACCGATTGTTGTAACGTAATGTGTCATCGGGTTCCAATCAGAAGCAAATAATCTCCATCGCTCTGGATGGGTCCCACGTTGTCAAACTAGGCGAGAACTAGTTTTTACCGGCGTATTTCTTCACGGTGCGCCGCCAATTGGCAAAGCTCGATCATTCGCCTCGTACACGTCACAATCGTCGCGACGTGGTCAGTACACATTTACGAAATGCTCGGACCACAAATTGAAAAAAGAAATTGTCACACAAGTATCGCAATAGCATGCAAGAACGAGACTGTGGCTCTCAATATATAAGTAGAGTTAAATTAGTTATATCATCTATCTATTATTTTATATTATTTTATTTTTGTGCCCAAGCTTTTAATTGGTTTCTATCTATTGCTTTGTTGACCTCACATTTCTATATCTATGTATTATGTCCCCCATGGTAGCCGATCATGTGCCTATTCTTGTTGTATTAACGGTTAACCGTCGATTATAATTTAGATATATTAGCCGAGAGTATAAAATGAAGGGTTCCAATTATACGTAATAAAGCCTACGACTCACACCAAGGAAACCGCATGCCCTCATTTCGACAAGCGCCGAGCGGTGAATGATTTCTTCATTTTGCATGTGCTATGTCCGTGTTTTTTTTAAATAGTTAAGTTTTGTGTATACGGATAGTCAAATGTCCCAGCTTGGTGTGAATTACAGTCTTCGATCTAGAAGAACAACGAAGTACCTTGGTCCATGGTTCATGCGACTTGAGTTCTCTCACATTCTTGTTCTGTGCTGTTGCCCAGTTGCAAGTCTCTCATTGAAGTCGTCTGAGACTGTGAACAAGCACAGAGTTACAAACCAAAATCAAATCACATTTCATCAATCTGAATCTTGATCTAAATTATTGTCATTGTATAACGTTGCAGTTTTTATTCATTGAGTATAATATGATGTGATGTGTTATGAATTCTGATTTATTATTGATTACATTGTATTGGAGCACAACATACTTGTCAAGAGTAAGTACAATTTTCACCTGCAACTAAAGCAGTATAAATTTTAGTTTTCAAAACTAAATCATTCTAATTAGAAACCACGTTTATGAATAGGGTTTTTAATTTTTAGGAAAAACTTATATTATCTCCTGGCCCTTCCATTACGCAGTAATGCAATTTGTCAAAATTCACATCAAGTGCATTTTCTGATTTGTTTTGATTATAGTTACTGTACATTTAACTAGTTTCGTTGAATCGTTTGGCAACCGATCTTCTTGTTTTAGTAATTATTTATTTTATGTACTTGTTTAATTCAGGTGTTTCAAATGATCCAATTGTGAAGTACAGTTTCGGATAACAAGTTTTGTTAGTGAGTGCATGCACAGCTGAGAACATGCATGAATCGCAGACATCGCGGCAACATGCAGCGGTTATTATTACCGTTACATCTGCAGCCGAGATGTATTCGATGTCCCAATATTTGATCACTCTTTTGTCTATCGATATGCTGAGTCGCTACTACCGCTTACATGATTAATAAGCTTTCATCATCCAACTTCACGTTGCAGTCATCATGAGCCACGTGAAGGCAAACACCCGCATTTACATACGACTCGTTTCGTAGAGAGTTCTCTAACCTTTTAGCATCTTTGTTGGTGAGAGTGGAACTATAATTTAGTCCTATGTCTACAGAATTCGTTTCGTTGACAAAGGTGCGAAATGACAATTAATCCCCCTTTGAATGTATTGAGTAACGCTTGCGTGGCGTGTGGTAGCCTCTTGATATAATCATAGTCTTGTCTAGCTGGTTGATGGTTATATGACCACGCTTTCTAGACAAATTCTCACCGTGAAACCGTCCCCAGACATGAAGATTGTTTTGGTCTGTGCACCTATTTTCGTATAACGTTTTTTTTCTTCTACCATCTCTTGCGTAAAGTGGACAGTCTGGAGTTGAATAATGTAAAATCTTTGGGACGTGTTTTTGAACTTCACTTGCACAACTTTCTCTCTCGCATCTGAGCGACCTGTGTTTGTATCCCAGGTTCGCCGAGGCATTTCTATGACCCGCAGCTAAGAAAGTTGGTTTTGCGGTTTAGTTAAATCTGTTACGGCGGGATTCAATTACTGTTGATGTGATTCTTTCTCACACTTGGACAGACGAAGACAAACAATATCTAGCAACATTTGCAACAGACTGCATATGCAGTTTGTATTTCTGTTTGGTTACTATTTCAATTTCGACGTTACAGACGGGCTAACACCGAACTCGACACGAATCGCTGGCGTGAGGATGTACGCTCGTCATCTTGAGATGCAGTGGTGTTTCCGCTCGTCCTGTGCCCTGTACGGACAATTTAGAATCTCTTGTTGTGTGTTACGTCATGTTGTTTCACAGACTTGTTATTATTGTGTCGAGAAGTCTTACGTAACTATACTTGTCCACGATGTATGTAATCTGTGATATTTGAATAAACAACGTGGAAGAATAATATCGTTTTTCAGGGTCGATGCCATTGACGATCAAATGATTACCTATATTGTTATTTGCCCAAACTTTGATCAGTTTAAATTATCGTCTGTATTATTGGATTTGGATGATGGACATTGTAATAGTTCTGAATAACGAAATGGAACTTTTTATACAAGTACCACCAAACTATACTTGTGTTCGAGTTGCCTGTTATAATTTTAATAGTACTTTTACAGCAAATACATCTCGTTAGTATTATTTATGGTGCATTTGAATCGGAACTTGTTCCATTACGACAATTTTGTCGTGCCTCTGACTTCAATTATGCTAACAAACCCCTCCCCAATAGTTATAAATTACAATAGTAAATAAAACGTTGATTCGTGAGTAAAATTCCGGCCGACGCTATTTGAACCAAAATTAAAGCTAATCGAAGGTCGGCATTATTCAATAATAGGGGTATGCCCGAACAACAGTTCCAAATATGTGAGCCTGTTGAAACTAATCACAACCACCATATCGAAGAACCGGAATATTTATAGCAGAGTTTCTTAGTTTTTGCAATAGCACAAAATACAACCAATAGCAAACAATAGCAATAGATATCAATGATAATAATTAGGGCTGCGCTATGCTGTATCTTTCAATCATCGATATCACACGAAAATTGCGATATCGATATCGATGTATCAAAATTTTATTATTTGTGCACAAAGTCTAAATTTAAAAAAAAAAATACATCAAAGAGTAGTGGGCCTGATATCAAAGATGTGTGAAAAATTCATAACGATTTTCCTTTCTTACACTCGCGATTAGTGACCCGGTACCTCCACCATGTAAAAGTCAGGACTAATTTACTAAGGAAAAATAATCATTTTGGTAAAAGTACATTTTCTGAGCATGATCTGGAATAGGCTACCCGGCACCTCCACCAATCACGCGAACCGATATTTTGAAGAAGTAAACCAATTTTCTTATAAGTTTGTACAGCTCATAAATGGCTGACATTTCCATTGACAAAAATTACTATCAATTCTCGTTTAAGTTTTTTTTTAACAAAATATAATTTGTTTTGTGATTTTTTTCAAAATTCGATGTCGACATGGAGTCAAAATATTGATTGGATGAGCGTAGCGAGCGTAGCGAGCGGAAGCGAAGACTTCAATTTCACTGACCCCCAAAAAATTTAGCTCAGGTGTTTTTTTGTTTTTTTGTTTTTTGTTTTTCCGTCTGTTTGTTCGCTCGATTCCGGGCAAACGGCATATGCGATCTTGATGAAAATTTGACCGGACCTTTGTTTTCTCTGAACTTAGAGGTGTATTGTTTTTGGGTACAATCGAAGAAATATTTCTCATGAATATCGTACTTTTACAATTTTTTTCGATTTTTCGTGCGATATTTTCGTCACATTTGGCCGATTCTGACCAAACGGGTGGGGCTACAACGTTCATATTTCACATGGACATTAAGATTATGGTGTTGAAGTACCTTTTTAAAGAAAAAGTTGAAAAAGTTAGCTAGAATCTATAGAAATAAAGGTTTTAATATTAGTTTTTTAATTTTTAGTGAGATATTTTCGTCACATTTGGACCGATTCTGACCAAACGGGTGGGACTACAACGTTAAGATTTCACATGGACATTAAGGTTATGGTGATGTAGTACCTTTTGAAAGAAAAAGTTGAAAAAGTTAGTCAGAATCCACAGAAACAAAGGTTTTAATATGAGTTTTTTTGAGGTTTATACTACCAATTAACAAGTATAACATTAGAAACTTGACAACAATCACCTACAATGCATTCAAAAAGCACTTGCAAAGGAAAAGTGCAAACAAACGCAAAAAACGCAAACAAAAAACTTACAAAAAACGCTCATCCATCAACGCGGCGGGACTTTAGCGTTTTCCTAGTATCGAAAATACTTCCACTTATCGATATCGTATCAAAATATCGATTCCTTTGCCCAACCCTATTATGTTGATCGATCTTGCTTATAGGGTCAATGAAACAAAGGTACATATTTAGTACTTTCTTTAATATTTCCTGCAGCCAGCAAGTACCTGATTCCATGTTTGCCTGGCAGGGATATGTGTACGTTTCTAGCCTTTAAAGTTATTGTTGTTTAGCCAGACAAATATTGTGAAAATGTACTTTTTGCGAATATTTACAAAATCCTTAACCGTAATCATTTCGTCTATTCGTCATGTATTCGTTTTCGTTTATTCGTCTTTTCGTCTTAAACATTAAAAAAAAGAGTGTCAAACTAGACGACTTCATTAACGTTTCGTTTCCACAACTTCTTATACCTTCGTTCGTATTAAAACCTGTGCGTGTTTGGTTCAAGTGTGTTAGAATCAGAAACATTATTGCTATACAGTCTCGTGACGGTTGCTCGATGCGATGATGATTTCAGAATTACGGTATTCCTCCGTAGAAACCTTCACTGACAGCCGGCAGTAGGTCATCACTAAACGCTAAACTCTACACATCCGATTTTGGTATTGATAAAACAATGCATCTCATTTATAATGTGCCTGTGCTGAGAGACTTTGGAGCCGTGCTGCGAAGTGCGTGCTAGTTTCACATTGTATTGCATATACCCACCTTTCGTAAACATTGCAAATCATAATGCAGGCCGAGTGTATGCATAGTGTCTTGCTACATACCAAGTGGCGATTACCTTCAATCTCTCGGTGACCTGACCTCGTGTGATCTACCGCCAACAAACAATAGCTCTCAGCATCTAGTGCTAGAGTTTTCTTCCGTTCTCTTTCCTAAAATACTGCCAAGTTTCTTGATACGCTTCACCTTTTCAATGTCTTCATAAATAGGCTTGTATCGGATGAAAAATTATGTATTTTGCTATATTATTTTGTCGCTGTTAATTTTAGTAACAATGACAAAACGTGTACACTATCATCACGTGTCTACTCTCTCCCGATGTGTATATGCTGTATTAAAATTTAAAGTTGTTGATAAACGTACAGCGACGTGCGACGGAAAAGTATTCTCATTTCGACTACCTGAGAAAAAATTTCTGAATGTTTTTACTTATTAGTTTTAGTCCTACTCAAACTTCTCTTTTCTTCTATTTTTTCGTATTGTACTTTCAGTGTTTATAGTTAAAACGATTTGGCTTGAAACCGAACTCAAGTATGTTGGATCTGAAGAGTTTTTAACTATAGAGAGTTCGCACAGACCATCTGAACTACAATCTGTCAAAGTATTTAGCAAAAATACGGAAAAGATTTTTATACAAACACGCTATTGTTACTATAGATATGTAATCTTTGTCGAATTAAAAAAGCTTTCAGGTACCTTATAACTTTTACAATGACTATCGATGTAAGATTTTTTCACAGCCTTTTTTTATGAATTAAATATTCGATAAAATTTAAGCGTAATCGAAAATTTGTCTCATGACAAATCGAAATTTTAACGAGTTTTTTTCTTTTTTAAAACAATTCTTTGACTTATAACACCTACATGCTTTATCCTATGTAATGATTTTTTCACAGAACCTTTATTTTATGAATTAAGATATTCGTGTGAAATTTGAGCGCAACCGAGAAATTATTTCTTATACAAATCGCAATTTTACGATTTTTTTCTTTTTTTAACAATTACAATTAATTTAAAAAAATTAAAAAATTAAAGTTAATTTTTTATTTAATTGCATTTAATTAAAAAAAAAATCAACTTAGTTATGATTTTTCCACAGAACAACAGAAAATCCGCATAACACATGGCAGCTCAATGCACCAATTACGCTCATCCAACAACGCGCGGGACTTAAGCGTTTTCCTATAAATAAATAATAACGACTTGTGGGACCGTTGTAAAATGTTAGTTTAAAATATTTATTCTGCACATTACCTCGATATAAAAATATATAACTGAAAATTAGCGTCACTCATCTGTAACTGATTGATTCACAACGGTTGGGCTTGAAAGTAACACAGCAAGTGCACGCTCAAGAAACGCTGGATACATGCATGTTCTGTCCAACCGTTGCTTAATTTACTTTTGTCCGCTATTGTACTATGTGCAAGTGCATTATAAGATTAATGATACTGCTATTGGTGCTTTGAAATTAGACTAATAGTATGCATTGGATCCATTAGTGAAGAGGTTTTTTATAACTAATAGACGAGTCGCACAGACCATCTGACCCCCAAACCTAATTCTGCAAAGTAATTAAAAATAAAATAAACGGAATACGATTTAAATTATTCACACACACTTAGTTGTTTACTAATTAGGATTGCTGTAATCTTTGTCAATAATTATAAGCCTTTAGGGGTAGCCTCGTTTCACACTTAATCTACAACTAACCAGGATACGGAATAACATATTTTGTCACATGTTTTTTTTTATAAATTACAAATCATTCGAAATATAATTTTACTACCTAATAGAGTGTGTCCTCTTGGACCGCGAATTGTAACTTAATTCTATGCATAATGAATAATGTGTTGTTCTTGGGCCTTTACCCGCGGCAATTATTGATCTTCTATTGAAATTAGATTTTTCAACTCGTCACTATATAGCTGTTTTTCGCTTGCTACTTTCCTGATACTGTACTGAATGTATGAGATAACCTACTCATTATTGTAAGTCGACTTTTTCTACCGCTGTTACCACTTGGCTTCACTTCATATTTCTGGGGTAACTGAGAGAGTCAATTCATACATTTCGAGCTTGCATATATTATTTATTATATATACAAGATGGAATCTTCCTACAACTTTCTAATTTATTACTGTAGCGTTCAGTCCAGTGGCAGTAGCTCTTAAAACTTAAAATAATACTGAAGAAATTCTAAATAAACAACTTATTTTCTATTGGATTGAGTGTATCTTTGTATATAGCTTAGCGAGCTAGGGAGCGCTCATTTCACTACTAAATTACAACTCAGGTATTTGGATAATATGTTTTGTACTGTTTTTTATACAATACAATGCATCTTGAAATTAATTTTTCCTAATTGAGTGTGTCTCTTGGACAATTGTAAATAATTTTCATGAATATAATGTGTGCTTTGTTTTATGGCGTTTTACCCGCGACAATATTGATCTTCTATTGCAAAGTTAGATATTTCAACTGTCACATATAGCTGTTTTCGCTGCTACTTTCTGATAACTGGTACTGAATGTATGAGATAACGTTTCAATTAGTTTAGTCGACTTTTCTACCGCGTGTTACCACTTCGGCTTCACTCATATTTCTGGGGTAACTGAGAAGTCAATTCATACATTCGAGGTTTGCTATATTATTTATTATATATAAAGATGGAATCTCCTACAAGTTTAATATAGTTTATGGTTCAGAATCCAGTTGACACGTAGCCTTAAACTTACAACATCACCTACAATACTTGTAGCAAAAGATTCAGAAGTGAAATCAACCAATAATGCAACATTAATTAGCTATATCCGTGCATGGAAGTGTTCATTTTTGTAATTTTAGACCAATTCAACATGTCAATTATATTTACACTTCAATTAACACTGAAGATACTATACAGTTAGCAAATAGTGTATGAAAGCAGTGCCTTCTGCTCAGGGTTTAGAAAAACCCGGGTTTTTCTGAAAAAACCCAACCCGGGCGGTTTTTTTCAGGGTTTTTGGCGGGTTTTTGGGGTTTTTGGAAATTTCAAGTTACATATGTGTAAAATGTCTATTATGCACTTTTGCCCAATTATTGGTTAATTTTTTAAAGTATGCCTACACAAAAATATTAGGTAGTAGGAAATAAAATAAGTTTTGTTTTAATTAGCAGTGACCTAGTGATGCATTTTTTTTTAGAGGTTAAGGCATCTCGGTTAGCGCTTAAATTTGAATTCGCATAATGAATATAAGATGTTCAGTTTCAATTTCATTATCATTATCTTGAAATATTTCATTAGTCCTATGTTGGCCTACTATGTATACTAAGCAATTCCTATAGGCCTATGCATTGATTATTATTTGGAATTTGTGTAGTGTAGGCCCAACTTACACTTATACTTTGACTTTGTTTCAGTTTCTTGTAATAAATAATTAATTTGAATCTATTAGTGTGTTTTACTCAAAACCCCCAAAACCCCACTATGTACTGGGTTTTTTCAAGTGGGTTTTCGGTTGAAAAACACGCCGCGTTTTTTCGGGCTGGGCAAAATTTGATGGATGGATTTGTTGTTGATGGTTCGAACGCGAAGTATATACACACCCTCTTCCCTCGCTCTGACATTAAATAATTAATACTAAACAAAGAGCTTTTAAAAACGTGTACAGCGTGGTACTAATTAATTTCCATGTGCAAATGGGTTTTAGTATGGACATGGAGTGTTCACAAGTAGACCTTGAAGTGAGTAAGTCCACCTGAGAAGAACGATGCCCGGGAGCGACTGGAGATGGGCAATCAGACAGGCGGGCGGAGGGAGCTACCTCTAATAGAATTATTAAGATAAGCGACACGTGTGAATTGCGGTAAAGGCCGAGCGCACGTGAGACGCTTACTAACGTGAAAGTGGCAACCGTCTTCGAGTGTCCCCGAGGTCGTGGGATGCAAGATGACTCCTCGGTTGGTTGGTTGTGCACACAAGTCCTCAAGCGCGACCTAAATATGACAGATGCTACTCGCGGGGTATAACCTCTTATTACCGGACTGGGCCTGACTATGAAGATTGTAATTACTACCGCTTGCTATACAGGGTTTTGTTTTCTCTTTAATTATACATCTCAACGTCAACACAACCTCGTGTTTAAAGAGCTGTTTATTACATTCGTACGTGCACTCGTTTTTATATCACAAGGCCCCTGCCTGGTACTTGGTAAGGGACAACTTGCTCAAACGTTCGGATTGTTTTTCATGTGCTAAATGAGTCAAGATGAGTGAAATATGCAAAAAATACATCCTTGGGATAAAATATATAATAATCATCGTTACTCTTCGTGCTCTGACAGTCGTGTTTTTCTAAATTATACACATTACCTAAATACACGTATTGTTGTGTTGTATCTATTTATTGAGACTGTCGATGGCCGTGAACCACGATAATATCATATTTACTTCATCTCTCCAATTTATTTATATTCTCCTCTCTAAATGGAACTCTGTTTGTCTTTGTAAAGTTTACACTGTTATATCTTCCTTCTGAGCTGATGAGTGATGTCTTCTCTAAATTCAAGTGTGATATTCCACTGTTCGTCGCACGTTTGCGGATCAATTTACTATGTATCTTTCTTTCGTGTGACATGAAGTTACGAAACAACCAATTCATTGCAATCTTGTGATAGTTCTTGCACTCATTAAGCGTCCCTAAAGAGTGAAGCATTGACGATTAGTGGTAAACCTTGAATACCTCGATTGTTCACAAAAAAGTGTGGTAGACATTGGATTCATTTCCATGGCCCTGATTTGAATAAAAAATGAGTTAAACAACCGTTCTACGGTGATCGTCGATGAGTCGAATTATATGGAGTCCACGTGGAGCGTGACCCTCGTGGGAAGCAGTAACACTTAACATGTGCAGAAGCAATCAACGATACGATATGATACGATACGTCTGTAGGTGGTTAATTTCTCCGTCGACGGCGTCGTCTTCCTTCATCTTCTTAGCAATACACGCCAGAGGTTGACCGGCACAGGTTGATGTATTATTGCGGTACCCAGTCTCAGTCCGAGGAAGTCTAGACCTGTTGACTTCCAAGGAAGCCATGAGTACGTGGATGGGAACTCGATTCTGGTCTGACAACCGTGTTTTCTCTTCGGCGGGAAGTTTTTACGACAGCTAGTCGGTGTATAGATTGAGATTGTCTCTCCTGCGTGCAGATTACATGATAGAATATCCTTGGGAGAGTTTCTTGAACATGGGGAGGAGCGCAGGTTTGGTCATTAAGAGCCCAACGTAGGGCGTGGGGCTCGATCTTTCCTCATATGGACTGTGATTTGCGAAATTACATTTTGTGTGAAATGCTCGACGTGACGTGATGAAAGATTGCTTCCAGGGAGATTTATCGGCGTTATGCAAGTCTATCATTCAATCACGAAGATGTCTATGACCGATGATTACTCTTCGCAGCCCGACCCTCTAAATCTCGCGTGTTAATAATAAAATTACGTATGCCTTTCTCATACAATTCACATCACATCAACAACACTACTTAACCGTGAAACATTGTCCTCCAAGATTTATGATAAAACAATAACTCATTTATCAGATTAGCCACGATTTCCTTACGAGGTCAGAGGTACCTTAATTCTCATCATTTTAGGTCATGCACGTCTTTCGCTTGCATGTTGCATTCTGGTTACGAAGAACAATGCCACATTTAGATTCATACTCCATTGAAAAAGTATGCAAGAACTATCATAGTTTCATACGTATGTGTTTTGTTTGTTGTGAAGTGTTTTGTTCCTAGTTCAGTTAAACGACAATACGTACATTATACATATATATTTTATGCTGAAACCGGTGAAACTGTCGAGCAAAATTGGATGAGAATTGGGTCACTCTGTGCAAGTGGACCGCCATTTCCAATCATAAACGCGTGTTTCACTTTTTACTTCCGATCGTCTAATTTGTGTTTTCTTTTCTTGGGAAATGATTGTATAGTTTGTTGCGAGTTGACCGTGCCAGCTAGGAGGTGTCACGATTCGGTCGAGGTTGTTGTGATAGTGGGTTTGTCTGCTCCAGAGCTCTGGTTCTCACACTCACTCATCGAAGCGAAGCGAAGCGCAGGACAGACTCGGCGCGCGGTTGCTTGGAAGATCCCTCCCTGCATGTGACTCGACTTGATGGAAGAAATCGCTACCGTGAATTGTCCATAATAAGGTTTAATTTTCTTCTCAATTTCGCTTCGTAATGAGTAGGCTTGTTATTATAGCTAGACTATAGGCTAGCCGTAATTCCTTGACATTTCGTTGCTTGTTGTCCCTCACAGATTGCCACAAGTCAGGTACTCGATGCACAGGCACTTTCTCTGTTTGCATACGATGAATAAAATACTTTGCTTATCCGAGTTCGTTATAATTTGCACTCAAGTCTGCGTAATTATAAAAACAAATGGCAAATTACTAGTTAATGCTCCAATTGCCTCACTATACTTGTGCTTTTAATTAATCCATTTATATGCATTTGGTTGAACTTGAAACTTGGTATTTTCGTGAACTAATTACTCAGTAGGCTAGTTAATTAACTGTGTTTCTATTGGAAATTCCGTATCCTATTGCTAGTCTTGCTGTATGATTTGATGCCAAGTTTTATCTTGTTTTTATTGCAAGTGGGAACGGTAAGGTGTGAAGCCTACATAACACTGGTATTATGCTTATCAGTCCCAGTTTGGGATTGATTTTCGTGTCTGGTAGTTTTCCTATGACATTCTTGTCTTGTTTATGCAAGTGGGTGTAGCCGACATTGTTGCTTGATTTTACTGGTCTGTAGGCCTATGTCTTATACCTTCTGCGCAACAGGTTACCGACTACTATGGTATATCGATATTATTATCCATTCATTCTGTTTGCTCCTAGCAGCCTTCCTATTTACAAGGAAAACGCGGAGACAATACACTCGTGTGAACCTACTTTTTGTGCTTACGTGAACGTCTATTATTATATATTACACTTGCGTGTTTATTAAATTTTCGACACCACATGCCGTGGGAAAGCCCACTTCAAACTAACCATGTGGTGAAAGAGCCCGTATTAAAGCAATTGTGTTATGCTTTTACTTTTCATTCTCCGGATTCTGGCTGAAGATGCCTGGCAGGATATTTAAATCGTTGAATTGTAGTTTTTTTTTTAAAATACAATTATCTTAGATTTTTACCCTTCCGACGAGGTGGGTCTTGGACCGAAGCACAGCTGTGGTACGGTGATGCTAAGGGACGTTAGCTTCAATACGGAATCACGCTTGAAACTTCACTATTTTAATCGTATTTTATTATAATTTTGTTTGTTTTACAAATTACAAAAAAAAGTGTTATGCAGGTTTCGAACCCATGTCGTCCTAGTGATTATAGCAACATTGTATTAATGGAGACATAAAACAACAATACCACACAACAACCAACCACTATAGCAGGCTGGTATCATGTGAATCTAATCTCTCAATGACCACAAAAACCGCATTACTTTGGTGGTTCAAGATGTTACGTTGTATTGCGTTGTGTTGCGTTCATAGCAGCTGAACGAAGTGGTAACACTACCCCACAGATAAATTGTAAATATTATGTTGCCAAAAACGTTATACAGTGGGAGTACATTAGTTATAATTAATTGACAATACAGTTCAATAAATATGGTGTCTTAGAACTGACAGTGATTGGAAATTAGTCAAGATTATTAATACTAAAGTCATCCCATTAATTTTCCATATAGTATGCCTACATTATGTTTCGTTATTAGTTGAAATATTATATTCCAAATGTTTGTCTGTGAACATCAGTCCAAAGTTATGATGACAAATAACGGCATACAACAATGAAATATTCTTATTTATTATTTACAAATATTATAATTCGAAGTATTCGAATGAAAAAGCATAAGTTCTAAGAAAAGAGCTAAAATTATGAAAACCTATATAGCTAAAAACGATTTTTACATAATATATACTTTAAAAAATATAATATCAAATAGATTTTGAATATCAAGAATACATTATTACTGCTGCGACTTCAAAAAATGAGTCTCTCAAAGAAATCCGCCATTTATTCTTTAGACTCGAGTAGTCAAAATGAATGCTTGTTATGACCCGGCACATACACCAATATTATTACGTTCGAGAATCACATGTTGTATGTTACATAAGTTAGTTAATACTATATCGATCTGTTGGGTGTATTGTGTACGATTGTGTAAGTTTATGTCATCAAGATAGATACGTTAGTTGCAATTACGCATAATGGCAGTTTTGTTTACTGTGCAGAACGCAAGAAGTGCTATCGCTTGTTGTGACCTGGTTCCAAAACACAATCATTCGTAATAATTTTGTTTATTATTATCTGTGTTCATACCAATCTTCAAGCATTGTATACCCGGCGCCTCCACCAAAAGTTTAAAATAATGTTTTATTTTAAATCACATAAGGCTATGTCTAACCGCAAACTAATGATCTTTACGGTTGTCACTGGTCATGCCGAGAGTTTAACATAGGACTTCTACCTCCCTACTACTCCTTCCTGGCTGATACTGGAGGTTATAATTTGGTGTTTCGCTCTGTCATTCGCTCGTTTCGGTACTTGCAGCAACGTTATACATGCACCGAACATGTGTATCATTCTCGTGCGTGCTTTTTGCCAGTCGGATTCTATAATATATTATCTGCGTGGGCAAATCCTATTCCTCAGCTTGACCACCTTCGTAAGTCGAGGCCAACAGCGTGCACGGCCACCTGGAAACTCCGCGAGCAAAGAGTCTCCGTGCTGATGTAACAGCAACCTGTTCTACCGGGCGACGCACACGCGCATACATCAAGTTTCCTGTTGCCGACAGCAAGCAATAAACACCGAGCGTTCACTAGGTGATCACGAACCGAATTCGCTGTTGTTTTAATCAGGTGGGGCCCCGGGTTCCGCCGGTCCTTGTGTGTTCTCGCTTCGTTCATAGTGGTTTGAATTAATTCACCGCGCGCCCTAGAGCCACATGGGAGTTGGTACGTCTGCGTCAGACTCAGACTTCGGCATTGTTAACGTAATCACAGCACAGCTTAGTCTCGTTTACATATTGTTGACGGCCAGGTGTTGATAATCCAATCTTGCAAAAATAATACGTTTTCGCCACCCATACGTGTACGTTGTACCAATGGGTAGACTATAGATTGCAAATTTATTTTCTTATATTTATTTTTATCAGTGGTAAGGTGACCGACCATATTTTGAAAGTTACAAACCGGGACAACCAATGTTTAAGCATATGTATCCCATGGATCAGCACCAAGTGCAATTTTTTTAAAAGATATATTTGCGTCAAATGCCCAGAAAACAGCTTTCTCACACGAAAATATTAATGGAATATGGGATTAACGTATATATATTTTTTTTTAAATTTTTAAATTTATTTATTTAACGTCCATCCTATTCAGTTATAAAAACTTATTTATACAAAGGAGGACAACTAAATAAATCTAATTACGTAGATGCAGACACAACAATGAACTACATTTAAGTAAATATTTGAAATAGTTGTATTATAACAATGCATTAAAAACTCAACAAATTTGATAACAAATAAAAAGGATATTAAATGCAATTTATGAACGAATTAAATATTCAAGGGTGGGGAATGAAAAGAAAAGAAAAAAGAAAAGGAAAAAGTAAGGAAAAAAACATTTAAAAAACGAAAAGAAAAAAACTGATTTATTAGACGATCCCACTCAAACGAATATGAGGTTTGCCAAAAATCAGGAACAGCAAATCAGGGAGTAATCAATCTTTCGCGGAAGAAACCACCGAACGCGAATCTCCATTCTTGTGTTCAATCTTCATTTGTGCTCAAATCTTGACAACAATAAAATTTAGTACAAAAGATCTTGACTCTAATGTATAATTATATCAGATATTATATAATTATTTAAATTTGTTCAAGTTAAAAACTGATCTCAGCAATGAAACAGGACACCTAACTCAAGTTGCAAACTTGCAGTGGGCGGCAACCAGACAATCTAGGCAGAAAAATATCAATTGAAAATACATTGAATATATCATAATCAAAGCAATAATGAACAAACAAAGAGAACAGCAAAATCATAAATAAGAACTTATGAAGAAAAATTAACATTACACAAACACACAGACAATGTCCCACAAACAAATAGTGAAAATCAATTCTTCTTTGTTCTTCGATTCATTACCATTGCTTCAATTTTACTTTTAAATTGTAGCTCAGTAAACTGGCTTCTAATATCATAAAAAATTGAATTCCAAAAGGTTAATGATTCAGAAATTAATTTAGGAACTTTCAATGAGTACATTAGAATAGAATTTCTATCACGATCAACAAGTTGAAAAATATTGGGTAGAATACCTTAATGCATACCTTTCAATACTTTGTATGTATTTACCAGCACGCTATATTTAATTATTTTCTCAATCGTGAACCAATCAGATTGTAAATCTTGGCTAATAAGAGTTGAATCAAATAGATGGTCAATTCTCTTCTGAAGTACAACATATTCGGTAGAAGGTCTTACTGCCCAAACCACTAAACAATAATCAATAATAGAGCCAAAATCAAGAATAGAGCTCTATTATTGATTATTGTTTAGTGGTTTGGGCAGAACCATAATCAATAATAGAGCTCTATTATTGATTATTGTTTAGTGGTTTGGGCAGTCAGTGAATATAAGAATCTACAAGTAACCTCAACATACTCTCTGTTACAAACCTCTTCATTCTACTTATAATTCCAATTGCTGATGATACTTTATTTCATACATATTCATGTGTTACTTAAACTTTAAATTACAATCTAAGAAAACTCCAAGATATTTAAATTCATACACTCTAGAAATTAACTTACCATTACAATTCAACGTCAAATGAATATCATTTACGCTTTTATCATTAGCCTTTTAAAAATCATAAAACTAGTTTAACTATAATTAATATCAAGTTCCTGAGTTTTAAACCTATCATCCATTCTCTATAAAACTTCTTGAAGACGGCTTACGATCTCTTCAACATCCACACCTTCTAAATAAAAGACCAAGTCATCAGCATATAAAATATTTATATTTTCACATGTATTTTCAAGTCGTAAATCATTATCTACTGTTTCAAAATTAATAGTACAAATTACAAAATAAAATACAAGCTCTCAGCAGAGTATAATGCAAGGCATAAATAATAATAAAAATTTACTGAATTATTTACTTTACAGTTAACATGTTATATATAAGCTCGAAGGTTTCCAGTCCTACTTTTCTGCAAGGCATCTTCTTTATGGTTCTTTTAAATCATTAAAGTGACAGTAACTACCTTTTAGATGAAGTGTTTATATGTTTGCATATTGTAACAGTATACATTGGATTGGATTGGACTTAAGATAGAGTTTAGATGTTGGTTTATGGACACGATTTAAATATCGCTGGACCTACGGCTAAAAACTCGCTATATTCTAGTCTCAAAACATTACCGAGAACTTAATTTCGGGAATAGCAACTTTAAATTTCAGTTAAAAATAGCATTCACCACTTTTTTCAACACATCTCTACACACATACCTCAACTTCTTATGGCACTGCAACATCTCAGATCAAGATATCCATTAGTCACAAAAACGTCTATTTTCATTGATAACTTACATGTTTACCTTACCACACCACAGATGGTGCAAGCATGCCAGGCAGTTATTTACCACGACACTTTAACAGTAATATAGAAGAGATGTGTTTCATCCAACAAGCACTCTGCCCCGCCCGAAGCTGTTGGGTGGCAAAGTCAACTACCTGCCACAAACATGTTTGCCAACACAAGTTGTTTATCAATGTTTTCTTTCTTTTCCAGGTGAGTTATTGAGTCTCTGTGGTGACTTGGTTTAGTTGTTTTCTGAAAACAACTCTCATTATATCGCCAGGGAACGAAGTAAGTTTCTCTTTACAATCTTACAAATTATCTAGTCGTCGAAAAATGAAACCTCTATTTACTGTGTCTAAACTCTAAAGTAAATTGATGATTTGAATTTGAAACCAAGACAAACCAGCTTCACTTTTCACATCAAGTTCCGGAGGTTCATAATTTTTATGAGGCCCAAGTTCAGAGTTTTATTTGTTGTGATTTTGTTACACTTGTCATAATTGCAGTTACAGGTTACACCTGTACATTTATGTTGACCGTTACTGAAATCACAGTGAAAACGAACACGTATTTTTAAGACCAGCCGTTTTACTCGCAATAAATCAAAACACCAGTCTCTCATATTGCATAAATAAAATATAACAATTGCCAGGATACATCCATTTTTGCATATAGGCCTGACCATGATAATTATGTAGGCTTTATTAGACAATGCTTGCAAGTTAGTAATTGGATGAGCGAAGCGAAGACTTCAATTTGACTGACGTGTTTTTTTTTCACTTACGTTACCCCAAGAAAAATAGCTCGGGTGTTTTGTTTTTTGTTAGTTTTTTTGTCTGTTTGTTCGCTCTCTACCGGGCAAACGGCACATGCGATCTTGATGAAAATTGGAGGGTACCTTCGAAATCTCTGAACTTAGACTTGCACGTTTTTGGGTACAATCGATCAAATATTTCTTATGCTTATCGTACTTTTACGTATTTTTTGGTTTTAATGAGATATTTTCGTGATATTTGGCAAACGGCTACTCCGATCTTGATGAAACTTTATGGGAACGTTTAAAATCACTGAAGTTATATATGTTATGATTTTAGAGACATTTGAAGAAATATTTCTCATAGAAATCGTACTTTTACGATTTTTTCCCCAATTTTTAATACGATATTTTCGTGATATTTGGGCCG
Organism: Sweltsa coloradensis; assembly: GCA_024449915.1. Classification (NCBI taxonomy): domain Eukaryota; kingdom Metazoa; phylum Arthropoda; class Insecta; order Plecoptera; family Chloroperlidae; genus Sweltsa; species Sweltsa coloradensis. The sequence goes on along the minus strand of JAMZAV010000136.1, from coordinate 231,594 downwards.
ATTCTGACCAAACGGGTGGGGATACAACGTTCATATTTTACATTGACATAAATATTATGGTAATGTAGTGCCTTTTGAAAGAAAAAGTTGAAAAAGTTGGTCAAAATTCATAGAAATAAAGGTTTTAATATAAGCCTTTTACAGTGTATAATTAACAAGTAACACAAGTAACTATAGAAACAGTAATGAGATCCCACTTAAAATCGTAATCATTGGCCAGAACATTTTTTTAAAAAGCTCATCCATCAACGCGACTGGAAAAAGCGTTCGCGAAGCAGCCTAGTTAAATTCATAATCCAAATTGCTCATTGTATTCTTTAGCGCTCACTCTCGGCATGCAACGCTGAAAACTTTGAAAACATTTACTTTAGTAGCAATTGGAATGATTTACTTTAAATATATCACCCTTCATATTGGACTAGGCTGAGGCATTTACATAATGCAAGATTTAGTGATTTTCGATTCGCATTCAAAATTAGCTACAGTTGTCTACAGCTGGATACAGTGTTGAACAATCAGCAGGTTTTAGAAGATATTTCATATCAGGTGTTAAATTGCAACTTTACACATACATTGCGCTATAGCGTCCCCGTAACATATGTGCGTGTGAGTACCTGCTCCACTGGCGTTGTATTTAACATCACCTCACGCACAGACTGTGTGGAGATAACCACCTGGCTCAATTAGAACGTCATACACGAATATATTGAAAAGTCATGCGACTAGCGTTAGTGAAATTAGCATGTCACGTAGCTTGTTTAGACAATATATCAACAAGTATCGCAACTTATGGTTAAGAAGTTTCTGTTTAGTGACGTTGGATCGTTGGCAATTAGACACCTGAGATATGAAGTAAAGTTATATGTGCTCAAAAGACTTGTATATATACACATACTATTAGTTATTACTTACTATATATTATATAGGTTTGTGTGCGGTAGTTATGTTTCTAAATTGATCATTTCATCTACTGTTCCTTGCAAAGATTTTCTTACACAACTGTACACGCCAAATGTTAACTTGACCCCATTGGTGTGTTTTACTGTTAACGCTAAGGTTGTGTAGACTGCAGACAATTCATTAAAGGTAATAATTATTCCACAAACAATTACTACTTGCGTTTAAGACGGTATTGCAGACCGTGATGTTGCCAATGGAATTGTTCACTGTCTAGTCAGTGGAGCACTGGCGAAGGCCTTATTGTTAATTAAAATGCAACTCTAGTGGGGGGCCTTATTGTTAGTTTAAAATGTAAGAACTAGCTCTATGTACCGACACCTGTTGATTCAAACTAGACAAGTGTGATTTTTGCATTGTTTACTTAATTATAATTTCCAAAGCGCGCGCATGTTCAGCGCAGTATAACGACAATATAATGAACGACACCATTCTTCCAGCAGATCGTGCTACGATTATGTTAATTGTTGCTGTGTGGCCCAACCATGTGAACCCGGGCAGTAGGTTTCTTTCAAGCTGTTCACTGTTCAGGGCGCATCATATTCTATTACACAATCTTATTATCTCGGTGAAATAAGCTTGTTTTACTTTTAATTTAACATTAATTATTTTACACTTCGTATACTTGAAAGTTGGAAACCTGCAAAAGCGTGCAATACACGAAATGTCTTCGACCCACATTATTTAATTGGAATTGAAAGGTGGATTTCATTCATATCGGTTCTATGAATTCACGCATTTATGACGTACACGACGTGATTTGTGGTCCGATCGTGGTGATAACCCCCTCCCATCCCCATCATTGACCAATCGTGATTTATTTTCACGGTATGGAGTGCTTATTATTTCACTTTGAGTTATAATAAGCTCGATGAGTGAAGGGCTCGTTCGTTCTTTAGTTTGTTATGACTGATTGATTGATTGATACACATAAAACATCACGGGGAAAGTAAGACGAACGATCCACGTTTTATACAAATAATTTGTAATGGTACATTCACTTTCTGAATCTGTAGAATTAAAGTTTGAACGAGACTGGACATCTAATATTTGTTCAAGACTTAAAAGTTTATTTTTACCGCGCTGAACTAGGAACGGGCACGTGTACTTGCGATGTGCACGTCTACACTATCATGTCACGCCACTCTATAAATATTGCATTTATCATTATGTTACGTGCTTATGCAAAATAATTAACTTGATTTCAAAATGTGTATGAGTATGATGGTTATTATTCTTGTTTGTATTATAGTCCACGTTTATTTACCTTCTTCGCGGTGGTGTCAGAGATATAACACGGTTCTATAAAGATGTTTTTGTTTTATGTTTAACTCTTCATATTACATCCTCGACAAAAGTCACGCACACACGTAGATGGTTGGGTTACTCAATGCATTGTGCAACTGTAATAGTCGTTGGGTGTGATTTGGTATATGTTGCATCTTCCTTGTGCATAAAATAAAACATTCAAATTACTTTGTATTAGACTTGGACTATGTCCGTGGATGTGAATCTTCGCTCCACACCTCAGGTTCCCATTGTGGGTCATCTTCTCTTTGACTCAATCGTGAGTCATGATCATTAAACCCATGACCTCATGCAATTAACCAAACACGCGTGAGTGACATTTGCGACCTGTTTAATTCTTCGTCACCAATAAATCATCATTGATTCCTTGTCCGGGCAAAATAAATTAGCTGTCTTCTGTCACGAAAATAAAACAGATCCAGTGAAAGCTTACGTTGGTGTAATTGTAGGTTGTGAGTTGTGACGAAATGTGACATCATGTCGCTACGTTTTCAGTAGTCGTTTTGAAAGAGGTTTCTTGTGTCAGAACCTTTGTGGTCTTTAAACGGTCATTTAGTTATTTTTTAGACGCTAGACCATTGCAATTTACAGTTCCATTACACCATACAGCAGCTAGGTTTGGCACAAATAACACACGAAAGCATTTAAGCACTTTTAAACAACTTAACATCCTATCTTGTGTGTAATTATTCATTTCTTAATCAGCTATTAAATGTTTAAACAACATGTAATTGAAATAAGAAACTATAGGCCTAATACGGCTGTTGAAAACTTACAGAGACGAGTAGGAAAAAGAGAACGACACTCAAGGGTATAATTATGGGAGATTTAATTAAACTTTGATAGCTGTTTCTTTTGCTTATTAACTCATTATTCCAAGGCTAAATAAAACAATATCTTCTTTACTTATACTGTTATACTTTTAAAAACTTTTTTGAGGCCAATTTTCATGAATTTGTTTTTGTGCAATTCATTGGTTGGGGTGGGGCGAATTTTGATAACCAGTTGATATGAAAAGAAGTTTCTGAAAGAATTGAAATGTTTGTATTTAGATATTAGTTTTTATTTTTCCTAATTTCTGTTAGTCATTTCAAAATGTGCCAACTATACAGTTTATTATTTTTGGTGCATTTATGTACTTATTTATTTACTGCCCTCCTTTGTAAATCAGTTTTAATAACTAAATCAATAAGTCGGTGCATAATCGTAACATATTTATAATATGCATCAACTTGTCGAGTCCCTGTGTGTGCTCCTCGTATTTAATTTGTTTCAATAATTGTGTTTTCTTCTGATCTCGATGTTCATACGGTAGAAAAAAAAAACTTTGTTGGATAATAATGCACTCGAACAATATTTCTCTTCGAAGAGAAACTTTTGTAAGTATAAGACAAAATTATGTTTCAAAGTATGATATTGAAATGCGCCATCCTCTCGCGAACGGGTTATAAAGTTGCTTCTAGATATATTTTACTAAACTTTATCCGATAAATAATTGCAAAATTCGGTTTTAAACTGTAGAGTTAGACAAGTTTCGTCACTTTTGTTCGACGTAAATAGATCCATAAGTAGCTTATTTTTCTCACTTGTTAATTTAAATCCCTGTTCTTAAGTTCATCTTAATTGATTTTATACAATATTTGCTTTTGTGTTTTACTTTTTTGTAATATGAAGGCATTTCATTTTGAGACAAAGGATAACAGAAAATTAAATTCAAATGCACAGCAATATAGCATCCCAGTGCTAGCATCCCTTGACGATATACTTATCCAGAGTTTTTCGGCATTGTTTATATTTCAATGGCTATAAAAGATAAATTAATTTAATGCCTACCTACTGTGATCGAGGGAGGCGTGAACGTGCGACTAAGTTACGAGTTGGTTTGGTAACGTCATGAACCGAATCGTGAACAGCCGAACACGGTGCGATTGGTTCTGCACGCACCGTGTTCGATGCAAGGTCAGCTTCACAGCTAATAATATAATGTAATCTGGTGTTTCGGATTAGTTTAGAACGCCACCTTACTTTGCTTGCATCACTGTTCAGTTGTATTTCGTCGGGACTTCACGACTTGCACGTCTTGCAACCTCGTGCATTCATTGTCTCCGACTGGAGGCTTTGGAAATAACTTGGTCTCGACTCGCGATATCAGCTGAGCTGATCCCGATCGTTACCATTACATGAACTTAGTTTTATCTACAGGCCTAATCAATAGGCTGAAGCTATGAATCTCATACGACCTATACGTTTAATCATTCAAAGAACGAGAAACAAGTAATTACTATAAGAAACAATTGCACAGTTAATTTATTAGCTTTTTAATGGTTTCTTATCAAAGAGTAAACAACTCATATCGCGAATAATTGTGAAACATCGAGCAGTATGCTTTGTACGAGGATTAGTTGGGTGTTGTACGTTTTGGATTGTCTTTGCTTGGATACACATACTTTTGAATTCTCGCAAATTCTTGTGGGCCTAACTGCAAACGCTGCCTTGTACTTCTGGTTTTATAACTATACGCGAAATTCCCACACTTCCATACTCTATTTTTTAAATATTCCTTGCAACAAGATTGAAGGATTTTGCATTTATATTTTTTTCGTTTTTTCACTTTTTGCAAGATGAAAAACTGAATTGAAAGGCATACCGGTTAGTACGTGACTTCCCCATGAGGTTAACTACTCGTAGTCGTCTCACAGCTTTCGACAACAAATTATAATACAATTACGCCCACGTAAGCCGTCGGGGGATACCACTTACGAATTTCTTTCACCATTAACCTTTGGTTTCGGCCGCTGCTTTCCTACCACTCACTGCGGTTTTTCAATTCGCCTCAGCCCTCGGGGTTTCGATCGGCCATCAGATATTTCCCTCAGTCAGATAAGAAAAGTCAGTTCCGAAATGCGAATTTACCGACAACGTATCGATATGAAATGAAAACGATAATATCGTACGAAGCGAATGGATCTCGTCCTCCCGTTAGCTGACCGATGCTTCTGGTCCGTACGAAGAACTACACACGCGATAACGCCGTAGGTCCCAATCCTGTTATCGATCGATTTCGTACTTTATTCGAATGTAGTTGATACATAATTCACCGCTTTACTGAAATATCGGATAATCAACTCATATCCGGATTCCTCTAGAAGGATGATAATATACACCTTACGTTTTGTTAGGAAATTTGTGGTTATAAGTCGGCCCTTTTTTTTGTTGCTTCATTCATAACACGAAGAGGTGGTACAGCAAGTCTTCATCTATATTCTTTATCTATAGTCCCCATGGTTGTCTCCAGATGGTGTCGGCTTCTAAGCCCCTGTCTTCTAAGCCCCTGCCCTTTTTTTTTTGACTTCTAAGCCCCTGTGACCGACGGTTGTGCTACACGTTGCGAAGCGGGGCTAAGAAGACAAACCGGTCCGGGCTTTAAGGTGCAGGGGCTTAGAATACCGCACCCTCCAGATGGTCTTCTCGTACCAAATTTAACAAACACGTGAACTGAGCGAGCTGGACTATTTTTGTCCCGATTCATTCTGGAGGAAACAGAGTGCTCCGAGGTTACGAAAATGACACGTTTGACTTTGAATTTATGTCACCAATCTCAATCCATTTAATTTGCCTAATGTCATGCCAATGCCAGTATAAGACGACGGAGCACCTCCATGAAGAATCACAAGGTATAATTTGTAATAAATTGAAGGGTATGTTGTCATCTTCACCAACCGGGAATCGACCCAAGAATCTCGAAGCCAGGGGTATACCTGTAAGTGATATAAACATCGAGCATCGAGCGTATAGCATATTATGCTATATTATTCTATACGTTTAGGGAGGGCAGGGGGTCCGATTTCCACTACCAGCCATCCATCTGATTGAAGTTGTTAGGTTTCCTTTCCTTCGAACAAGACTATAATGCATTATATACTAACCTTTCTTCCCCACCAATATGTAAACTATACATGTAAATTAAATATGCTGTAGAAAATATATGCGCTTACTCTTCTACACTCTTGACATGTATACGCCTCTTGTCTGAGCTCTTAGAGCAGCACACATCCCCTTTATGTGTTCATTTCGACTGAGGCATACCCGTTATAGAGTGTCGGAATCGGGAATCTCAATCTAGGGAGTAGGCCCTAATAGACTTTTGAGCCTCCTCTGTAAGGGTATGACTTGCGTATAGAATACCATTGAGATCAATTCTGTCAGTCGGGGAAACTGACTTGGGGTTTTGTGTGCGTATCATTGTCAGCTGGGTGTAGTGGGAGCGCATTCCACATAGGTGTGGCTAATTGCTTGACATTGAGGGACTGTTTCAATAGCTACACCACTCTGTCCGCACTCTTGTATGAGCGAGTCCTCCGTACATCCGTGGCAAATGAAGAATGTTACGTCTGTTCACAATAAAAAACGCTTCATTTCATGTGGGGCTGTGGCATAATGCCAGTCCGGTCCATTCGAGGCGTTGCTGGACATGCCCGCGTTCTATAGCGGTGTGAGATAGATCGCTTTATGGCATAAGTATTTTTAATAAATCATACGGCGAGTGCGAGAGACTCATTTATGACCCCTTTGTGTGAGCGTTTGAGCTCTGGAGCATGAAATCGTGTTGAGCCGAACGTTGTATTTGATTGGCATTATCATCTCGGGTGTTTTCACAGTAAGCTAGCGGTTATCGTGGTTTAGTTAATGAGATTGGAAAGTGGAAACGACGTGCCCGCGTTTCCTGATTTGCACATTTCGAGTGGTTTAGCTTGAGGTTCAGTGAGCTTTCGGCTGACCATGCAGAACGCGGGGTGACTGCTTGCGTGTGCGGGAGCATCCGACACCCATCCATTTCCTGGCAGGACCTTCCCCTAATTAGCATAGCCATTGAACCTGCTGCAAAGGAACACAATTTACCGTACGTTTAATTGTTTTAATCACATATTCGAAACCGGCGCTTTCAAGTTTATATTGTGGTTGTATCTGTTTATTTTATTCTGTGTCCCTACCCGCACGTGAGATGGAAATTACAACATGAAATGTATCCTCTTTTTTGTGGTTGAGCACAATCGAAATCGAGGACATACATTTCCTTGAAACGATGCGATGCGATCGAATACGGAACTCATATTCGGTATATATAAATAAATAGTATATTGAGTTGTAGTATAATGAAATGAAAACATCGAGCTTCGAACTTCTATAATATTTCAATCCGAACTTGAGTCACTCGAACCGAACTTGAAACGCACTCGAACCGTACTTAAATAAAGGGATATCAAACTGTTTTAGTAGGGAAAATAGTGATAAATCTGGACCGGCACCTCCACCATCCCAATATTTTAAATTTGTAATTATGGGTACTAGTAGGCCACTACAAATCAGTAAAAAAAATGTATTTGGCGAACTCCGACCTATAGTAGGGAAAATAGTGATAAGTCTGGACCGGCACCTCCACCAAAAATGTATTAATTTCTGGACCGGCCCCTCCACCATCCCAATATTTTAAATTTGTAATTATGGGTACCCGCAGGCCACTATAAATCAGTTAAACTAGGAAAACGCTAAAGTCCCGCCGCATTGATGGATGAGCTTTTTAAAGTTTTTAGTTTGCGTGGGATATCTTTACTTTTACAAGTGTTTTGTTGCCTACGCATTGTAGGTGATTGTTGTCAAGTTTCTATTGTTTCTTGTCAATTGGTATTATTTACCGTAAAAAACTTATATTAAAAGCTTAATTTCTATGGATTCTGGCTAACTTTTTCAACTTTTTCTTTCAAAAGGTACTACATCACCATAACCTTAATGTTCATGTATAATATGAACGTTGTAAGCCCCACCCGTTTGGTCAGAATTGGCCCAAATGGCACGAAAATATCGCACAAAAAATCAAAAAAGTTATATTAAAAGCTTTATTTCTATGGATTCTGCCAAACTTTTACAACTTTTTCTTTCAAAAGGTACTACATCACCATAACTTTAATGTCCATGTATAATACTAGGAAAACGCTTAAGTCCCGCCGCGTTGTTGGATGAGCGTAATTGGTGCATTGAGTAGCCATGTGTTATGCGGATTTTCTGTTGTTCTGTGAAAAAATCATATCTAAGTTGAATTTTTTTTAAATTAAATTAAATTAATTAAAAAAATAACTTAAATTTTTAAATTTTTGGTCAATCGTAATTTTTAAAGAAGGAAAAAATCGTAAAATTGCAATTTTCATAAGAAATAATTATTTGATAGCGCTCAGATGTCACACGAATATATAAATTTATGAATTAAAGTTCTGTGAAATAATCATTACGATCGGATAAAGCATGTAGGGGCTATAAGCCAAAGAAATTTAAAAATCGAAAAGAGTCGTAAAAATTGCGATTTTTTAAAGACATTTATCTTTCGATAACGCTCAAATTTCACACGAATATATCAATTCATAAAATAAAGGTTCTGTGAAAAAATTATTACAATCGGACAAAGCATGTAGGTCTTATAAATCGAAGAATTTTGTTAAAAATCGAAAAAAATAATGTAAAATTGCGATTTTCATGAGAAATAATTTTCCGATTGCGCTCAAAAACGTGGCAGTTCTAAGTTCAGAGATTTCGAAGGCCTCCATAAAATTTCATCGCAATCGGAGTATCGGTTTAGCCGGAATCGTGTGGACAAACAGACAAAAATACAAAAAAAGAAAGAAAGAAAGAAAGAAAGAAAGAAAGAAAGAAAAGAAAAAAACATTCTGGAATTTTTTCTCCAGTGTAGTAGAATGGAATCTTCGCTTCGCTCGCTACGCTCATCCAATGAACGTTGTAGCCCCACCCGTTTGGTCAGAATCGGCCCAAATGTCACGAAAATATCGCACTAAAAATCGAAAAAAATCGTAAAAGTACGATATTCATGAGAAATATTTCTTCGATTGTACCCAAAAACAATACACCTCTAAGTTCAGAGATTTCGAAGGTCCCCTCCAATTTTCATCAAGATCGGATATGCCGTTTGCCTGGTAGAGAGTTAACAACAACAGGAAAAACGAGCTAAATTTTTGCGGTCAGTGAAATGAAGTCTTCGCCGCACGCTCATCCAAAATGTTTTGGTGAACTCGCCTATGTAGGAAATTGAAGTCTGGACCGTCGCACCTCACTATCCAATATTTAAAATTGTAATTTGGGTACCCTAGCCACTACAATCAGTAAAAATATTGCGAACACCCGTAGGCCACTGCAAATTCGTTTAAAAAAGTATTTGGCGAACTCCGACCTCTATTATTTTTACTCGAACTTTGTTCGAACTCCATTAAGTTCGTGTTCAACTTCGTATTTCGAACGTTCGCACATCTTTAGCGTACTACAGAAAAGAAACATCTCGATAATCGGTATAGTAGTTTGTAATCAGCACGTGTATCAATTACCTACAAATCTGAAATGAAATGAATAAGAAAAATTATTTTTGCATTATCCCGTATTAATTACTTGCCAACGACTAGCCGGCAATTTCGTTGCTGCTAATGTAATAAACGAGTATTAACGATACATCAACTGTGATGTTCCGTTTCTCAAACTGTACCACGCTCGATCGCACGATCACCTATACCCGATGTCTTGGGGTCAATGGGAAACCTCCGTCATGTTTGCGAACTACCGCTCACCTGTTTGATTTCTCTGTGCTACAGTTAGAGCCGTTACCGTAGGTATCCTTATCTCTTACTGTAATGATGAATCTTGCATTTTAAGTGATTCTTCTTTGAATGAGTAAAGTGACTTTGTTTGTCGCGGAATCCGTGGTATGCAGCAGTCGCTATTGTCTGAAGCACTCTGTTAATTGCGACATGCAAGCCATAATTACCCGCCGTTTAAATGGGATAATCTCCCTCCTTGTTGATGTTTATGTCGCGGAGACGCGTGCTACCCAACATCAGCAGACAGCTCGTCTGCTCTGAAATGCATCTTTATCGCTCATGCTCATGATAGTACTGTATGAGTCACCCACGATGCTGATACTCCACTAGGCATTGCTCAAGGTAGTGTGCGTTTAATTCTATAGTTAGCTCATTATCTCCGCACATGAAGGACATTTTGAGACCTTGAGTTCAATGTCCATGCATGCAGATAAGACGTTGTTTACAACAGCTGTTACGTGTCATTATATTGTGCACGGAATCCCTGCCCAGTTCCCACTACATAGACAAACCTTGCATCACTACCAAGTTCCTGGTTGTACGGGGGTCGGTGTATCCGCCGATTGTCCCATCATCTTCTTTCGGTTGTACGTACGTCTACACATGCATATTATAAACTAGCTTTAGAGGAGGAAACAATGGTTTATATCGTACGGTCAGATTACGACTTCTCACTTCCCGTAGCGACTGGTGACTCAGTTCCACCTGCTGTAAACTGCTTATCTGTCAATAGATATACATATATATAATAAAAAAACAATCGCCGACAAATCCTGTTAAATATGTTACAGTTACTACCGTACGTTAAAACTGTGTTAATTGCATTCGTGTTTCGTGATGAGAACTAAACAACAATAAACGAATCTTATTGTTTGTGTGTGGGAATATCGTTACAGTCGAGTAGACCTCCACGCGTATGCCGAGCAATTTACACTCCTATCAACTTGAATTGCTTTTCCCTATTGGTAGCCATGTTGGCTTATTACTTGGCACTTGACAGGTTTTACGTAGTAGGATGCATAGTGTAGGGGTCAAGATGACCCTTTTATGTAACCACTCGTGGTTCTGGTTGGTTCGTTGTATGGCCAAGAAACCTTGACGGAATGCCTTCCGTTGGGTATGCAGATAGTGGGTGTTTTGTAATCGATTGGTTATTATTCTGAATGTGAGATCAATGCACCAGTGTCGAGTCTGTCTCCATGCTGTCGGTATAGCTGGTGACGTAATAGCCCTTGTAATTTATCATGTGAACTTGATAGTATACGATCAGGTTCAGGTTTGTTGTTGTTTGTTATGTTTTTACGAATTAAGTTTATGACCTGTACTTCGTATTGATGATGACAGTGCAAATATTCTTGCTTGGTGTTAGGTTAGGTGATAAAATGCAATGAATGCAATTGCCAAATGATGTTTCACCATGAAATTTCTTAGGTACTGTACAAATAATTTAACTGCATCTTGAATTGTCACAATGTTAAGTGCATTGATATTCAGCTGTGCATTGTTGTGTATGGAGGGAATCCTCCACCATTTTTTCCTGTGCCGCCCCCCCCCCCCCATCTACACACACACACACTTCGGTACACCCATGCATGTCACCATCGGCTATACAACTGAAACTAGTTGCAGTTAGGATACTAGGGTGTGTTTACTTGCTTGACTTGTAGCTAGGCTAGTTGTGGCAAGCATGCAGAAGCAAAAACAAACTTATCGCCCCCCCCCCCACCCCCTCCCCCACCCACTTCGGAAAAGAGTTCCTACGCGCATGCCTGTAGACTTGGCCTAGCCGGTGAGATGAGAAACTTCCCTCTTTCCCTCTTTTGCCTTGCCCGTGACTAGTTCTGGCAGCACGCCTCTGGCGCATTATGACCTAACGGTTGACGCGCCCTTAATCCAAATAAACTTTTAAAAAAGTATACCTATTATTACTGGGTTGAGCTATAAATCAATACACAAAATAGCCTTTGGTAGACAGTCAGTCATGTGATGCGTTGAGCGTTTGTCTCCAACCGTGAATCACATTACACGTAGTTGATGTGCGCGGGTGAAGACACAAAGCCCGCGCGAGCGAGCGCCAGACGAGAGAGTAACGGGACAAAAACCTCTGTCCTGATTTACTTAGCGTTGACCCAGAGACGGCGGATGACTTATGCTCCGACAGCCAGCCAAGGTAACGGTACTAAGTGCAGTGGGGGAGTTGCACCCGTCGGCATGTTCGATACGGGACGCCCATCGGCTGACTGGAGTGTGCACCCATCATACACTGGGACTCGGACCCTCTCACGTTGACGCTCCCTCGCTCTGACTTGGCTGCACTCATCGGTGTACTGGGACCCTCTCACGTTGACTGGGAGCTGGGATCCCCGGTCACATCCTGCAACCCAGGGAGGGACCCACCCTCCCTGGGTTGGGTGGGAACTCCCACACGCTACTTTAGCTGCACTTACCGTTATACTTGGACCATCTCACGTTGACTGGGGCCGGTATTGGCTGGGATCTCCTTCAGGGTGATTCTCTACTAGACTACTAAGGTCCGCGTTACTATTACATGTTATATAATTAAGCCCCACCATGCCAAACAGAGATTGGACCCCCGTTTGGGCCCGGGGTAGAATTGGCCCAGAGCATGGCTCTGCTAATCGTAAAAGGCGATTCAAGAGAAAAAGTCCGCCTCGCAAACATCAGCTAGTAAGAGCGGAGTATCTTACTCCCCGAAACTAGAGGCGAGCTCTGGCAATCGTCGTCGGGGACCTTGCCCCCTTCCCTTGACGACCCCCCGGCGACGATGACAATGACACAACGAACGATGACAAAGACGATGACGACCGCTACGTGAGAATGCCCCCTTCCTCCCCTTACCCGTGGCTGGTTCTGACCAGCATGGGCCCCCTCCTCCCCACCCCCCTTAGGCTAGAGTGGTGCATTATGACCTAACGGTTGACGCGTCCTTAATCCAACTAAACCAAAAAATCGCTCTGCAGGTCACGCTGACACATCCTTCACCCTAGGTAGGGTTGGAACTCTCTCACTCTGACTTCGTCACAATCATTGTTGAAGTGGGAGCTGGGACTCTACGTTGACCAGGGGTCAATTATTATTATTTATTCATAAGCAAACATTACATATTATGTTTCAGTTTAGCGATATGAAGTGGATGCAGGAAGCAAACCTGAAGTCCTTACACATTTGTGCCCTGCATCCATCGTAAATAAAACTATAAAATTAAACTTAAACTAAAACTAACAAACTTACATTGCATGACATGCATGGCTTTTGGCTGCTAGTAGGCTGCGGCTGATCGACCCTGCACCTATCGGTCGCGTGTTGATGCTGCCCTCTCCTCTCTCCGCTAGATGAAGGGCTACAATTAAAACATTATACTTATTTAATTAGATAAACACTGCCACTCGATTGGTAGCACAGCTTTCTCTTCCAAACACGCAAACCTCAAATTTCGCATCATATTAATACTAACATACAGATCATCAAGTCTTCAATTTAGCAACCAACTATCCACGAAACCTTTTCATAAACGACATTTATACTTCTTCCACCCGCCACATGAATAATTCAGTATGCTATACTTCGAATAATTACTTGGTTCTTCTTCTTGGTGAAGTTTTGAACTGGTCTCCTGAGCTGAGAAGAACTAAAACATAGTGTAAATACTAAAGTGGTAGTTAGCGAGTATATCGTGTATAACGTGGCGTGCATGTGCATTTAGGCATAGAGACCTGAAGTAACTAGAACTGCAATTAACATTGTTTCTAACAAGGGCATGCATACAACACGTATATCGGGTTATCCTCGAGCTAAGCGCGTAGCCTATCAAACCAACTGGAGCGTTTGAATTGAAGGTTACTTTACGTGTCACTTTTGTGTTTGTCTTCTCAGCGACCTCCCACATAGAGGTTCAATGGGCACCTACCGACCATGGCGTGCACACAATTGCAATTGCATTTCGGAATTCAGACCTCACTCAAATGTAGGACTTGTGTAATTACGATTAAGTGATACGTACACCTGCAAGAAATCAGTAAATGATGGATCGTTTCAGACTTATAACGTCTATACTAATATATTTCGTGTATTTACTTCGTTAATTTAATGTATAAAATAAATCTCAATCAATATATTTAATTGGGTACTCTTGTGTTAACAAGAATTAATTTATTGTGCAAAACAACTGTGTTTTTAGTTACAGTACCTGACAGTCATTTCCGTTGGCATAGTAAGCATTTTATTATAAAGAAGTTAGCTCAGTTGACGAATGAACTATGAAGGTAACTTTACTTATTTATACTAAAGGAATTTGCATTTCCTTTTTCCATCCTGGTTCCTGTAGTACCGTGATTGCGTGGAATCAAATTTATCATTCACACCAATAGCAGCCATTTTAGATGGTGCCCATATTAGACAGTTACTGAACTGTAAAGCAGTAGAGTAGGAGAGTAAATGAGGTTTGCGTCTTACCCTTCATTCGCCTTTCTACTTGGGTGTTTGTTTATGTGTACATTATGCAGTGTCCTTGATTGTACGTGTAGACGGGCCCTTGGTTCGAATCTTGTCCGAGTGAGGAGTGGCGGCGGGGGAGGTAAATGAAGGTAGTTATGAGCTGCATTTCACGGGGGATCCGGCCGAAGACTCCGGATATGAGAGCAACCAGGTGTGCACGCGGGGTTTCGTGGGAGGGTCGAGGGTCGTGGGCTTGACCCTATACTCATTCACCACGTTATACCTTGACTCGACAAGTGCATCTCTCACTTCTCGTTTGTTTTGCCTACTTGAGTTTTTCTTACTGATCCATTGCTTGGAGCGTATGTTTTGTATAAATTAATTATGGATCCATTCGTGTGGGCGTAGGGCCTATAATTACTTTTTTTTAAATCGAAAACCATTTTTTACCAAATGATGCTTATGTATTTATGTATTATCGATAGTATTCAACTTATTTACTGTAAGTTATCATCTCATCATAGTATTCTTAAATCGCTGATCTATTTTTATTGGATCGTTCTCTCACTCACCTATTCCACCCACGAACATGTACTATCTAATGAGTCCTTGCACGAGAATGTATGCGTGCACTCATTACTCTTTGCCATGGCGTTAACATTAGATTTAATGTGTATTCGTATCGTTTATCATCATCCATCTCTTATCTCTTCATTTAATCCCGCTCTCCCCGCACATGTGAAGTGAATGAAACTTAAAGCTAGGAGAATAACCATTGTTTCCTCTTAATTTCAGCAATTTGTCACTTGATGAACGCGGGTGCAATCTGATGTAAAAACAATGAAACGCTGTGGCAGAAAGTGTGGCTATAATGATGTGGGTGTGAGAAGTAACGCGTTCCTTAATTTAAAGTAAAGGCCAACTACTACATGGCCCATGCGGGCACGTTTACGTCCAATTTGGGTCATTTCACACGAAAACAAACCCGTGTAATGAATTTCTAAACAATTTCAGTTTTCACGGTTACTAGTTCATGTTGGGACCGGATTTTGCCACGTAATGTGATCATTTGCGAACAATTGCTCAATTACATGGTTAAAATGCGGTAAATCCTGTAAACATAGATGAAAAAACCGTGTCTTTTTTACACGTACTTTATGGTGGTGGCAGAATAAATTTTCACAGTTTGGCTGCATTTCTTCAGGACATCTCATATATCACACGCTCCGCAACTTTCCGCCACTTGTCGTGCAACAGCGTTTAATGTTGTTGTTTGTGTCGAGCCTGTATTCTCTGAAGCAATACGTATTTCTCAACAAACTGCGGATGTTCTTGTTATTAAGTCATAATGATCTTTGATTTGCGCTACCGTGACGTAAGACTTGGCACCTTCGCTAGACATGGATATTCATGTTTGCTATGACCTGTTTCTCAAGTGTTCAACCTTGCCAATTAAAATTTATTGAGGTTTGGTCTAAGATGAATGAGTATACCTACATAGACAAACGGTTTCAAAAACAAAATTGTAAAATTAATAATGCGTCGTTGGACAGAGTAATCAAAACGAATAAAATGTTTCCTTGAATAAACAATTTTAAATAATATTATTTGGCGATAGAAAAACATTATTTTATTGTGTTTTGGTAACAATAATTGTACAAATATACTTTTTCTACTTGCTTGTGAAAGGAGCATTTTAAAGCCATACAATACAACATATTTTGTATCGTAGTTACAGTGTTGATTTGCTCCCCCCCCCCCCCCTTTTTTTGGTTAGTTGCCGTTCCCATTTGCAATTAAATTTACTTTACTGTTGCATATTTTTTTGGTATATTTATTTTCCTGGATGTATTCTTTTCCTAATGTATGCGTTTGTATCCTCATTCCTCGCAGGCTCGCCCATTCCTCAAGAGCTTCCTTCTATTGTCAAGTATATTTTTGACGCCAATTCCCGAAATATTTATTTTTTAACATTTTAATTTTGTCATTTCCCTGCTTGCCTTGCACCAGCAATCAACGCACATGAAATGAAACAGTGTGGCAACAGGCAACTGGAAACTGGTAATGTTAGTAGTGTAATTGTTATAGTAGTCGTGTGAGAGTGTCGCCATGCACTCGCCCGGTCCTCGCCTCGCGCCCGCGGACCGGGCCATGCAGCCACAGCTCGTCAACGCCTCGCGATTGACTGTTGCATCTCATTACAAGAGTGTTTATCCGGGTAATGGCTCGATCTCCGGAAGTAGGCGTCGGTGAGTTGAGTGCATCCAAGTGGAGGAGGGTCATCACCCTCCCTTGGCACACATCCCCCTCATCTTCTCGGCATCCGCAGGCGACCCACTGACTTACTAACACGGCTTCCTCTCGAGGAACACGCCGGAGATTTGGGAGATTGCACTCATCACTGGTGATGATGGACCATGGTGTTGCATTCTTGCATCTCCCTCCCATCTCTGTTTGCACGAACAACTATTTGTACAACACTTTCTCCTCGACCATGATATTTTGTGATGTAGGCCTACTATAGAAGCACTTATCTGATTCATTATTAATGTTAGCTGCAATATAACATATTGGAATATATCTTGGTTTTATTTAGTTTCCGATAGAGGTGGCTCAGTAGGATTCTTAATTCGGGAGGCCGCAGGTTCGTTGCTAACCACCGGCTATTTTGACCGAACAATGTGTTGCTCAGGTTTCCTCAGTCATATACCGCCCTTGGACTTTCACTAATTACCTGAAAAGACGCCGGGCAAATTTTGTGTACCGTAACACAAAAAACAAAACATTATTCGTATGACATATTTTCTGTGTTCGGTGAAACGGGTTTCATAGCTGAACCAGCCCGCACCTGAGATTTGTATAGACGACGTTCTTAAAAAATTGGGGGTTGGAGTTGATCATCCCCGTTGGCTCGACGAGTTATTCCGTGTTGGACGCTTGAGACTGGTAGTTACTGTTAGTAGCAAAAAGACAAACTTTTTTTTATCTTGTTATTGAGATGTCAAGATACACATGTTAATGAGTGAAGAAAGAAGTAGATGAATTCAACGATCAAAGAGGTTATGCTGAATAAAGTTAGTCAATCTCGAACAAGAAGTGTGTGCTGCCTCGATAGTAATGGTATTTAAAAAAATAACATTTTCAATCTTTCTTATGCCAACCTCGAACTATGTTATGCCAATAACCATGTGGGTGTGCGCTTGCATATACGTAGTTGGTCGTACACCAAGTTATCCAATTTTTACATTCATGATAGACGAATTCTTTTTCGCGAAACAATATATAATTTTTAGGTTAAGTTAAGTTCTAGGTTAGGTTGGGTTTGGATTCCTCTTTTTCGGAATGACTTTGTGTGCTTCGACGTCGGACTGTACTTGCTACTGCTACCGGTTCGGTGGCCATGCAACCCACGATGATTTACTTCTAGCCTAGCCTATAACATTATTATGAACCATAAAACGAATATCCTAAATAATTGCAACGGTATTGGCGTGCGTCGGTTGAGGCTCCCAACCTATATGCCTACTCATTGAAGAGAGAAAACGTTTGCGCGTGAAGAGTATGCTTTTGTAGCCACAGCTTGGTCACACCCGAGCGACTAGATAGGCTGTGGGGCGTGTCGCCGTGTGCCTGAAAGTGATTGGAATGAAGGGATTTATACGATGATCGAGTTAATTTACGCCTTGTCATCTTAACAATCAATAATTAAAAGTGATGATGATGATAATGATACCATTTGTGATGAAAGTAACTCACTTGAAATTTAAAAAAATCGTGTGGATAAACAAATGTAGATAAAATAGCAATGAAACCCTTATTTAAATTTCTCCTTGTTGTGGATTAAATTATCACGTTCTAAATAATCATAACTGTACATCCAGATGAAATGAAATAAATGAAATAATAAGCTGACCAATACGCAACGTGTTTGGAACAATAGTTAAATGTAATCTCAATGTTAAATATTGATGTGATACGAACTTGGTATTATCACTCAATCAAAATATGGTTGAAAAAACATTATGAATCAATATAATATATCTGCTCTAAATGCATGTTTGTTTGACTACAATATTTTGTATCAAGACTAATATTTATTTATTTATTATTTATTTAACGTCTATCCTATTCAGTTATAAAAACTGATTTACAAAGGAGGACAAAACTAAATAAATCTAATTACATAGATGCAGAAACAACAATAAATTACATTTTCGTAAATATTTGAAATTGTAGCATTAAACACAACAATTTTGGTAACAAATAAAAATGATATTATTTTATTTTATTATTTATTTATTTATTTATTTATTATTTTATTTATTTATTTATTTATTTGACGTCTATCCTATTCAGTTATAAAAACTGATTTACAAAGGAGGACAACTAAATAAATCTAATTACATAGATGCATACTCAACAATGAACTACATTTAAGTAAATATTTGAAATAGTAATATATTTGCATTTAATGAATGAATCAAATATAAAAAAGGGTGGAGAATGAAAAAAAACAAAAGAAAGGAAAAAAAGGAAAAAAAAGAAAAAAAGAAAGAAGAAAAAAAAAGAAAGGAAAAAAAGGAAAAAAAAGAAAAAAAGAAAGAAGAAAAAAAGACATTAAAAAAGAAAAGAAATTAAGTTGTAACAATTCGATAACATGTGTAGTTTTGTAAATCAATTTGTGCTCAGAAAACTCGGATTAAATAATTGTCATGTTTTTAATCTACAACTAAAACAATGTCATGTATTGATTGAGTCGTCTCGTATAGAGCACATGTACGATTCTTCCTTGATGTCAGTGGCACCCTACCCTGCCTTATGCTTGATGAATATTATTCTTGGTGCAACTAACCAGTAGCTTCCTTATTGAGCCAAGGTACTTCCTTCCTCGCTTACTCCCGATCATTGTCTCCTTCATTTCTGGAATTTATTATTGTTTGCATCTCTTGCCTCTAAGGTTTCAAGCCTAGTCCCCGTGACCGCCTTCCTCTATAACGAGTTGACATTTCTTCACACTTGACTCGTAAATGATTTATCGTACTCGTAAGGCTCGGCATGTGGATGACTAACATATGAATCATAATACACCGGTACGTATTGTTCATTTTTTGCTTTTCCATATAAACCACATATTTAGTCATGGTAATTGCGATTTACATCAACACCTTCACGATTTATATTTCGTTATGATGATTATATGGTTAGTTACACTAAGAACGAGTTTTCTCCAGTCCAGGCACTTAGATTCTTTACACTCAGTTGACGTTTATTTATCAAGCCTCGGAACACTTTGAAGTGTACTATTACATTGTTGGTTTTATTATGTTATTATATTCATATTTCCCATCATAATCCTAATGCCATACCGACTAGATTGATGCATATGATTGATTATTTGTATTATAATGATTGGTGATTGATATTAAACGATATTGGTTGTATGATGGTATTCTTCATTGAATTTCATATCCCAATCCTCGTGCCGCACTGACTTTAAAAATAGACTCTCACAAGTGCATTACTAGGTCTACGTCCTAAACCCAAGTCTTAGTTCTAAGAATTCAGTATTTGACTTTATTTTGATTTATTTTGACTTGTTGTCGTTTCAACAATTTTAGGGGCCTGACAAAAGTTTCCATGCTGTTGTACTTGTAAATGAATACTAGGAAGCTTCGAAAACGCTTTTTCAGGCGCGTTGTTGGATGAGCGAAAAAAGCGTAAAATTGCGATTTTCATAAGAAAATTATTATTCGATTACGCTCAAATTTCACACGAATATATTAATTCATAAAATTAAGGTTCTGTGAAAAAATTATTACAATCGGATGAAGCATAAGTCGAAGAAATTTAAAAATTCAAAAAAAAAAAAATGCGATTTTCATGAGAAATAATTTTTCGATTGCTCTGAAAACGGGGCAGTTCTAAGATCAGAGATTTCGAAGGCCTCCACAAAATTTCATCACAATTGAAGTATAGGTTTAGCTGGAATCGTGTTAACAAACATCCAAAAATACAGGGGAAAAAACATTCTGGATTTTTTTCTCCAGTGTAGTGAAATGGAATCTTCGCTTCGCTCGCTACGCTCATCCAATCAATAAGTTTGGAATTGGGATCGAACTAGTTTGAAACCCATTGCGGGAATGTTTGGCTCATCAGTAGTCTACCCTTGATTTTGAATTAAAATTTGTCAATACATCACCAAAGCAACTTTCACCAACTCGTAATTTTTATGAACAAGCCCGAGACATTCTGTTTAACCTCGTGTTAGGTCCTACTTGAACTAGCATCGAAACCATCCGGTTCCTTGCGCGTATAATAATGAATGCTAGTTAGTTTGTAGCTCGGTCACGGGCGTGTAGTCATCAGTAGCCCCCCTCCTCGACTTCACGGGAGAGCGAACTCGTTGCCCAGTGATGAAAACAAGAAATGTTGAGTCTAGAGGACGTGTACTGTACTATATTCTCAAATTATGAAATAATTACATTGTAATTGATTCAATTTTATCTTGTAACGCGCAATAACTTTTCTTGTGCAATTCCAATGCGACGACTGACGATGGGAACGATGTCACTTTGCACATTAGTCTATTTGTTCTTATAAATGCGAATGTGGTGAGTGGTATTTCATTCATTCTTCTAGGACTGTTGATTGTATTATTAATTAGTAGGATAATAACGCGGTTGCAGTAAGAAGTATTCTGAAGAGTTGGATTTTAAAATTGTTGTTATTATTTATATATTAATGCTTACAGCTAGAAATATTAATATCGAATGGGAATCAGCCATCCGCGGTGGAACATATGATTAGGGCGCTGTTCCGAAGCGTGACGAGGACGTGAGCTCGAATCCTGTATAAGGCACCATTTTTTTTTGTAATAGTCCTTCACCATCATATTATATCACCACTCTTCGTCTCGAATAACGTAAGTGCATTATTAGAGATGTAAAGCAAAACAAATCATCATCATCAAATGGGAATCAACAGAAATTATCAATTATTAGGAATTATCATTGAAATTATATAAAAAAAATCCCGGACTCTTATTAAAAGAAGAGCAAGTCGATCCATACGGCACCAGAGCGTATTTTAGAAGTCCCCCCCCCCCCTCAGACAAAGCTGATTAAATTAAAATTTTAAATGACTACAGATTCACCCATATTTGGAAATGCAATTTTCCGATTTTGATTTGTGATTCAAATAATATAAAAAAAAGTTGAAGTTTAAAAGAAATCACAATGCTAATGTCGGTGATGCACGGACACTGTAGCAAGTCCTCGCCATGCCCGGCGGCGTAGTATTCTGTTAGGTTTACTCATGTAAGGATTTCTTTGTGTTGAAGAATGTCTTTGAATCATTTGTGATGTTACAACAGAAAAATATATTTGGATCGTGAAATTTACATTTTGACATCATAAAATTTTCGTTTCGTTCATGAGGTTTACTGCCATCAGAAAAATATTATTGGAAAGGTTTATAAGGTTAATTGACATAAGAAAAATATCGTTAGAACATGAGGTTACTGCCGTTAGAAAAATATCGTCGGATCATGAAGTTAGCTTTGGATCGTGAGGTTTATTAGCATCAGAAACTATGGATTATGAGGTTTACTGGCGTCAGAAAATAACTTTGGATCGTGAGGTTTACTGGCATCAGAAACTAATTTGTATTACGACGTTTACTGGCATCAGAAAATAGCTTTGGATCGTGAGGTTTACTGGCATTAGAAACGAAATTTGTTAATATTTAATGCAATTCAGAAGATAAAAAATCTATCCCGATTGGGGTTCGAACCCGAGTCTCCCAAATATTAGCAATTCCACCTACGGGAGTGTTTCCCGAATAACCAAATCGAGAACGAAAACTATATTTGTATTACGTCGTTTAGTGGCATTTTTACTGGCATCAGAAACTATATTTGGTTTATGCGGTTTACTGACATCAGGAAATAGCTTTGGATCGTGAGGTTTACTGGCATCAGAAACTAGCCTTTATTTGGATTATGTGGTTTACTGGCATGAAGGTGACCAGACGTACTGGTTTGATCGGTACAGTACCGTTTTCAGAACACTTATATCGGTATCCCGAGAGACTCATTGAAATGACGTATTTGTACCGGTTTGCAATTTTGGGGAAAATGTATCATAGTATTTTCTTAACTATACCGTGCATGGAAAGATAATGTTTTTCTTTAAAAAAATACACTCCTCTGATAAATACTAATAGTAAAAACCATGAAATAGTTCTTCCACTTCCAAGAAGATAAGTTATTTTCTCTAGGGGTGTGCGAGTATTATTAATGATTTTGGTGGAGGTGCCGGGTCGTGCGCACGTGTGTGAAAACGTAATAATCTTTAGGCCTATATATTTTTAGCGCTACCTTACCAATAGGAACCTGAGTCTTTTGATACAAATTTATATTCATTTTGGAAGTTTTGAACTTTTTTTTGGCAAAAATTATAAAAATATGTCACTACATGTTTCAACATTTTCATGTAATATCACATACCGGTACTGAATGTCATAGCCTATAGCTCTAGTAACATTTGTGCATGATCATTAAAATGATCTAGAGAGAGGTTACATTTTTAAATCGATTAGATGTTACTCAGTCTCGTTTGGAGCTTACATTTAGACTAGCATCAATAAATAAAACTAGGAAAACGCTCAGTTGGACGCGTTGTTGAGCGAGCACCGGTACGTGCAACACGACCCGAGTACGACATTCCCATAATGTTACATACCAAAAAGTCTTTAAGGTCTTGACCGATTTAGCTGAAAATTTGTAAAATAGGAGAGAATGGATAAAATCCACCGCCATCTAGAGGACCTTGACATCATTTCTTTGGGAAAACTATTTTACCTCTTGTTTTCTTCTGGGTGGCAGTACATAGTGACCAGAATTCTTGTGCGTCAAACATACCTGCAGTAACTCTTCTAATTTACTTTCATTCACAGGCGGCGCAATATGACCTAACCGGTGGAAGCGCCCTAGTTTCTCACTTCGTCGTCGTCTTGTGCGACTTTTCGTTGCCATGGTAACGTTACTTTTGTTAAAATGTAATTTCTATCTACACTACTTATCGGATCAAAATAAAATTAACATATTCGTGACCGGACGGACATTCTAAATGATTTGGCTACCTCAGATTTTGTCGCCGTTTAGTTTAAAAAAAACTTAAGATTAACTTTAATGTAACTTTATAACTTTTTGAACGATTTTGCCACAAAACTAATGGCATTCAATCGGGAACGAAACTTGCGGATGGTCAAAATTTCAACTCGATCCGAGCCTCCGTTCGACCGCTATCATGAGCCAAAAAAGCTGCGCGACTTTCCGTTGCCATGGTAACGGGACTTTGTTATAATGTAATTTCCATCTACACTACTTATCGGATCAAAATAAAAATAACATATTCGTGATCGGACGGACATTCTAAATGATTTGGCCACCACAGATTTTGTCGCCGTTTAGTTTTAAAAAAATACTTTAGATTAACTTTAATGTAACTTTTGAACTTTTTGAACGATTTTGCCACAAAACTATACAGCAACCCGCATAGTTGGTATGTACATGTGTTCAAAATTTCAGGTCGATCAAAGAAACGGTGCGACCTGTATCGAAGCAGTAACACAAAAAAACAACAAAAAAAAACAGACATTTGAGCCATAAGAGTCAAGTGGAGACGCTCGCTTCGCTCGCTCAATTAATATTAAAACTTTTATTAAATAAATATAGAAATAAATTAATATTGTTCATATTGTGTAATAAAAATAGTCAAAAGAGTATAATAGTGAAATTTTAAAAAAGTACTCGGGCTCGAATTGGACCCAAAAATCAGGACTCGCACCCCACTAATTTTCTCAGTCATTATTTGCATTGATTTTATTTATTGATAATGGAAAATCAAAATGTACCAATCACACAACTGAACTACGATTTTGATTTATAACATACCTACACTTATTATTTCGTTGTAAAGACAAAGTGTATTAAAAGTTTAACCATCCGTATTATACAAATTAAATGCATTTTCAAATTATCTTTATTCTTATTGATAAGGCCTTCATTAGTATGATGCCCTCATCAACACATTATTATCTGCTGAATGTTTGTATTTTGTTTTGCACTATCATTTTTGAACCACTAGATAAAGATTTTTGACTACAAAAATGTACACATTTCAAACATATTTAATTCATATTTTCATGTCAGAAAGCTATTTTCTGGGCATTTGACGCAAATATATATATTTTTAAATAGCCTCTGGCGGCTGGGGGCTCTGCCCCAGACCCAGAAATGGTCCGTGGGGTACATATGCTTACACTTTAGTAATTGGCCCGTTTTTTAACTTTCAAAATATGGTCACCTTAGGCATGAAACTATATTTGGATTATGAGGTTTAAGGGAAAATCGAAACATTTGGCAGTTGTCTAATAGCTATTCGCTCGGCCAAGATGCATCCGACGTATCTGAAACTTTGCGAAGTTGTCAATAAAGCATACATTGATAGCCCTACGGTCATAGATTTTCGAAATTTTGTCTTAATCAGCCAGAAAAAAATCACGACTATAGTCAATTTTGGAGTTTTTAACCAAATAAAAATTCGTGAAAACTAATTTATTTTTTATAAATTATTTTAAAACAAAATTTGGAAATGTGTTACTGCAGAGCCCTATATTTCCACATTTGTGACATATGTTCAAAATTTCAAACACCTGTGGTGTCAGTCGGCCGAGCGAACAGCAATTTGCCTAAAACGCATGTCCTATACTCTCTTAAAATAACTTTGGATCATGAGTTTTACTGGCATCAGATTCGTGCGTATATAGCATGTAAATTAGCTTGGATGAATATAGGATATTCATGATTCTAGTTACGCCACGCAATAATTAAACTGATCTCTCCTTTCAAGTTGTTGGCCTTATAGAGCTGGAACGATGTCACACACATGGTGGATTATGTCATGCTCATCGACGTAAATCAAATTCTAATATGCACACGTTCTCAAAATATTGATTACGTGTGTATTGTAATGATTTATCTTTCGAAGACAGGTAGTTTGGCTTATCATGTTTATGTAGGTTTAGTGGTTGTGCTTCGTGGTGTATTATGCCTTCAGCTAATTATTACTCTTCTCTTGAATTAATGTGATATGTCGTACACGCGCCCTACCACGAATAACTGCCCGGCTTCTCAATCTGAACTAGTTTTTTTATTGTTTGTCTTGCGAGGTTAACTGTTGTTGGGATTGTTGGTGCTACATTGTTTCATAGAGCTCAATATGTAACGAGGTTAATCGCGATGGTGATTAGTTGTTCCATGGGAAATTATGAAAGTGTTAATTTAAGTCGTTACGAGGGCTTATGGGCCTTAGTTTGTAGGATAACACAGGGAAGATTCAGGAAGTTAATGGGAAATAAAAACTCCTGTATGCTATAAAAAAAATAGCATTGGTGATGATTCCAAATCTCATGCATACAATTAAGATTACTATTTAGATACCAATACAATTTGACAAAATGGAACTTTTTTTAGGCTTTTGCAGTCAATTATCGCTGGAGACTCCGGTTACAATCATAACAAAGTTTTCAAATCTTTATTGATCGGTCGTCAAAATTGCCATACAAATTCATAATTATAAAATATTAATGTGAATAAAGTTTTTTTTATCGTTCATCATAAAATTAAACATATTTTTATTATCTTTTTATTTTATTATTTATTATCATTTTATTTGGTTTTATTATCGCACACAAAATAGATTTTTACACCTAAGAAATCTTGAAATTGACATTTTGTAACTGTTCAAATTGTAATGCATAATACATAATTTAGCTGACTTGTGTATGAATTGGGATGGTAGTATAGTGACTCAATTCTACTGTTGCTATCTTACGTGTGATCGAACCCACGACCCGTCGACCTCATTTAGAGGACTGCTAACCACAAGACCAGCTTGTACAGCTACCACGTTACTCGCTCACGATGATGCCTTACTCACTTCATGTCACACTCGCATGTAACACATCAGAAATGGATAATATGTTCAAACTGCGAATCTGATTTCCCATGCATTGCGTCTTTCAACACTCGCCCAACGTGAAGGTATATATGCGCCAAGAGCACATTTTGCAATTCGTAATGGATTACAAGTGAAAGAGTGATTTTCCTGTCTTATCTTTATTTATAATAAATCCCCATACGACGTTTATGCAGTGAAATATGTCTCTATAAGTCTCACGATTTGCCCATGATGACCCCATCATTTTACATTACCCTCATAATATTGCAAACGTTTGCATGAATTAATCATGTGTTGTTTGATACGTTATTGGCATATGGTTAGTAAATTGCAGCGTTCTTGATCAATGATGAAATCAGGCATCTCCATAACAGTTATGTGCGTCGATACTCTTGTCAACTCAATAGTGAAATGTTTTGTAATTAATTGCGACAACCTTTTCTCGGCAATAGAAACCGAAAGAATTGTAATTGCAGCATCGTCTAGCTCCGTCCCTCTTTGAAGCGGCCATGCAGCTGTCAGCCTGGCATCGAACCCCGGTGTAGACCTCATCAGTCTTCCAGTGGCCTAGATGTCGCAGTCGGCTTGTGGCTTCATGCGACAGCTTCTTTCTCTTCGTTTAGTTCACCGTTACGACGTAAAACAACTCTTCACTTCTTCTATTTCATGCTGATCTGATCAAACGAATGACCCGTATTAGCTTTGCATTTATATGCATGTTTATTTTTATATACCTCACTTATTGTTGCATCTCTTTATACTAGGATCCGTATATTTTATTTATCTATGAAATATAAGAGTTTATAAAGTTGTAAACATTTGGATATGATATAAAAATGTAGGACTGTACTTTGGATTGATTGTGTAAATGAACGCCTACATAATAAAAGATTAACTACACAATATTCTGTTATGCATATATTTTTTATAAACTTCCCAAATGTTTAAACTTTAACTTAACTTTTGATATTCGGCGCGTTCTTTGTCCTGCAGTCATAAATCATTACATCTTAATACAACTTGGCATACTTGATAAATGATAATGAAGGACATCATATCAGATTTTCAATATTTATCATCGATCAATCAGAAAATGTGTAGTTATTTGGGTGGTTTTGACTATTTTGACAGATTCTAAATTTATTTTTTTAATTTATTTATTTATTTACTATAATTTCATTAATGGAAAAGTGCTATGATAGATGCCATTGCCCTTCATAATTAGTTTTAAACAATTATATAAAATCACAAATAGATGCGACTAAAATTGTCTGAGAAATTTGAAAGCGCGTAAAATGACATAATGTATAATATTTATGTATAATTAGGATTTAGAGAGAAGATAAATAAAATATATGGACCGGTGGACCCTATTGTGTTAAGAAATGTAACGATTTTTTTAAACTGCATAATAATATATCAAAGAAATGCTAATCATCGGCTCAATAGTATAACAGAAGTAAATAAATAAAATCTTCATTTTTCTCGTTCGGCCTCGCTTTCACATGGTTGTAATTTGTATGTACCCTAATTCGCAAGCATGAATATATTAAATAATGCATGTTCGCGCAAACAACCATCGTATTTTATCCTTGTGTAAATTAGTTTGTAAATTGTCGTCTTGTAAAGCCTGCAGATCTTAAACATTCATGTGTGTACAGCAAGTGTAGAGGCAATCCCTTGTCCTTCAACACAACAAGTAGTAATTTACAAGTACCTCATGCACGGAGGATGCGCGGTCTGCCGCAAGACCCAGCCCTCTCAGTTGTGATTTATATGTGACTGAGTTATTTATTTAAATTATATTCACCACACCCGCCTTCATCCCACCGCCGTATGAGTTTTACTTGTCTTTTAAAAATACTTCCAGTCTCTTTTGTTCTCAATTTTTATCGAATATGAAATGTCTTGCACTTGCATATTTATTTTCCAATTAACTGCTTTGGCGCATTGTCTGTGTCTCGCCATTAAAAAAAATTGTTTCAATGTGGTCGCGGGTTAATGACCTCCTATGAACAACAAGGTGATGATAGTCAATGACAATACCATTGTGTGTAACAAAGAAATCGACTAATCGTTCACGCTGCATTAGGGTACTTAAAATATAATATTTCGATTTGCATTAATTAGAAGATTTTTTAGATGATGAATGAAACATTTGTATAGTAGAGTATAGGACGTGTGTTTTAGGCAAATTGCTGTTCGCTCGACCTACTGACACCACAGGTGTTTGAAATTTTTAACATATGTCATGAATGTGGAAATATGGGGCTCTGCAGTAACACATTTTCAAATTTTGTTTTGAAATAATTTATAAAAAATAAATTAGTTTTGACGAATTTTGATTCAAAATTGACTATGTTCGTGATTTTGTTCCTGTCTGATTGCGACAAAATTTTGAAAATCTATGACCGCAGGGCTTTCCATGTATGCTTATTGACAACTTTGCAATGTTTCATATACGTCGGATGCATCTTGGCCGAGCGAATAGCTATTTGCTTACTGCCCAAATGTGTCCCATTCCCTCTTAAATCCTTGACTGGGGTATGTGTTATTTTGACAAGCACGGGCAACGTAGTACCCTATGTAGGGAGCGTAGCTACTTGATCAAGAGATTGGCGAAGAAGGATACACAACTAAAACCTCATCCAGCGTTCGTTGATCTGTTTTGGTGGTGGATGCCGGGTTCTAAAATGTACCCATTTTAGTGAGGATCTCCCTTACCCCCATGTTCACCAAAACTATTCTGTATCGCCGTTGTCGAAGGGCGACATTTAGGGAAGGTTTGCTTTGTAAATGTTGTTTTGCGTGTGCTGGTACAAAATACTATCTACCAAATATCGGGACGATGGAGGAAATAGCAATAGAAATTATATGCAATGTGTGGTAAAGTACTTTACCACTACAATGATTTTCGAACATGTTACCCAACCATTCAAAAATATACCTAATAATGCTCACTGGTTAAAATATAAAATATAATAAGAATGAAACAAATATTGTTTTAAGTAGCAAAATATTGAGATTTTGCGTATGTCTATATTATTGTCGTGACATGTAACCTTTCTGACGAGTAAACATTTTGTGATAAATTTGTACTTATTGTTGTTACTACAGCATCTAATAGTTCAGTGTTTTATTTGTATGATGAAGAAAACGGGCTTTTTTTGTTGTATAATCTTTTGCTAGCAATTACGTTCACAATGAAAAAAAATAAAACTGGTAGCTAGCCCAAACATCTAATCATTAGCTTCAGGCTATTAGACTACCATTAATTGGATAGAACCTTGCCACCAACTATAGTAATAAAGAATAACTTTCATCTATATAATAGGTCAACATGAAAAGAATGAAAGCAAGATTTTTTGTTATGTTTCTGGTTGTAAGACACACTGTGATACGGGCCTTGCCATCTGCATAAACTGGGGCGTCATCGCTATTAGTATTAGAAGGTGTAAACTAGTGCACTGCATCACTGCAAAGGATCGAACCCATGGCAATCTAAATTTGCGAAATCCTTTGGCGTTTGATTTCATCGATGCAGTATTTATTCTTATAACACGTGTGTTAGAATATATTGTTCATTGTAGAAGTATACGTAATGAGATCAGCGTGCATTTGTAAGCAAGTATTGCTCTACACGCCTTTGAGTGTAGGCGTATCTATGTATATGTGCCTTTCGAATGTATTCCGATAGCTTAATGTCCGAGGAAACATTATGGGAGACATTTTATAAAATTACCCTTGTAGGTATCTTGAGAATAATTGGCCGTATGTGTAATATTACAACCTTGTATGCTCCTTGGGTGTAATCAGATCAGAGGTAAGCGCGAAAGATCAACATGAACAATGGCGTGAAGGTATAATCAAATCGATTTGGCAATGGAAAGTGTCTGTGATCGTGATAATGGCTGTGATAGCGCATTGTTCGGCATGCTCGCTCGGCCATGCTGACCACGTCGTGAGGAATCTCATTCAAGACGGGCCGAGATGGTCCGTCATGAGCTCGGCTAGGGAGGGGATGACGCCTTCATTGTATTGTCTTCGGCGATGTGATCTGAATATCTGATACTGTTACGGTTTACTAAATGAGCTATGAATTGAAAATGTGAATACATTACGACCTTAAATTAGAATTTGTGTCCGTCCTCTTTTCAATCGTGGCCATGGGAAACGGTCGATTTGATTTGCTAATATGATTTCCACTTCACTTATAAGTATCATCATCATCATCACTCATCAGTACAACTCGTCTCCACTAGAAAACTCTCGAATGTGTCAATTGTGTACTGTAGGTCCTACGGCACATTACGAACGTATTCATGAACTAAAATATTCCCAGATTTTTTTAAATAAATCAAAAATAGTTTTTATTGTGATCATACCAGTTACTATTAGATGTCCATGATTTGATTTACTGTTAAAACCTTTCGAATCATATTATTGATCAATCTTTTTTAACTCGACCATTTTCAAGGATTTGAATTATTGAGTACGTTGTTTAAAAATTACCCTACATGTTGCATGCAGTATCTTTAAAACATATTAAGCCAGCGGTTAAGCCGAGCTCGTTTAACCGGTTCCCACTCGAACACCGAAGTTAAGCAGAATCGGCGTGGTCATGGGTAGAGTGGGTGACCGCTCTACCCTGAAACTCACGTATACCGCTGGTTAGAGTAGATGGAGGGTTCGAAAGCTAGTGTAACGGCTTCGTTCTCCTTGACGTCTGCTCGGCAGTCCGGGTTAGTGGAGGAACCTATATGACTGTCAAAGTTACACCGTCCTGTCGGATGGGACGTTAAGCCGTTGGTCCCCTTGGTACTTTTCGAAAGGAGTAGGCTACGTGCCGGTACCGGGCTTCCCCTCCTCCCTTCTGTTCATATTTCATCCTCATCTATCACCACTCATCGTCTCGATTAGCCAAAGTGCATAAATATGAGACGTTAAGCAATAATCAATCAATCAATTTAAAACATATTATTTTAAATCCCGAATGAAAATTTATGTCCGAAACTGTTCTCTCATGGAATTGAAACAAAAGTGGAGGCATCTATCATAACAATGTTCTAAAATGGGTTTAACAAAAAAAAATATAACTGTTTTAAGTCTGCATTTGGACTCAAGAAGGCAGTGAGTGGTTTGGTAACTTCCGACCTCATGAGTGTATACATCGTGGCATTTAACGTTGCTAAGCTGCCGTCAAGCAGGCAATCTTGGTTGCCAGGAATTGCTAAATTCAAAATGATTTTGTATATTTTGAATATAAAATTTGTTACTTAGGCCTACCCTTAAAATTAAAATGATTTTTTATAAAATCAGATTTTAAGGCCAAGCAAAATATTAAAAATACTTCTACCTATACATGAATTTAAGAAAATCGTTTTTTTTTTGCAGACACTCACAATTGTTATTTAGCTACAAGTGAAATTTAAGTGCACTAGGCACGTGTTTGTGTGTTTTGTTTAAAGCTGATTTGATTCAAATCAAATACACTCTCAGATCGAGTAGTATCATCTTAAAAATCCCTTTATTTCTTTTCCTTTTCCCATTTCTTTCCTTATGGTGTAGGCGTCTTCCTCCAAGCACGACTGACTAACTTTGCTGTTTCAGCTAATTTAAATCGTGATTTGAGGCCGAGAGTGAAGCTGCAGCCGATTGTGCTAGTGAACGGCAAGGTTCTCCTATCCTGACCCATCTACCTCGCAGCACGATTACACGCGCTCTCTGTTCTGCTTCACTTCAAATTTGGATCATTGGTCCACCAATCAGACGCTCACCTTTCGCCATCCCTCGACGATCACGCCGGTACGGTTTTCTATATAAAATAATCGTGTGCAAATATTTAAATCGTGATTAGATAACCCTTCAGTTCTATGTGAATGATGTCGGCCAGATGTGAAGCGGGTGGAACGTAATTCATTGGGCGAACGTGGCACACCCTAGCGATATGATTAACGTACTACGCCCTTAAAACTAGTCCTCGTTGTATGCAAATGCGTTTAGCATTCTCCGGGTACGAAGGTGACGGTAATACCATCAAGTCTCTATTGTTGGGTATTCTTTTCGTTCGTGTTGAACGGCCCCGGAGTTGTAGGAGTGTATTCACGATGTATTGGAGCCTGATTTCATTGTGAATGCGCGTGGCCCTGACTTGGACATTACTTATTTAGCTAGTATGAATTCTGTTGGGTGTGAACTGCGAACTAATGAGGAGTTTTGTCCTCTACACACTCAGTTAGGTTGTCCAGCTCGTGCTGAATTGACTTATTGTTGCATAATCACGCCTCGCTAAGCCCGATGACGAATCAAAGTGGTTTGACGTATCTGTGTTTCTTGGATACGTTTATACGTTGTTAATTTACACTGTCAACGAACACTAGGAAAAAGGATAAGGTGCACTTAGCTCAAATTCAAGTTTCCAATTCTCAATTTCACTAATCGGGAAACATTTGTTTATTTTTAATACAATCTAGAAATTTAAAAAAAAAAACTGTCGGGACAGCTTTATTTATAGATGCTATTGATTTTATTCGAAATTGTCTTCTCTGTAGATGTATTGTTTAAATTTTCGTTATGTTATCATATTCAATTTTGTATTTTAATACGAGACTGATTTTATAATACTTTTCCTGATATAGGCTAATTATCGTTCGAGATTTTTGGATGAGCGTAGCGAGCGAAGCGAAGATTCCATTTCACTACACTGGAGAAAAAAATCCGGAATGTTTTTTTTTTTTTTTTTTTGTATTTTTGTCTGTTTGTCCGCACGATTCCGGCTAAACCGATACTCCGATTGAGATGAAATTTTATGGACGCCTTCGAAATCTCTGAACTTAGAACTGACACGTTTTTGAGCGCAATCGAAAAATTATTTCTCATGAAATCATAATTTTACGCTTTTTTTCGATTTTTAAAAAAATTCTTCGACCTATGACACCTACCTACTTGCTTTATCCGATTTTAATGATTTTTGCACAGAACCTTTATTTTATAAATTAAGATATTCTTGTGAATTTGAGCGCAATTGAAAAAATATTTATCATAAAAATCGAAATTTTACGTTTTTTTCTTTTTTAAACAAATCTTTGACTTATAACACCTACATGCTTTATCCGATTGTAATGATTTGTTTTGCGAACCTTAATGTTATGAATTAATATATTCGTGTTAAATTTGAGCGCAATCGAGAAATTATTTCTTATAAAATCGCAATTTTAAGTTTTGTAATTTTTTTTAACAATTACGATTAGTTTAAAAAAAAATAAAAAATTAAAGTTAATTTTTTATTTAATTTAATTTAATTTAAAAAAATCTTTAACTAAGTAATGATTTTTTCAAAGAACAACAGAAAATCCGCATAACAATTAATGGCAGCTCAATGCACCAATTACGCACATCCAACAACGCGGCGGGACTTAAGCGTTTTCCTAGTGTAAGAAAATTTAGCGTTAAAGTAAGTATTTGTTGGTGTTTGGCCTACTTTAATGCAATGTATAGTTTTCAGTCTTAAAAACCTGGGTATGCCTTGGAGTTTGGTTGGTTACATGAAATATGTGTACGCCCTGCGATTGTGTAGCCTTTATGTTGTTTACTTGAAGATGCCTATGTCTGTGCTGTGAGTAGGCCTGCTGTGGCTATGAAATAAACTTACTATACTATATAGTGGATTCTTGTGTGAGAGGGACATTATATTATGATGGTTCACGTTGTTGTTAATAATATTACACATGGAAAGAGCATTTAAATGTAATTGGATGAGCGTAGCGAGCGAAGCGAAGATTCCATTCTACTACACTGGAGAAAAAAATCCGGAATATTTTTTTTTTCTTTCTTTTTTTTTGTATTTTTGTCTGTTTGTCCACACGATTCCGGCTTTAACCGATACTCCGATTGCGATGAAATTTTATGGAGGGCCCTTTAAAATCTCTGAACTTAGAACTGCCACGTTTTTGAGGGCAATAAAAAAAATCGTCTCATGAAAATCGCAATTTTACGAATTTTTTCGATTTAAAAAAAAAGTTCTTCGACTTATAACACCTACATGCTTATCCGATTTTAATGATTTTTGCACAGAACCTTTATTTATGAATTAAGATATTCTTGTGAAATTTGAGCGCAATTGAAAAAATATTTATCATAAAAATCGAAATTTTACAGTTTTTTTTCTTTTTTTAAACAATTCTTTGGCTTATAACACCTACATGTTTTATTTCCGATTGTAATGATTTTTTCGCAGAACCTTAATTTCATGAATTAATATATTAGTGTTAAATTTGAGCGCAATCGAGAATTTATTTCTTATAAAAATCGCAATTTTACGATTTTTTTTAACAATTACGATTAATTAAAAACAATTAAAAAAATTAAGTTAATTTTTAATTTAATTTAATTTAATAAAAAAAAAAATTCAACTTAGTAATGATT
Organism: Sweltsa coloradensis; assembly: GCA_024449915.1. Taxonomy (NCBI): domain Eukaryota; kingdom Metazoa; phylum Arthropoda; class Insecta; order Plecoptera; family Chloroperlidae; genus Sweltsa; species Sweltsa coloradensis. Next base: position 196,775 of record JAMZAV010000136.1, on the reverse strand, counting down.
TTGCCACAGAACAACAGAAAATTCGCATAACACATGGCAGCTTAATGCACCAATTACGCTCATCCAACAACGCGGCGGGACTTAAGCGTTTTCCTAGTTTATTTTTATGTTAGTCTCTGCCTTCTTAACGTGCCGTGTATCGCGTCTGTCAAGCCTTATATGTGTTAAATTTATAAAAATAAACAATTGCGCACTGTATACAAATCTTGATGCAAATGATCTGTTTGAAGGACGGGATGACATTGTTAAGGTTGAACGTGGGTCGGGCTACGTGACCTGACCCCACAACAACCAGCTCGCAACACGTGATGCCAAATTTGGTATTTTCAATTTACGGGTTCATCGCGCGGTCACCGTGTAGACGTAAACAACGGGTTGCCTGTTTCGGCTGCCTGTGTTCTATTGCCCGGAGAATTTTGGGTGTGACATTATAAGTAATACTGGCGACTGGAACCATTTATATTACTAAACCGCATAATATAGGCAAAGGCAATAATATTGTCTGTTTTCCGGACCGGCACCTCCACCAATAGCGTATGTATATCATGGACCGGTTCCTCCACCAACCCCCTATAAATGTTTTCTTTTGCCCGAAAATCAGGTAGCCCCTACCTTTTTGTTCTTTTGCTCGGCCCCCAAATACCAAAAACGTAAGGTATCGGAACAATTATTTACGTATTATAGTTTTTATCCATGATAAAAAGAGCTCTTTTTGCACCAATTTTATCTTCTCCCCCCTCCCCTCCCCCCACCCCAAAATCATCCATCGTAGGTACTTAGCGGACATTCGCCGGACAATATCACTTCAAGAATGTCGCTGTGACTATTTTTAGGAGGAAATACTCTTTATTATTTCCATACGGAGGTAAACAGCGCAAATATAAATATATAATTCGTTGACATAAAAGCTATCCAATAATCTAAGATAGTCCTTCATGTCTTTAAAAAAAAAACTTATCTATACTTCACAAACAATTGTTATGTTGTTTGTTTACATTTAGAAAACAATTGTGTTTAAATTTTCAAGGCCACTATATAATTCTCTAAAAGTAATCATATTTTAGCTCTAGACAATAGCTTTAAGCAGACTACTTTAAGTCACTCCCTAATATCCGGTTCAAGCTTATTATCACCTCACGACTGGACCTTCGTAATCATGTGTGAACAAGACGAGAGCTCACGTGTACGACCCTGAACCTCTTAAGTATATTTGCTGGACGACGAATCTTCTCAAGCTGCGAGCTGTACTACCCGGTCGTAGACCCGACTTGAAGAGACCATACTAATCAATATGTAATTTTTATTTAGTTGTAGTACATATTTCGACGCCAGTTTATCAACAATGAGCTTACGTCATAACTTGTAAAGAATCCACGACAAATATGGGATGGATATGCATGAGTATTCATGGCCAGCCTAGGAGGAATTGAAATTCTTCGTGCGTATTACTTAACACCGCTTATTATATAGTTACACAATTAAGAATTGCAATTATACAAAGTAGATTCTACATATAGGCGTACAACCTTGTCATGCATTTTGGATGTGGGGTGTGGATGAAAATCTTTTGTCTTCTCGTCTAATTGTTAAGCAAGGTGCCTATCGGAAATGCTAAACGAATGTGTTTATAATAAATGTAATGTATGACATATTTGCACGGTCTCTTGTAATTATTTTTCTTTGGGGTATAGTAGTTGGAAGACATTTGAAGGATTATTAATAGGAAACTTATATTTACATTGTGCTTGTTATTGGGGGCCACCTTCATTCAAGTTTCTTGCTATTGCTATATGTAGCATAAGCGCCGGCAGGAATTTTGGCAGGGGGGGGCAAAAAATGTCTATTTGTACTTTCGTTTGGGAAGAACGGGTGGTTTGGGGGGCTCCGCCCCCAACATTAGCGGCGCATGCGAAATTTGTGAACATCATGTTTTTAGAATGCATTTGGTGGGTTTTAGAAAAAAGGTAGTGGGCTGAATACGATACCAAATTGATGTAATTTTTGTGCAGTCGATACTCAGAACCAAAAAACCATCAACGAGTCTAGATCGCTTGAAGCGAGCCAGCCGAGTGTGATAAAAACTTCACTGCAACTTGATGGGGAGGTTATGAGTATAGTTTAGTAGGGTGTGAAGAGTTCGGCTTGAAATTGGACTGAAGAAGGCCAGCTTAGTTTTGTTGATATACGCAAATGTCCCCAATTGATAGAGAAAAATAAAACTAGGAACATTCCGCTCCCGATCAGATCATTAAATATATTAATATTATTAATATTAATTTTCAATTGAATTTCGGTCCACAAATACATTAATTTATATACCCGATGTAGGCCTACTCCCTCGAGTTCGGTTTTCGGCCAGAAATTGATTTCATTGTTTGGTAATCTTGTTGATTGATTTCTACATTAACAGATTTGATGTGATAATAAATCAAAGCATTTATAAATGTGTTTTCGAAGTATCGTTGTGAAACTTAGTTACGAACAATGTGTTTCAGCGCATGGACATTATCAGCGACGAAAGTATTGATGAGTACCAGTTCTATTGAAAATGCTATTAAAGGTCGGTTCCTCCATTGACCTTCGGGTCGTGAGTGGCGTTGATCCCGGCGATGACGCCACTGTTCATTATTTCATCATTACGGATTCTTCCAACACCGCCGCTGATCGGCACTGCCAGATGTCTATTTTTTATGGATTTTTAGAATCAAGTCACGATGGTGATGACTCCTAGATTTTTTATAGACTCCATCCGGAAATAAGTATTGTGTTATTTTATTGCGAACTTAAAGCTTAAAAAACATTTATCTGAGGGTCATATCAATTAGTTTAGTTTTTGGTAATCTAGTCATGTCGCGTTGAATCATGGGAAGAATGGCCTGGTCTGTCTGGTCATGCTTTATTTGTTTACTTATTAGAAGTAACATCGCCTCGTAAGAAGTACTCTTATTCAGTTTAGTTGTTTAGTGGTTCTGTTCGTTGGGGTCTCTTCCACATGATGTTCTGGCCCTCGCAGTTGGTCGCCGTTGACTTCTCCGCGGCCAGGTTGGCGAACCTGCGCCAGCCAGTGATATCATCGCTAATTAACGTGATGATGGGATGATATTCAATGCTCACATTACATTGAAGACGATCGCTCTATCAACATTTATGTTCTTCATTATACACACCCACCTGTGTTGTTTATATACCTCTATTATTTTCCCTAAAGTGTGCATGCCGTAACATTAATTTGTTGCATCCCGAATTGTAGCTGCGTATAATTGCAGCTGTAAGTGAACTAACACAAACGCCATATTATAATGTGAACTGCACTTTTTAATGCTGATCGTTTAATAAGAAATTAGCCTTTCATTGCTGAACAAAACAACGTTGCCCGATAAATCAAAAGGATACTTGCACTCAGTGCTGAAAAAAGTATCGGTGTGGAAAAACGATTGGCTACAGTTGAAAACTTCAAAGCAATCAGAAGTAGTTGACGTCATAGTGACAGATGAACGCAAAACGACAACGTCCATAATCGCCCCCTTCTTCCCTCACCTGCCCTTCGTCCTCGACTCGATTCTTGACAGGTTACTGAAACAATAGTGGGATTCAGTTCTTTGGTCAGCTGTGGCTAGGTTTCCCCAGCGTAGGCCTTAGTGTTGATGATCGCGTCACTTTACCGACTAACCTCCAGATAACAGTTCCTACTAGTTTATTGTAGGTCTATACATAATCACGTGCATGATACGATACGCCCCGATACCAGTCAACATTGCTAGTTCATAAGATTATTTAGTGTTTAAAAAAAATTGAAGTAAACGCGAAAAAGTTAACATAATGTTAATTATTGTACCTTTTCTTTCACGGCTTATGAATGTTGCTTAGTCTTGATTTGCACCATCGCAAAAAAAAACTCGCGAATCTCCATTATGTATTTATCTATCGTTTTTACGAAGTGTTATGATGATAAACGTCAAGCTCTATTGAAAGGTTTAATGAAGTATGAATGGTTTTGCGAAGATGGATATCTTCCTTGCCAAAAAGAAAGAACTGCAAGTGTGATGAAGTTGACGTGGAGAAAAACTCCAGTCATGCATCGCTTATTCACAGCATTAGTGAGCTATTCGACACCGTCGTCAGTCAACACCCCTATTTAATTTAGACGTACTGTAAGAAGTAAGAACAATGGGCGATTTCAGGGATAATTAATGCATGGCTGTCGATGTTCGTCGCCCTTGTCACTTCTTCCAACAAGGCTCTAATTACACCATCAGCCTTGGGTGGGTCAATGTCTCTATGTGACCTTGTCGACAATAATTATATGATATTTATTGATTGAACATACATTTACATAATATTAAGTGGCAATTGAAATATATTATTCTTTAATTTTAGCAACTTTTCATTCATTGATTGTTTCATTGTTATCTTTTTAAATATGTTTATTATAAAGGTTGTAGGTCACCAATTGTGTTATGAGCTTTACTCTTTTCTGCTATCCTCTTATCATTTCGTTAATGATGATGCGGAAGAAGTAATTAATAATAACAAATCTCTTATGTTGGCTTTATGTTGGTTTATGTCCAACAGAGGAGTGTTAAGGCTTGATATGAGGATGACTAGTAAGATGGAGATGTGAGATAGACCCACAGTCCTAGCATATACAGGACCATGCTTTCTAGACCCAGCCACAGGTGACTAGAAATATCTGACACCTCCGGCAAAGGTTGGCGTTTCTCAGTTGATGGTCATATTATATGTAAGAATCCCATAAATGGTGCATTTCAGCGTTAAATTGAGTGCATACGACAATCTACAGGTATGTTAGGGTGTGTGTAGGCCTACATGTTGGTATTAATAAAGAAATATCCAAAGCTATTGTGTGTGACTCAAACCCAACAAGGAAAGTACCGGGATAATTTCTTTTGGGACTGCCAATGACTAGAATTGTCTCGTTCGCGTTATGGATTCGAGTCTCGCATGCTAGTGCTGTGCCAATCGTATCAGCCTCATAATTCGCATGTCCCATGTTATCCTACTATAAATGTCTTTGCTACAACTAAACAACAGCAGTAATTGAGTGACACCCTCGACCTGCTATCCCAGCGAGAGTGAAAGGGTGTATCGCCATCGGTAATACGTAATTTATTGTATGCTTGTGTACACGAATGAAATGTGCGATGCACTCGTAACTGCGAGTGCGTGGGATTACGTGCACACCGACAAACTGCAGTAATTAAAGTCGTATCACGGCAACTTGTAATACGCCTTTAGCCCGAGTTCACTCGAGTCGAGTGCGTGCCGTTCCACCCACACAGCTGCGTGAAAATATCGAGTGGTCTGGTGGTACATAACGCACATTTGTTACTCGATTTGGTTAGTCGGGAAACACTCCCGTAGGTGCAATTGTTAATATTTAATACAATTCTACATGGAATGCGGGACACTCGCGTTCGAACCCCGATCGGGATGGATTTTTTAACTTCTGAATTGTATTAAATATGCACATTTGTTAGTTTTGCCTGAAATGCAATCGTTTTATCATATTTTCCACCGAAGTAAGTGGAGTATGTTTTATTGGGAAATGTGTATGTACGATATATTTCATATAAAAAGAAATTCACCGAGATGAGGAAATGAAAATGTGCGATTAGTTTGTTAGCAGCTTTGCCTACACTTTAATTCAATGTATGCGAACCTGACTGACGTATCTCGGGAATAACTCAGAACTCTCTTCGCCGTTATCCTCGTTGCGTGAGCATTTTAGTTTAAATTCAGTACAATTCTTCGAGTTTAGGCCTAGGTGAAATGTGAATTGTGAATGTATATACAAGTTTTCTTTTCCTTGACAGTAAAAGTTAGTCTACAATTATACATACTAAACTCAAGATTATGTGTACAAAAAACACACTTAAATGCAAATACAACAAAAAAATCAGGAGGGTTATGGGGCTAACTGTTTGCAATGTGTGCTGCTTCGGACAAGTACATTAGCGATTGTTGTGTGTTAAATTGTACGTGCGATTCTTATTCCGTGTACTAGATCGGAAGGAATGTTATAAAATGTGCCTGTGATATCTGGTATGTATAGAATAATGTCATTAGCCATGCAAGCCGATAGTGCTGTTGGATTTAACGCACCCATTGTTTCATAGTATATTGGTTTGGTGATGTGAACGGCTAACATGTACTGTAGAATGTCACACTGTCGGATGTGTACCTACGTTTTACGCGTGTTAAGACGTGAGTCGATTGTAATGTATTCTTTGAAGTGTTGACGCACTATCACTTCCCAAGTAAATCTGAAGGGTGTTCACGAAGACCGTTCTTTAGTCATTGTTTCATGGCGCATATCGCGTAGTTTGTTTCATATCTAAATCGAAGATTAGTAGGGAAAGGAAGCTCTGTACTGCCAAAGTATTTCTTTATTGGATGAACAAATACATAATAATGGCACTTTTCTGTCCGTCTTTCTCGACCTGTTCGTGCGTGGATGCATCACGTCTTACAGTACTGTTGTAATGTGTGGAAAAAGGTTTATATGGTATCGTCAAAGAATCATATCGATTATAACGTTCGCACACTCGTGTTAAATGACGCGACACATCCACCATATACGTAAAATTCAAGGCGAATTTACCACAGCCTATACCCGGCACCTCCACCATAAGCGTGCGGACCAAAATTTATCGAAATAAAGCTATTGTTTCTTAGAGCGGCTTTCACACCGACATTTTCAAAAAAAATCATTTTTTCTTTCTTTTAGTTCTTTACGTTTTTTTTTTAACAAAATTAAGAATTTACCAAAATAATCGCTATTTCGTGGAGTACAAAATATTAATAGTATCAATAATATTCCCACATAAATCGATTAAATATCGATAAATATCGATTTCTTTGTTCTGCTCCAAGTGAAAGTGCCATGTTTTATTCTAGTCCTATGGTATACATATTTGGTGATTGTTGTGTGTGGTGGTACATTATAGACAAGTATTATAGCGTTTAGTGGAACTGAATCTAATGTAGGCATACTCGTCGATATCGCTGGATTATTACCTTACCGCAATGCATTGCACATTTTAATCGTAGAATATTTGTAATTAGATCACGCACACAACACCACGAGCTTATTTCAAATTACTCGAAGTTCTCTGACCGCCGTCACGGTCATCAATTGACGGGTTTTATTCAGGGGCAAGGAAGGCGCGCACTTATTTACACCTAGCATTCTTATTAACATCGTGACCTTCTTGTACCCTTCACACATGCCCAACTTTGCACCATTAGTGCCTGCTGACATGCTAATTATTCATTATGTAAGGTTGGTAAAATGAAAGAAACTAGATTATCACTTGTCCAGCTACCCAGAACGATATAAATGGACAATAATTACACGTGATTATTTATTTTTAAATAATCTCGTTTATAAGTAGTAAAGAATAATTGTACTAAATGTGAGCGTGTTGAGTTTTGTGAGGCCCATTCCTCGATCATGGCATCTTCGATATTTTCGTGTATCATAAGTTCAAAGATGTGTGCACGAGCCCCGAAGGACTGAGATTTACTACCTAGTAATCAGGTATTTGAAGCGGAATTAATTTGGTGTTTTATATAGGATGTAAGTTCCGGTCGCTTACGCCTGTTAGGCGAACCTATCAACAATACATTAGTTCATGTTGCTATGTGCCCATGATTAAATAAAGAGTATATACACATCTATTTGTTGTACCATTGGGCTAAACTCGAGGGTTGTATCAATTAGTTGCATATTATAGACTACTATACCTTACTTGCTCAGTGTTAACCATGCTGTGACCACGTGTGTAGTTGGGGTTCTCCGAGAATTACAATATAGCTTCGGGTGTTTGAAAAATACCAATCATTCTCAATCATTTTCTTATGTGTGATGCTGGCTTGAAAACCGCGCATGCTTTAGCTGGCACAAATTGGAAGGAAGATTCGCTCTTGAACGAAGGGCAAATAAAGGTGAGTGTGCTTGCAAAAAGCGCCAATCTGAAATGACGCAAGATTACTCCTACAGGTAGAGGATAACCTTGACAGTGAAACTACGCAGCACTCGGATGAAAAAATGAAGAGGAAGATTGTGGTGTGTTTTTTTCTTTGATGGAGAGTAACAAATTGTTTAAATTGAAGACGCCTCATGCAAGTTGAAGGCCAGCCCTTATACGGAGGCAGCAAATACATTATATGTTGAAACGATCGTTGTTTGTTGCACCCACATTTCGTGAACATAAACGCCCTGGGAAGGTTACAACAACACGGCACTTGTTCTTAGTGACTTTGTTTTGACTTGCCCTGACGTAACACTTGCTGTTGCCGCATTGTACAGCGAGCTGGTGCCTTGCTGGAGCTCATGACCAGGTTGGATGCACGCTTGTGATAGTGCTCTGTTCGGCCCTTCAGGAGGGCTGCTTTGGGTGAAAGCTCTCCGTCTCCGACACGATCCCAGAGCACCACGTTTTCCACTTCTACAATAAGATTACGGAAATAACACGGAATATCATTACAGCAATTGATGTCACATAACTTATAGATTGCGTTTATCCCCATTATGCAGTCTCGCTTGATATTACCATAATTTGAAATCCACTTTGCAATTGACTGATATAATACATACAACATGATCGAGAGTGAAATTTCTTTTTACAATGGAAAGTGGATCTAGTTTTAAGATGAATCGAGTTCATAAAAACTCTGAATCGGGTTAAAAATCGAAGTGTTGCTGTGGCATTCTTGGGCTGCAAACAGAATGTCTTCATGCAATGTAATGGCGAGATTTCCTAACAAACGTCATTCCCGCGCAGTATTCTCAAAGACTATTTTTACAAGGTAGATGGCAGATATAATGTATATCTCTCGTTTCAGTGCACGCCGGTTTGCACGTAATGATACGCCTATCCACTCTGTTGTATAATCCAGATTCAATCTCCGTAGTTGGTATAATGCCGCCTGGGATCGTCACGTCGGTAGTTCCAGGCGTCGCTGCTCGGTGCATGGCAGGTGCTCCGCAGTACATGTCTAGTCCTGTCTTCAGGATAGGGAGGAGCTCTTACCGCACTATGAGACTTCAAGAAATGAATTAACATTTTGACTTGTGTCTCAAGGCCAGCCTGTTAATGCATGCTTATATATGAAAAACTCATTGAGCAAAAACATGGGAGAAGTTGTGGTGGCATGGATTCTTGTCTGGCATACATGTGTGCTACGGCTACGGCATGTCATTATTTACTCTTTGCTAGTACATCAATTACTTCCTAATCACCTCGCTTTTTCATTCTTAAAACGTCATCTTACTCACATTGTCGTGGGATAACTTGTAGTATACTTATTTTATTTTGTGTAGAACAAAAAGCTGACTCTACCTTCGCCCACAGCGTCTCCTCTGTATACGCTAGAGTAATTCTTATTATAGTCTTACAAACATCGAGTTGTGGGTATCTGTACCTACTCACAACGAGATCAAGAGTTGAGTGTTAAATAATATACAGGTGAATATAGCATTCATGTTAGCAGCAATAACGTTAGTTTGCCAAAATACTTCACAAAAATCTAAATCAAGTATATGCTATGCAATTAGACGAAATGTTTTGTAGTAAATAGTGCACTAATGTGTTTATAAAAATATATACTAAGGAAATATATTTCGATACTCCTGTTTCCAACGTAAGTCGGGTCTGGGGGTGGCTAGCCACCTATTTTCTTGGGCACTAACCCACTAATAGTTTTATAACATTGGCTTGCCAGTCGTGTCATCTGTCTTCTTTTCAATTTCTCCTTCTACTTCCACTAATTAACTAACTAAATAAGTTTTCTCTCTGCAACTGGAACGCCTTGCCAAGATAAATACAACCTTAGAGCAATGTTTGTTTTTGGCCCACTTGCAAGTTTCTTGAGTACCCATCTTGTCTCCTTCCACCTTGGAGATGTCACATGCGCGCGCACCTGTGTGCTCGGGTGACGTAACTTCCCATGGCCTTGCCCTTGCCCTTACGAGATGCCGGAAAGGTGAACGCCAAGGTTGATGGAACAATGGGAAACACATTTATCCGTGGTATGGATATCGAGAAGGCGGTGGTAACGACCACTCATTATTTTCTGGGTCTCTTTGGTTATTCAACATGTAAATCTATCCTATAATGATATAATAACACATTCCTAGAAATAGTTTTTATGTGCTGGATTTACTATTCTAAATCTTGGGATGATTTCATGTTGTGTTTTTACGAATACTTGAAATTCGATATACTACACAACAGGATCGCAATCTATAAAATATTACCTTAGCCGGAGGAAAGCGTATGCCCAACCAAATATAGTAAGTACCGATAAGATACGAAACCGAACATTTGATTGCATGAAATCTACGGCGGGTCATTATGTAGTTCGACAACCTCTCAGTTGAATCGACAGTGGGTCCTGCACGAGCACGCACATTGTTAGTTATACTTGTATTTATATTTGAAGATGATCCGTTGATGTCAATATAATTCCTATTTCCCAACGAGACGAGAATAATCAGCAATTTAAAAATTATTCTTCAATTTTTCATTTTAATGATCAGAGTTTTTAGTAGGGCTGGGCAAAGAAATCGATATTTCGATACGATATCGATATGTGTGAATATTTTCAACATATGTTATAGACTCCAAAAAGAAATATCGAAATTTGAAAAAAAAAATCACCAAAAAGAGTTCAGCATTTTGTTAAAAACGTGAAAACTAAAATGTCATTTTTTTATTATGGTGGAGGTGCCGGGTCGCTAATCGCGAGAGAACAAAAAAAATCGTTGTGAGGTTAGTTCTTGCGATACCTTTTCAACCCTTTGACGCAATACAATTTTAATAACATACCTACTCTTTAGTTTTGTTGTATTTATTTTTCATTGTATTTTATTAAATATCTGAGAGTTTAGTTTGTACACATAAAAATTGCAATTTACCGATACATGGGAATTTTCGTGTGGTATCGATAATTGGAAGATAAGTCATAGCCTATCGGCCTAGTTTTTAACAAAGTGCTTCGTCAATGTCATGGTTGTCAATGTTGAAAAACTAAAACGAGATTTATGTATTATGGTGGAGGTGCCGGGTCGTTAAATACGAGAGAACAGAACGTAAAAATCGTTGAAGTTTTGGTATGGTACATAGATTGGATTGTATCATGGAAACAAATATATATTAAATCAAATATTATTCCCTCCCCTGCGCTTATTAGCTAATGGTGTGCGGCTTACGTCGAGTGTTTGCGAGTTGTGAAAAGCTCGAGTAACAAATATTTCTCGAAATTCATAAAATACATGAACTAAACTGGAACAATGCGTTGTGTGCCGCACCGTCTCGCTTGTAAGTCTGGCTGACAGCAACTTGTATTTCTACATGAAATCCATCGTACTAGTTCTAAGCGTTACCACACGTTTAACATTTACTTTTGAAACGACTCATACACAGGGTGCTGTTTTTTTGTTTCGGATACATAAAAACATGATTCGATACATGTGTACGATCTTCTATGATCTTTTTATAATGATGGTTCCAAATTGTACCCACACCTTGAAACTTGCGCCGCCGACCCGATTTAGCAAGAACGATACCGTCTTTTAGTTTCGGCACGTCATTGTTTATGGGACAGCATTACGTCTGGGATATTACAATAATTGGAGCGCATTTCTTAACAGTTCATTAGATACCCTACACGATTTTTTTTTGTGTTACTATTACTACCCGAGTAACCTGCGGGTAATGTGGACGGGAAAACTGGTCTTAAAAAAGTCGGGTTTCGTCATCCCTATAGTTTTCATTGCAGTTATACAATATTAACATCCATATTTAATATGTTCCATTATTTTTCAGTAAAATGGTGTCATAAATAATATGTTATCAGACTTCCAACTAAGGAAGCAGTGTACGACATGCGTACTGACACATAACAATATAATTTTTAACGTATACTAATAGTTCAGTTCAGCAATACTTTAAATTATCAGTTTCAAACTTTACCACAGAATTGCATTCCCAACTTAAATCCCAAGTTTGAGTTGTTTTATGGTATATCGTTGCTCTACAACAACCAATCATATTTTTTAAACACGAAGTCACTAATTGATTTGTTCGATTATCATTAATTGTGTTTTAAATATATGAACACGGCCACATATAGTGGGTAAACTATAGTATACTTAATTGGCATTCAATCATGAGAATATCATATTGCTTTGTTTTGGTATTGTGTTTTGATGTATCGTATGTCATTATTCTTACAATTACCATTGTATCTTTAATCCATAAATTTTGATATACTTATTTGATTTTCGTTTTACCAAGCAAAAAATAGTAACAGTCTTCGACGAACGTGAGACAAATCAAATCAAGTCACGGATATGGTTATTGTATAGTTACCAACTTGATAAAAATACTTAGTCGTTTCACTCCACTGGTCTTCTATAGCCACGAGTGTTACGGCAACCCACTGATAAACATCGTTTTGAAAAGTATATGATTCGGTTGATAACTTGAATCTTGATCGCATCTTCGAACAAGACGGTCGTTCTCGTGTGTTGGAGTACAGTGTAGAAACGAGAACCGCAGTCACTTGCGTAACGTTGAAATTATGTGGTTCTTTATGTTACTTTCGGATGTTTTTTGGAGATGAAGGTCAAAATAACCGCCGCCCCGGACGTGGTTTAGGCTGTGGTTATAACAAGCAACCATGGGAGAAGTGCAACTCAAATATCACCGCAGGATTAAAATGTCATCATTGTCTAACTTGATGCCATAGTTCGTGGATTGAAGCTACAAAAATGCATTCATAAAACAAATTTTATTCCAATCCATAGTTATTTCTGTAATATCAATTTCAATAACAATACAAATTCAGACAACACAGCTCTAGAATTTTTAAACCTTAAACCACCCAAAATTATGTTCGTAATGTGTATTCATACAATCTTATTTTAGTCACAAATAAATGCTTCCGTCTGGGCACGGGGTAGAATTTTGTCCAGTGTATTCTTCTTCCGTAAGTACAAAGCGATAAAAGAGACATGTCGCCATCTCGCAAACATCAGCTAACAGTAGGAGAGTATTTAATTTACTACCCGAAACCAGAGGCAAGCTCTGGCTGCAGTCGCCGTCGTCGTGTCCAGGATAGAGTTTTCCTCCCCATATCTAACTAAAAATTGTGTTGACGTGCCCTTATCCAATAATTCTAAAATCTTAGTAATTAAATACATTTTTTGACTATGATCCAAGTTGTATTTCACACCAAGATTCATGGTGTACTTAATTGTCGTTAAATTTGTGAAACAAATGTATGTCGATCTATGTAATGCTTATTTCACGGTATTGTTAATTTCAGGCATACATTTAAATCGGATTTATTTCAACAATACCTCAACTACTTGCACCAAGTACAAGCATAAGTTTCAAATAAGATGATAACCGGATGTATATGCATTTGCAATCTGAAGTGAAATCCATTAGTATTACTTGAGGCATTGGTGTACACTCTGGTATATTTTTTCGCAGATAATTGGAACATTAGTTCTTAACTTCTGGTGTGGACTGAAATCCATAAGTTCCAAACTTGGAATGTGTAAACGGTGACTTTGGAGCCGTCCTAGCAACGAGGTTTATAATAAATTCTGAAAATTGAGGGTGGGAATTAGATTGAGGCCAGGATTCAAGGTCTAGAGTCTAAATAAATATATTTAACTAGGAAGCTTCGCAAACGCTTTTTCAGGCGCGTTGTTGGATGAGCGTAATTGTCTTAAAACCGAATAAAAAGCGTAAAATTGAGATTTTCACGAGAAATAATTTTTTGATTACGCTCTAATTTCACACGAGTATATTATTTCATAAAATTAAGGTTATCTGAAAAAATAATTACAATCGGATAAGGCATATCGGTGTTATAAATCGATCAAATTTTTAAATTTTTAAAAAAATCGTTAAATTGCGATTATCATGAAAAATAATTTTTTGATTCCGCTCAAATTTCACACGAATATATCAATTTATAAAATTAAGGTTCTGTAAACTAATCATTACAATCGGGTAAAGCTTGTAGGTGTTTTCAATCGAAGAAATTTAAAAAATCGAAAAAATCGTAAAACTGCGATTTTCATAAGAAACAATTTTTCGATTACGCTCAAATTTCACACGAATATATTAATTCATAAATCGAAGGTTCTATGAAAAAATCATTACATTCGGGAAATGCATGTAGGTGTTATAAGTTGAAGAATTTTTTTTTAAATCGAAAAAATCGTAAAATTGCGATTTTTATGAGAAATAATTTTTCGATTGCGCTCAAAAACGTGGCAGTTCTAAGTTCAGAGATTTCGAAGGCCTCCATAAAATTTCATTGCAATTGGAGTATTGGTTTAGCCGGAATCGTGTTAACAAACAGACAAAAATACAAAAAGAAAAAAGAAAAAAAAACATTCCGGATTTTTTCTCCAGTGTAGTGAAATGGAATCTTCGCTTCGCTCGCTACGCTCATCCAAATACCTTAATGAATACTGATTATCGGTCGGTGCAACGTGTTGTGCTACCACTGCATACTTGACAATATTGTAGTGAATTGAAAACCTTTTTCGCCGCGCTGTTAGGCCAGACAGGGTTGATAGGACCGTGCAGCGCTTATTGGCTGACGAAACCTCGAAGCCAGAAAATTAAATGAGGCCACAACTTATTCGAACACTCATTGTCTACACTACTTAAACCAAGCACCAATGGCTACCTACCACATCAAGGAGATTAACGTTTTTTAACTTGTGTAATTAATATTGACCTCGAAATTAAGTATTCAAGCGAAATCAGCATTTTGAGGCTGCTACTATAGTTTTCAAACAAAAAATGTTTCTCGGCCAAATATAGCCTTCGGTCTTCTACGAACAATCGATCCAAATAAGGCTGTTTTCTCGCACAATGTGACATAAAATTCCTTATCACTATAATTACTCGTTCTCTTCGACAACACGTCTTTTGAGTATCGCTATTCAAGACATGCTTTGCCAATAAACGCGGTCCTGCCAGCGTAATAGCACTCCTAGAGTCAAAGGAAGATGGAATTTTCAACCAACTGCAAGCTGTCTTCGCTTGATGTTAATTATTAATTAAATTACGTGTGCTATTACCTGGATGGATGGAAATACTTAGATCAAGACCTGTTTTTACACACCCAGTTTTAATTTATTTATGTGCGAGTCTGTGTATAGGCTATAATTTCTATCCAGTGCGTTAGAGTAAAAACGACAGTCACGAAACTACATGATGCAGAACCGAACCACGACTCCGAGAGACGCCAAGCGCCGCGACGCTGAGTACCCTTCAATCAGCGGCATGTGGCCTCACTTTTCTGATTCGTGGGGTGTGCCTTTAAAATAAATCTGCTTGGTGGTGGTAGTGGTGCCTATAGTGATCGATACTGTTGCCGATAGTTAGTTGTTCGTCCTGTAGAGGCGGTCTAGTCGAACAGGTGTTGTCTCGTACTCGTACATGACAAGACATGCCGTACAAGGCGATGCATCCCGACGACTGGTTCTGCGAGCTTCGTTCACCTCCTCGTATCTGGGTTTCGGGGTTACTCGGGTCATGCGTGCGAAACAGTCACGTCTATCTCTGCTAAGCGCCACGATGTCAGTAGTCGGTCACTGCGAATATCTCCCAAATCTCTGGATCTATCCCTCTGACCATTCAAGTTATATGTCAGCAAACATCTCTGGATAATTATATCCCCATAAATAACTTCGATGCCTGTATATAGATATATTATATTACCCATGACCATTGAATAACATGTCAGCAGGAAGACCCTGTGGATACCTCCACATCCCTGGATATATCCCCATGATCATTGAATAACTTCGATGTCAGAAGTCAGACCATATGAATACTTTCACGTCCCTAGATATATCCCTCGGAACTGAACATTAACTTTCACGTCAGCAGTCACCGCAGTGGGCTTCGTTGCAACGTGCAGCACGTTCAGGCATTACGATTTACGACTCATGATTATTCAGGAGTAACAAAGTTATCGCCCACGCATTACTCTCGTCGTCTCGATTAACCATCCTTGCATAAAAGTGTTAGTTAACCTTCATTCAAAACAGTTCTGAGCGCATTGTGAACGTGGACGTGTGCCATATTAGGTGGAGACCTCGAAGTCATAACTCGGTTTGCGTCTGCGAACGTTGTGCTCTCTGTTATATCCCATTTTAATCTTGTCCTTACCATTTTTTTAGTTTAATCTGTATTACCTCATCCAACGCAATGACGTAATCAAATTGGAATAATATTATCTACTCACGGAAAAGGATGTGTATTCATATTTTTAGACGTGCTTTGATTCACTACAGCCGTCTTTCAGTCTCATTTCACTCGCAGTGTTTATTTTTCAATGTCTTACCAATCATTTCTGACGTGATTCATCATGGTAAAGATCACGTTTTTTGTTTCACTCAATCAATATAATATTCTCGTTTCTTATTAAGCTATCTTCTTTACATCATTAAATGTGATATTAATTAATTTATCGTTATTATTCTATGAATTCGGCACCGTGGCACAGCATGATCCGTACTTTGATCGTAATAGTATTTTTTATGGAGATGATGTCAGCGTTTGTATCCGCATGTCATGAAAATGAACAGGTTTTAATGTGTACTAAGTGTAAGTGTAGGAATAATGTACAAGGACAGAATCAGGCATGAGTGCTTTTCTCACGTCTTATGTTTAATCGGCCTCGCACGAGCATACTTCATGAGTATGTGCCCAAGTCGTCTTCGTGGCGTTATAGAGTGTGAAATTAACACATTGTGCTTCATTCTTCGTTTAACATGCAGTCGTATATCGCTGATAGTGCATGCATGATTTGCATAACATACTAGGAGACCATCATTATTAGTTCATTACCATATTTGCCAAATATTCCCAGGTGGCAAATGCTTTGTCTATACCGTCGGCTCCATCCTTTCACCTGGGCGATTGTGTGCTGTCCTTGGCGTATGTTTAATATGTTGTACAAACATTCGTGCACTCTGCACAATATAATATATCGTTCAAAGGGAGTTAGCTAGAATTATGTTCTATAAACTATAATACAAATGCCTCCCTGTATTGTTGGTATTCGTGATATTACGTCAACGTAAATACGTGATCGTGGGTTAGGTTTATATATAATATTAAACGGTTTCCATGAGGCCCAGTTCCTACACCGTCGTAAGGAATTGTTATTGTTGGATAGGACTTACGTGTTAATTCGTTTTAGTTTTAGTCGTAAGATATTGTTATAAGAGCTTATAACAACAACAAAATCCGCATGGCCGACCAATCAGAAGTCGTAACTTCAGTATGCCAGGCCAATGAAATATTACTAAACAATCAAGAGTCTTTGATTCGAGGGAATGGGACACATTTGGCAGTTAGCAAATAGCTATTCGCTCGGCCAAGATGCATCCGACGTATATAAAGCTATGCAAAGTAGGCAATGAAGCATCCATGGACAGCCCTGCCGTCATAGACTTTCGAAATTTTGTCAAAAATCAGCCAGACAAAAATCACGAATATAGTCAATTTTGGAGTTTTAACAACGAACTATAACTAATCTAATCTCTCAACTAATTTATTTTTTATAAATTATTTTAAAACCAAATTTAGAAATGTGTTACTGCAGAGACCTATAGTTCCACATTCGTGACATATGTTCAAAATTTTAGAAACAATTGTGTCAGTCGGCCGAGCGAACAGCAATTTGCCTAAAACGCATGTCCTATTACTCTATTAAAACAATAACAATTCTTTTATTATCCCTTCGTTCGCTCTCGTATGGTATAACTTGCCCTTTTCAGTCATGAGCGGGTCGTGGAAGGACCTGGATAATTTCAGGCTTCTGATGGCTATAGACTTGTATTCGTAGCATAAAGTGATTGTGATTTTGATCGTAAGTCCTATACAGTAGATAGAGTGGTCTGGGGCTGAAATGAAAAGTTGCCATTTTGCTTCCGAGTTCATTAAAATTACTGCATTGTGCGAGTATAGGTAGGTACCAATTTCCCTTTGATCTTTCTTGTATACATAATATATTATAATTTTAAGCTGCAAAGGTAAGGAAGGTGGTAGTAGAAGTAAATGCACATTGTTCTGTTATCAACGCATTACACAAAGAAGTGTAAGTGAACTTGTATTTCCCACATAATACACGTTGTGATTGAAGAAGGTTCGTTTAGATTGTAATGCAATACGAGCGAAATGCTTTATGGTTTGGCATGTGCATCTATTACAACGAGTAACACCTCCCCCTGTGGGTAAGCTGGTTGCATAAGATGAGGTTATCCCCCACCCACGTCACCCTGGGTGTCATCCAGACTCGCGTGTGTATATTCCTTGACATTTGACTGGTAACAAGCAACAACTTTCGACCGAGTGCGACGGTGACCACACCTAAGACGGCTGCATCGCACACCCGGTGGGGGTGTAGAGGTTACTCGCCAGAGCGTGAGATCGACAGCATCAATGTGATAGCCGCGGGCTCACTCGTTCGTTGGTATTAGATTATTATATAATTCACGGTGTAACCCCTGCAAGTACTAAACTTCATTAGCTTGTACTGAACGAAATTTAGTACCGATGTGATCTGTACGTTTTCCTTTACGCAACGATTTAAGAACTAATTGGCAAACTGTGCATGTACCTTGAATCAACGTTTGTTTGAATATGCAAATCTACTAAACTATCTAGTCTGTAAGAAACAACCAAACAATACTAGAAAAGAGCACATCACACAGCTAACATTGTTTTGAGTTTGAAAAATTTAGGAATGACGAACGGCAACATATTTTCCAAGTCTGCGTACAGTATTTTGAAAGGGAACATAAAGCCGCAACTCTTTCCTCGATACATCCTCATGGTTATATTGTATCTCAGTGGCGGACGAGTACGAGTAATGCTTGTAATTAGTAGATGGGCGTGTACAGTCTGGTGCAATATAAACTAATGTTCGATCACATTGTGACACCGACATACATCCAACACACTTTACTCTAGATTTACTGTAAGAAGATTATCTTGTTGTACTGTTCTTGACCATTACTTCTAGATGGATCTAGTTCATCAGTGTTAATTTATGACTGCTTGGAGCTAAATAATATGCTCATTGCTACAGCTTGAGTTCTGTAATCTGATATGCAGATAAAGCTGCTTGCACTGAGAGGATTGTTTAGGTATGTATACCATTCACAACGGGGACGAGGCGCCTATTGAGTGTGTATAGGGCTGCTCGTATGGACACTCAATATTATATATCATAAACTGATAATACGCACCTTGTCATTGCTAGCATGGTCCCACATTCGTAAAAAACTGTTGACAGTTACTCCAATTTAAAAAAAAAAAATGTAACTTGACCTCTGCATTCGGCAACGGAATTATGTTATGAACTTTTAGAAACGAAAATACAAGTGAGATTATACCAATCTGCTACGTGTACATAATTTTTGTTACAATCGGGGCTAGAGTGTCCTTCTTCGCCTGTCTCCCCCCCCCCCCCATTCCTCCACATAACACTCAGCATCACACCTCTGTTGCACATACATGTTGTTTTTTTTGTCCTGTTCAACGAATCTTGTGGTCTAGAATGATTGAGTCAACTACACGATTTCGAGTGCTCGTGTCGGCAAACACGTTCTGCTTAACCCGGCACCTCCACCATCGCACACTCGGCATGCTGCATGGGTTACCATAAAGTGTTATTTTTGCCTTCTAGCCTCGCAAATATGAAGTTAGGACGAAAATATAATTTGATAAGAAACTTTTGAAACACTATACCTACCATAACAGTCATCCTCTTTTTAAACATATTATACGTACGTACTGTAAATCGTACAAATTATGCACACATTTAGTTTCTTAGCTTCGACTATTTTGGCTCGCAGGCCAGACTATCACCCTAAGATATGAGGAACAGTGCACTATGACAATACACTCCCCTGTAACAAGTTATCGAGTGCTTCCGTTTTATCTTCTTTACTCCTTACCCGTCACCTGCACCATTGCACATTTGGATTGAATAGATATTATGTATATGTTAATTGGATGATCGAAAATAAGGAAGCAAATAAATCAATTTGACCTCACATCTAAGCTAATTCACTCTATTGATCGTCGGCTACCGGTTCTCCGATTTTCATTAAATTGTCTGATAATATGAGGTGTTTAAACTCCAGCCAGTCACATTTTTTCGTGAAATCGAATCAATACTTAAAGAAATCTTACTTGTAAGTTGTAACGTATATATTGTTGTTATTATTAAACTAGGAAAACGCTTTAGCCCCGCCGCGTTGATGGATGAGCGTTTTTGTAAGTTTTTAGTTTTTGTAGGACCACTTTTCCTTTGCAAGTGCTTTTTGAATGCATTATAGGTGATTGTTGCCAAGTTTCTATTGTTACTTGTTACTTGTTATTATAAACCTAAAAAAACTCATATTAAAACCTTCAATTCTATGGATTCTGGCTATTTTTTTTAAACTTTTTCTTTCAAAAAGCAATACATCACCATTACCTTAATGTCCATGTGAAATATGAACGTTGTAGCCCCACCCGTTTGGTCAGAATCGGCCCAAATGTCACGAAAATATCGCACTAAAAATCGTAAAAAAATCGTGAAAGTACGATATCCATGAGAAATATTTCTTTGATTGTACCCAAAAACGTGGCAGGTCTAAGTTTAAAGATTTCGAAGGTCTCCAGAAAATTTCATCGCAATTGGAGTATCGGTTTAGCCGGAATCGTGTTAACAAACACACAAAAATACAAACGATAAAACAGAAAACGGAAAAAAATTTAAAATTTGCGATTTTCATGAGAAATAATTTTTCGATTGCGCTCAAAAAGGTTGCAGTTCTAAGTTCAAAGATTTCAAAGGTCTCCAGAAAATTTTATCGCAATTGGAGTATCGGTTTAGCCGGAATCGTGTTAACAAACACACAAAAATACAAAAAAAAAAAAAAAAAAAAAAAATGTAAAATTGCGATTTTTAAGAGAAATAATTTTTTGATCAATTTTTCGTACGGTGCAGTTCTAAGTTTAGGGATTTCGAAGGTCTCCATAAAATTTCATCGCAATCGGAGTATCGGTTTTGCCGGAATCGTGTTAACAGACAGACAAAAATACAAAAAGAAAAAAAAAACATCACGGATTTTTTTCTCCAGTGTAGTGAAATGGAATCTTCGCTTCGCTCGCTACGCTCATCCAATGAAAACCTATTACATTGTTGTTTACAAAAACGTGCCGACAAGTTTTGTTCACAATGTTTATCAAAAACAACCCATAGCTTATTGTCATAGACTTTCGTTGTTTGTTCCCAATAATTTCATTTAATAAGTAGGTATGTTTTAAATTATCAGCATCACAAATTCTAGAACAATTTATGATTAATTTAAAAGAAAAACAAGCACATGAGAGTGAGAATCAGTTTTAATTTTAAGCTCAATTTCAACCTTCAGTTTTCAACGTTTCCGACGGTTTTTACCGGGATTAATTTCGACTACCCGGCACCTCCACCAAAATTACGAAATTATGTATTTTTTTGTTATAATGTCGATATTTTTATATGAAGTATTTTGAGCTTACTCGTGTCAAACGATTATTACGATCTCACAATCGCGTATTATGACTCGGCACCTCCACCATATGTACCAGCCAGGATTAATTTCATTTCGACCTCCTACCCGGCACCTCCACCAAAACTTTAAAAAAAAACTTTGTTTGAAATTTAGAGACCTAATTCGCGTTTAAAGATATAGTTTGGAAATTGGTACCATTCAATCACAATTTAGGTGATTCATGTGCTAACTGAATTTGATGGGATTATTGCAACTTTAAAAAAAAATCATGAATTTCGTTCTCACTATTTTTGCACATCTCTTGTGACAACTGTATAGGGACGAGTTGGTTCATATCATGAATTCACGTTTACCTGCCCCCCCTTCTGTGTAACTCGTTATCAATTGCGCTGATTTGTATTGTAATGTTGGCTTTCTTTCTTACTTACCCTTTTAAACAACACCTTTGCCTGCACGAAATGCCGGTTGATTTGCGAAGCTTTCACATATCGGGTGTTTTTGCTTTACGCGCTCCACTTTTCACATATATCGTATCCTTATTCGTAGTGAACGCCCCCTCATAATTTCACGCTTCTTGAGCAAGTCTTAAAGTCCGGTTTCAAGCCAGAGATTCAGCTTTGAGGGGATGACGACGCCCAACAACTTGTGGAATGTTGTATAGTAGATAATATGTTTTGTTTTGTAATTATATTATTGTGTACGAAGTATGAACTATATAGTTTCTTTGTCTGGTGGCAGGGTATAACCATGCATGTCCTACAAGACAACATGAGCTATATGCACTTGGGCCACAGCTGAGCGTTGGATTAGTGCTTGCTCGCGGAAGGAGCTCGCCGGTTTGATTCTAGCCACCAAAAACTATGGCCTTCTCTATCAGCAATCGGTATTCTTCAACAAACTGTCCCTAATTACCGAGTCAGCCAATTAGGGTAAACTAATGTGTATATCCTCCAACCTCCTTAGGTAGAAAAGCACTTCGATCGAAGACTTTGTTCGTTATTATTTGGTCCGAAGAAGATATTATTAGCTATGCATGTTTATAGTGTTGAGGTATAGCTCGTCGTGTGGGCAGCAGATCCTTTGAATGGACCCGCCTGCACACAAAAAATAGTAATGAGATTGTTTGATCTCTTATGAGTATGCTAATTACCATAGTGAGTCCGTACATGGCAAGGAGTACGAAACCTGTCCACCGTCGACAAGTGCACTTTCACCTACCGCGGAGGCAATCAGTATGCAGACAATGTGAGATCACAGGCATTCAAGTCCAGATGCTTTCAAAGAAAGGCGGGCATGCAGTCTCTTGTGTCCAGCCTGCGCAAGCAAGCAGAATTATATTATTATGTATCTCAATCGGCCTGTTTGAAACCTGATCAATCAATGATTGGGGACCACTGAGGACCGGTTCACAACTAGATCATGTTTTAGCTGGATTTCACATTTTCTCTATTATACAAGCGGTCATTCTAATTTAACAATTCACCGAATTTATAGGCCGTCGCGATTTTATGTTCGTCTTTAAAAACTATAAATGCCAATAAGGAAAACTCTGGCGCTATGTTCTGCAAAAAAGAAAACTACGTAACATTCTATGTTGTAGGTCTAGTTGCAGAATGTTATGTAGAGTTCGATTACCTTATTATTTGATTCCATTGTCTGCATCTGCTAGGTATTTGCTCATTTCGACGTATCTGTGCACTTTTTTCCAATTATAATTCTTCAATATGGTGCTGAACGAATCCTCGGAATCACATTGTTTCGTCACAAGGATGAAATATTGCTCTTCTCACCGTGTTCGACACTCGGTACACGCCTGCCGTGTCGTGTACAACCGACGACACGTATAAATCAATGTTTGAAAGGAAACTCTTTTACCCTAACAACTGCAAGATTTTTTCAATGTGGTTGATTGTTGCTGCTCGTTGACGTATTCTTCTTATTGGTTCACATACCTGACATAACGAGGTTACGGCAGAGTTGTTACACTTACTTGTAAATGCGTTTACGTTCGATGCTTGATTTAGGAACCTATCTCTTCGGGTGTACTTTAGTGCAGTGTCGGCGTTACTCTACCCATAAGACGAGTAGCACGGTGTTCACTTAAGGATAACCCGATAACTTATAATTTGTATTACATAATTTTATTTGGGTTCTGAAGTCTGAAGAGTGGGGATGCATGTGTAAACTTACAATAGTACATACATACATACATGTAATGCTTAATATGTATCAGCTGTCAGTTGTAATTATAAAAAAGTCAAATGCCAGAGGCAACGTACAGCTCTCGAGTATGCTGCATAACTGTGAGTGAAATATCCGGACTAAAAGCATTTCCTCGGTCATAAAAGTATCAAAGTGTTGTGCTCAACAACAGCTGTACCGAATATTGCTTGCAAAGGATTTAAATATTTGTAACTGCATTCCTTGAATCTTATACAAGATGATGACTCATGTTTTCGCTGGTCCATTTCTATTGCCTTTATATATAGAGTAGTATTTAATAATTTGTTTTCTTCTGTTGTTTCAGTGACCGCAACGACCCCACCTCAAAGACCTTGGATACCCCTGACAAGGCCTAACAGAACTAGACCGACATGTAAGTCGCCCTTACATTCATTACATAGTAGTTATACCCACACACTTTAGTATGATCGATACGTTTACCCATGGCACTCGCCACCTCAGGACATTGCACTGTCGTCAATCACATCGTGTCATGATAGCCACCCTCATTAAATACAAGCTACGGGTACTCTTAACCTTTCTTGAGCTATTTGCTTATCGTCATATCTGCTAATGAGTGTTAGTTAGCGGACAGTACACCTGTACACTGCCTGTAACTTGTTTGATTTCGCTTCTTGTTTTGTTGTATATAGCGGCGCATGCGCGAGTGGAGTACTTGTCGCATATGACGTTCAACACCGAGAGCCAGTAAACACAAGCCATGAGGTCCATTGCTGCTGTATCCTAGCTAAATCATTTAACTAATCTACATGTCTTATTCCTCTTTATAGCACAGTTTGTTCACTGACCAAAGTATAGCTATTGAATTCTGTTCAAAAGGTTTCGCTGCAGTCGTTTTTAAGTTTACTCATAAGGATACTGCTTTTAAGTATAAAAATTCTAATAGTTATTTTGACAGATTTGTCAAACCCAAAAGTTTTGGAAATGAGTAGCAAGCGTCTCATTACAAAAATGCCTTCTGAAAGCTAGCATCAATAAAATTGTGGGGGATCGTGATGACTTGTGTGTATCAGCCATTCGCATTGTGGTTATGAAACACACGAAACCCAGATCACTAAACAAACCCCCGGTGTACGTTAACGTATCAATCGAAAGTTGCTAAACGGAATAGTTTTGTTTTAAATGAGTAAGATTACTTCACAAATTGGTTAATAAGAATAAATACATGTAATTAACTAGTTTGTAGTTCAATCCGACGAACTTTAATGGTTTTTAGCTTTGAAAGTTAGAAGTTGGCAAAACGACAATTTATTAAAAGTATGAGTGGGTACCGAAAATTTGGCCCATAAGTTTGTAATGCCCATTACACTAGATGCAGTGAGCCACTGTCAGTTTTGCATATAGGTGAGGCCCTCTCTTCCACACACTACTCCCATGTTTCAGTGAGCCACTGTAAGACTCGCATTACCTTGAACTCGTGAGGTTTGCGTTCTTTTTCTAATCATTTATTATTCCTCGTAAGAATCTGCACACCCCGCGAGCTGAGTTGTGCGTGAGTGGGGCGATTCAAGGCTAACCGCCGGACAGACAGGTTGATGGCCCTGCACCTCATTCTGTATTATATCGTTACCTTTTAACTTGTTTTTGTATGGAAATTTTCTGTCTGTTTTTACGTTTACATCTTGTTATAAATGATTTATGTTCGTTCTGATCTGTTATTGGAGAAGTTTTTTCGTTGCATAGCTACTTATACAGTCTTCTCATTACTTCCTTCGTACACAAGTGTATGACTTGCAACATGGAACAAGAAATTACTTTAAACAGTATTATATTGTATAATAGATTACTATTAGATTACGCCATCGGCACGATCTAATAGCTAAGTAATGCGTATCTTGTAAATGCAAGACTGGTACCAAAAGGGCAAGTTAAACAATGTCATTTATTACTGGTCTCTAGTTGGTCATTATTCGCGTGTCGATAACGACAGCACACGTTTCGGAACTTTCCATCACTGAAAAATATCTATATATAAAATGTTGTACTCGTAATACGCATTTATTTAGACAAAATTTATTTAAAAATTCCGATTTAAGCTTTTCTGAATTGTATCTTCAGATCGTACCCTTTCGTAATTTCAAATTTTAATTTAATAAATTTCAAAAGTACAATACGTTCGTTATCATACATTACCTATACTATCGTGATGAAATTATATGTTGGGGTTAAATGCATCTTAATTAATGCATCGAGGCCAAACGATACATCACAACAAGTTAAATGTATTTCTACTTTCGAACAATCCCTGGGGCATTTCAGACTCATTTAGTGGCCTGCCAATCTCGTTATACCTCTTCTGCTTCTTCGTTCTAATTCCCTGTAGCTCATCTCGTATTGTCTTCTGGCCTCAACTAGCCTCCCCTTCCTTGACCGCGAGTTACCCTTTTTATATTCTGTTAACATTATAATTTATTATCATTGTTTGTTCGAAGTTTAGGAAAATCATTAATAGTATTGTTGTTATTATTATCGTTCTTTGAAAAACTCACAACATTCACAATTCTGGTTAGCCCTACTAATTAACATTATTTTAAGATATATTCATATTATTTTATTTGCACTCCTCCGATATTGCCATTAATAAAGCACATCTGGGCGTACTTCGATCGCTTAATTGATAATTTGTAAATAGATCTGCCTTGAACTTGAAAGTGTTGGCTTGATTCGTTTTGACTTTCATTTCAGTTCCTATGATCTTGGAGTTCACCTTCACTCGTGCCTTGTTCATACAAAGGCAATTAAATCATAATCTTTGAGTGTTCTGAAATGTCCTTCAACATCTTTGCAAGAATGTGCGTATACTGGACCAAATCTTGGCAGCAAAACTGGGCCATGTCGCTCACCTTTCTGTAATGAACTAATCTAAATAGAGCGCCAATAAAACCCACTTGATTTTTTTATAACTTTTTGTAAAGCCGGAATAGTGGGATGGTCAGCTTTCATCAATTAGTTCTAAATAGGGCAAACGAAATCTCCTCTGTGTACCATACCACTTTCCAACTATAAGGCCTCGTTCAGTGTTTACCATATTTAGCCTGGCTAACGTTTTGCCTTGGGTGTTTTAAACGAAGCTGGATGCGGTAATGAAAGAAACAAACATTACATACAATTAGTGCTATACAGCTTGAATCTCGGCACACTTATCATTAGTTCATTGTGGGGAAACTAGGTGAACGATGCTGCAATTTGACTTTATAGCGCTTTACGGTATATGTCATACCTCACAGTGACGCTTACATGCTAGCCTGATTCTCACTCACATGTTTGCGAAGTTTTTTGTGATCATTGTAAGTAACAAGGATGGCCCTATAACGTTTTTGCAAATTTGTTTATGACATTTTATGGTGAAGAACAAAGAATGTTTTACTATGTGCCTCCACCAATAATGACACTGGTACTAACAATTTTGTTTATGTAATTATTTAAGAGTTACTCAATATGTAAAACATAACATACGACAAACCCCACAAACAGTTATTACAAATTATTGCATTGCTAATCAAGTAGGTTATAGGCCTTCATTCGGTTTCAACTCGTATTGTTTTAAATAAATATATTGCTACATTGTTAACGGTAAAATCATCACTACAATGGTACCGAGGCCAAACTTTTCTTGTAGTGAACTTTGGTGAAACGACCAACTTCTTACCGCTTATATCCAAAATATTGTAGAATGTGTTAAAACAGAGCCAATGCCAAAACAATGTTTAAAATAAGGATTGTGCTGTGAATTATATGCGATCGTTAAATTAATTCACATTATGCCTGATCCAATTATTTTCTATAAGTACTATAAAGAATATTTACCCATAAGGCTGCATCGACTTAAACGCTCATCAAAGCGAGCGAGCTAAATGAATGGTATGCCAATCATGGCAGGACATGGGGGTTGAGGATATTGAAATTTGATTTTGTGGAATTAAATGCCCAGAACATAAAACTGCGGGACTAGTTCTACATAGTAAGTTAGGCACCAACGTTCACTTGCAAGGAACTCATGAACCCAAATGTTTGCGTTGTGTTTCAGGCTTCGGGGTGAGACAGCCGATCGACTAGTAATTGCTTCTTATACAGCTGAACCACTTACTGAAGTATTTAACACATTTGTTTTTGTTCCAGGTATTTTTACAGTTATGTGTTATAATGTCTTATGCGACAAGTACGCTACGAGACAAATGTATGGATATTGTCCAAGTTGGGCGTTAGAATGGGAGTATAGAAAAAAAGGAATTCTGGATGAAATTAGACATTACGCGGCTGACATAATTAGTTTACAAGAAGTTGAAACGAGTCAGTTTTATCATTACTTTTTACCCGAATTGAAACGAGATGGATACGATGGAATCTTCTCGCCTAAATCTCGTGCAAAAACAATGGCGGAGAACGACAGAAAATACGTCGATGGATGTGCTATCTTCTACAGAACAGCAAAGTAAGTTAAATGCTTTGTTTTGGGTTGTCTGGCGATATGGCATACACTGTTTTGCGCTTGATGTATATATAACTGCTGGATTTGATTGCGGCATGTGATTAACTCGGCAAACCATCTTCAGTTTCTTGCCTGTGATGTAGTAGTGGGTATGGATGGCATGATATCGCCGAGGTAGATGGTTTAGATCACCCATCTGTATTGAAACCCTTGTATACTACATCTCCACAGGTCGTAGCATACGATTAGCCGGGCAAATGGTTAATTGTATCCATCTTGAGTAGTTCTTAGTTGTATCTGGTTGGTTTGGTAGCGAGTTTGATGACACTCGAAACTCAAATCTAACCTTCCAAAGGTATGGGATGACTTTAGCAATTGATTTGTTTCTGGCAACACTAGCTCGCATGGTTTTAAGGTTATCTTTTTGCATGTATCATTGTCTTGCCATCGTATGGTTTCTCTCATGTAACTTCAGTCTTCCGCAGGTTTCAGGGTGATTCCAGTTTATGGTTTATTTCATGCAACTTCTGTTGTATGAGTTTGTAGGTTATCTTTCTGTGGGTAACAGGGTGAACCCCGTTTATAGTTTATTTTATGCAACTTCAATCGCATAAGGTTGAAGGTTATCTTTCTGCAGGTATCAGGGTGATCTCAGTTTATGGTTTATTTCATGCAACTTACTTCGTATGCATTAAATTAAAGGTTATCTTTCTCCAGGTGTCAGGGTGATTCCAGGCAATGGTTTATTTCATTCAACTTCATACGTTAAGAGTTTAAAGTTTATCTTTCCGCAGGTATCAGGGTGATTCCAGTTCAAGTGAGTTTTAAGGTTATCTCTATCAAGGTTTCAGGCAGTTCCAGGCAATGGTTGATTCCATGCAACTGTCTCTGCAGGTGGCAATGTTTTACATCTGCAACTTCTGTCGTATGGTTTCAAGGTAGTATTTCCTCAGATATTATGGTGATTCCAACTGCTGGTATTTCATGCAACTTAACTCGTCTGCCGAAGATGAACTTTCCACATGTATCAAGGCGCTTCCAGCTGATAGTTTCCTGCTACTTCAACTTAAGTCGAATGGTAATTACTTTCCAGTGATTTCAAGTAATGGCATCTTTGAAACAACTTTATTCGTTGATGTCAAGTTTAGCTCTCGACGGGGAATCGGCTTACTTTATTTTTCCTTAAAACGAATTTAACAATTTCACTGACATCGTGTATAATAATAAATTGTGATAGTCTGGCATGACCCAAACTATTTTGATTTGATTTGGGTTTAGTAATACGCCCAATAATAATGTATTTTATGATGAATATTTGAAACATGTTCCCGCTTACAATATGAGGGTTGGATGGCTGATTTTTTTATTGGGCACTTACTCTTGTCTTAATATTAAGATATTTTGAAACGTTCTATTTTCAATAACTTGCATTCCATGTTTTTTTCTTCCAGCGATACAAAGATACCAAGGTACTAAATTCTTAGAATACGCAGATATTGAGGACGCACGTATTGTCTTAGTATTTTAGAAGAGTGTTTCAAATAGAATAATTGCAACTTTCAAACACTCATTATTATAAGCGGGAATGTGTTGGAAATAAACACCATTGAAGTCACTATAATTGCTTATAATGAATTGGGTGTTGGATTACTACTCAACCCAAGAATAATTAAATAATAGTTTCGATTATGTCTTATGATCATGAACGATGGGATACATCCGTATCTAAGAAAATGTAAATTATAGCCCGATAGCTTCACCCGTATGGTTTGAAGGTTATCGCTCCGCAAGTACCAGGGTGATTTTCAAGTAATGGTTTCTTTTGTGTGACTTCAGTCGTAAGATTTCTTCTTTACTTTTACACAAATATTCACACAATTGTGGCAGAACCTCTGATGTGTTTTGTGTTTTAGCAAGGCTCTTCGCGGCACGAGATTTCTTCATGATTTTATGATGATTTCATGATGATGTTTTAGCAAAATGTTTGCTAGCGACGACGCCGTTTCTCGTCAAGATACTTTTAATTTCTTTCTTTGTTGATTACATGTCTATCTGTTTTTAAATGTAATTATGACAAGAATAAACAATAAATAATTACTTCAGTCGTATGATTTCTTCTTTCACAGAAATATCCAAACAATTATTTTTTAGTGCCATGGTTTCGTTACTCTATCATGTTTATAATGTATTATCCTGTTGGTGACTTGGTGAGCGTGACATGTGTATTCACAACCAAGTTTTATACAAGTTTGCTCTGACTATGCGTGTGCTGAGTGTACCTATATTCTTGGCTTGTATTTCATCGTTTACTTAAAAAAAAAAAAAAACGCATAAAAATACAACTCAGGTACTCAGAGAGCACAAAACTTTCACATCTAGGCCTAATTTGAATTTTGTTCTTGAGATACGAAATCCCCCGATTATCTATAAGGGTTTTGCGTTTAGACCACAGATACAGCCTCATCCCCTCCACAAAACTATACTCTAGCTATCGAAACTTGATCTCCAGTTCTCACCGTATCGGTGTAATAGTTGATACGTTGAAACAAGATATGCGTGCGTGATTCGACACTGGGGTGATCGCACTTACTTGACGGTCTTCTCACTATTTATTTGACGGTCTTCTCACTATAATTCGGGGCTTCCTGCCTCGTTTAGTTTCTACTTTGAGCTGGCAGATGGATGTACACTGTACTTGTACAAGCGACATCCACACCCACGTCTCAGCATCGCACACTTCCCTCACACGTGCACGGCTTATACCCAGTACCTCGACCGCAACGCTGAGTGATTGTGTTCTCGAGCTCCAATGACTTCCAGGACTTGCCAAGTGTGTGATCATGATCGTGCTGTCTTTGCAACCTCACTTAAGTGCCAATGTATTGACTCTAGTTAATGATCTTTTGTATGTGTGCATTGTGGTTGTGGGACTTGAAGACCATCACTTGTTGTTATACAAGTGTGGAAAATGGTTTACCTTCGTTTGCTCTCCCATTGAGAGTTCGAAGGTTAAATCAGCAATAATTATCGGACTTGCAATCGCAAGGGTGTTACTCTTTAAGAGATGGTTACATGTTACGGTAATAGATGGCTGCAGGAGATAATGATACTTGTTTCGAGGATGCTGCCTGTTTGTCTTATGAATGGCGGAGATTCATTGTGATAGTTCGAAAGTTTGGATGCATTTCAAGTGTAAGTTTTATAGAAATCCAGCCTGGCATTCGCGTTTTGCCATACGCAATCATAGTAGTAACCGTGACTAGAGGTATATGTGTCCACGACGTGTGTCGGTGCAGCGAAAGGACGTGGCAAGCTCTGGTGATTATGAGTGGAAAACTTGGTTTCCCAGTAGGCCTAGTCTCTAGCACGATAGCAACTCATTCCAGAGGAATACAAAATAAAAGGAACATGATCAATCTCAAAATGTGTGAACCGTGTTGGTGAATTTTCCGATTACATACATTATTGACACTTTTAGTTACTTATTGTACTCCCCATATCCTTGACTAAGCAATATACCACCTAGTTGGTTGTCCACCCTAGCACCCTTGTGCCGTGGTCTTCCCGAGGCCCGGATGCACGACGTCACGTGGCGTGACAACTGCCACGTGCTCACTGAGAGAGACAGGCCTACCCCGCGTGACCTGGCAATCGAAATGCATTTTGTTTGTTTGACAACCAGGCGTTGCATAATTCATCGCTCGTCTCTAGCACGTGTCATCACATCCACTGACCAGGATATCAAAGACGACCGGAAATAATTACCGCCAACCAGCCTAGTTTAGTAAATTATTTTATAGCGCTTTCGAGTAGTTTGCTAAATCCGTTATTATTATGTTTAACGTGCTAAAAGCCATTTTAATTATATTTTAATAATACAAGCAGCTCAACCTAGACCTAACGGTGTTTACAAACATTCAGACTGCTAAGTGGGAAGCTGAACAACATTGCTAATCGTGTACTGAATCGAATGAGCATTTTAGGCTCTAGATACGTTATATTTATATTTGTCACGTTGGCTGGTGTGACTATGCAGAAGACTCGTGAGGACTAAATACGTGCATGTTTTATTAGCTATGGCTATAGGTTTTCACACTTTTCACAAGTTGTTGCCTGAGCTTCCGAATGGGAACATTTGCCATTGCGCATGCATAATTTGTTTGTTTCTTATTTTTGTTCACTGTTATGCTTTGTTCTTTTTCAGGCGTATACATTTATTACCTTTCAGCCTGTCTCAACGCAGAGTATCGATACTGTGGTGGCTTTCATCTTCAACAATGTGTTCGTCGTAATGTCCAGGATTGCATTTTGTAGCACCTATATTCTCTTCTATAAAGTTGATGTTATATCATTTTGGTGTTCGTTTTATGTTTGCATGCTTTCTAAACACAGTTGTGTACATGGTCGCATTATAGGTTGATAAAATGTAGTTTTTGTGCACCCTTTTAGCGAATATGTACTTCATTTATCTACTGAACCTGAATCAGTCTTTTAATCTTCACTATGCAACCTCACTTAGCACTCTTATGTTTTATTATCCCCTCGATTGGTTTCGATGCATTAACTAAGTGTAACTGCACATCAAATTAGTGGTTTAGTTTATGTGTATTTTTAATTTATGCTGGGTGTTAATTTCGTTCCTTGATCCAATGATCATCGAAAAGTTGGAAGAATTAGTTAGCTTATTCTAAGTAAATCATTTTCTAGTAAAAGTTCAAAGTAAAATCGTTTGACATGGAATTGCTATCATTCAGTTTCTTCGTTGCGGTAATCAATCACCAATCCACCAATTTTTGGATGTTGAATTTGTCAGGGAACTCTTTTTATGTCCCAAATTACCTATTAAGCTCTTTACTTACTTCTCAGTAGAAATAATAATTAATTCAGTTCTGCCCACTGCCCACGCCTGATTCGTGACACACCCACGCATAATGGCGAGCATAAATATAAGTTTCTCGATTTGGATAGTCGGGAAACACTCCCGTAGGTGGAATTGTTAATATTTAATACAATCCAGAAATTAAATATTAATGAATATAAGTCTCGTCCAGCTAGGTATCCGGTATGACGCGATCAGTTTGCAGTGTATACCGCACCGGTACACTATTTGTACATGTTTTATATCGCCTTTCTTTGTTTTAAGTACCTCCATTTTTCATCAACCATAATATATCAAGATGTTATAGGCTAGTATAAAGTGAGTAAAAATTGCTTGTGAACATATTCTTTTACATCGCTTTCCTCTTGCGTGATCCATTAGGTTATTATTCAATATGGATTCTTTCTACAAGAAATGTTTTCAGCCAACAGAACGTTAAAATCCACGATTATTACAATAATGTGTATAGCCAAAACTTTTTCATGAGTTAAAATCTGATATTGGTGTAGGCCTACCAGAAATTACTTGAAACATGATGTAACCTATGTGTACCTATTATTTAATATGTATGTAAACATACGTACTCGTCCCGTAGTAACGACCTTTCTTATTACGCAATTAACCACAATGATAACGCTACGCAAAACCAAGTGACTTCTCGCCCGAAAAAGAAATCACCGCTGATTGCAGACTATGATGCATCCGCATCGCCGGGACCGAGTCACATGATGGATGCGCATTTGGTTGTGATACATTGAAAAGTACTATCACCTAAGGCTAGTTATCGCGGAAATGTAACCTTCGAAATTGAGTTTTGCACACTCTTGTAGCCTCTTTGATGTGATTTATTGTTATAGTCTATTATTTGGCCTTGCGTTTTTGAGTCGGATCAGGAGATGTGAAATTATTTTGCTCTGTCGAATCAGAATCAAGAAACGGGCTTACCAGACCTGTGTGACAACGGAACTAATTGCTTGCTACTGGCGTCCGTTCTTTCCCGTTTAATACATATTTGTTGTAGTCGCTATTCTATATTTTGCAAAGTACATGTTGGAACACGTGAGAGATGTGAAAAAAATTGTTTTCGACTTACACTTACCTTAATTCTTATGTGTCCCTTTTTTATTAGCCTCGTACCAATACATTATTGTTGTTGGATGAGCGAAGCGGAGACTTCAATTTCACGGACCGTCCCCCCCCCCCCCCCCCCAAAAAAAAAAGATAATATAATATATTGTTGTTTCTTGGATTTTTTGTCTGTATGTTCACTCTCTACCAGACAAACGGAATATGCGATCACGATGACAATTGGAGGGGACCTTCAAAATCTCTGAACTTAGATCTGCCACGTTTTTTGGTACAATCTATCGTGCTTTTTATGATATTTTCGATTTTGAATGCGATATGTTCGTGATATTTGGTCCGCAACCGGGCAAACGGCTACTCCGATCTTGATGAAACTTTATGGGGACGTTTGAAATTACTGAACTTAGATATGTTATGTTATAATTTTAGCGACAATCGAAGAAATATTTCTCATAGAAATCGTACTTTTAGGGTAAAGATAATCAACCATAAAAGCTCATCCATCAACACGACTGGAAAAACCGTTATCGAAGCGGCCTAGTTTGTATGAATATACCAAACGACGTGTTCTTTAGTTCCTCCTCTGATACATATTTTGTTCAGTGGAGATATCGCATTCTCACACGACAAACTCATGCTAGTGTCGTAGGCCCTGATTTTGATTCGCGGTAGGATTATGTATGGCTCTGGAAATAATGGCAACATGTTACCATTTTACTCTGCTGCCATAATGCCAAAGGCTCAACTTGAATTTAAAAAACGTTCACTTTTGGTCTAGCACAAATTAATTAGTCTTTACTAGAATTATTAACGCCAGTCATTTATGAGCACTAGGCAATATGTGATCATGTATAACAATATTGTGGCATACATCGGAGTTTTGCGCATTTATAGAATTGACTTGTGTTCTTGTACCACTTGCGCACCTGCAAAGTGTCACACAGTTCGTGCTACAGTGTTGTGTCAATGGTTGAACACGTCGTGCGTATCTTGTCGTTTTACTGGCTGCTTCGCACAGCTTTTCAGTATGATATATCCAATCTAAGGTTACAAAAAGTGACCTGTTCATTTCCTTGACCCTAAAGATGTTAATTTGGTAATTTATTTTCTTTGTTTTGTAATCCATAAGTCTATGCAAATGGTCGTTGACAAATAATGATACCCCGCATGAAAACAACCAAAGAAAAAGTAAGATCCATGAACTTCTGTAAGGAACCTTCACCTACAAACGAACGGTTATCTCTTCTTATGGAGTGTATTCACGTCTTTGTTTTGCTCGTAACTGTAACCACTCTACCTATTTTATTATTTATATATTATTTTCTACGGCCACAGGCTTTATTGTGAACATAGTACGTTTTTCTCGTGGCAATCCATCGCCATTGATTTGGTGTCGATAATAATTTGATTCCTGTGATAATCAGTTGTTTGACTATGATCATCGATAATTTAAACATGCCTCCAACTAAAGCGTGTCCGTTACCTCCATAAAACATGACCTTACCGGTCGTTGTAACTTCGTGTACACATTTTTCATTATGTCAGATCAGATAATTTATTTTTATCTTGCGACATTTTTTAACGTTTTGTTGTCGTGTACCTTTCATCTGCCCCTGACCTTTTGGAAACTGTTAGTGTGAGGTCACGAAGTTTCCCAAATCGCGGTCAATTAAATAAGTGAACAATTTCCGCGGGGAGAGTAATTCAAGGCCGGATCATGAAATTAGATTGACCGCTATATATAGCCCTTCGTGGATAGACGTTGACAGTGGCGTACCGACTGCAACCCTCGTTTCAAACTAAACTATGGTGTGTTTGTCTTTGTATTTCTCCACACTCATAAGTAGAAGGCTAGGCTATATTCATTACATAGAGAATTCGCAATTAATGTCTACAAAGGTCCTAGATTGGTTGGTGTGAATTGTATAAAAAAAATAATAGCATATATTGTAATACTGACACGAAACGTCTTGCTTCCATTTACCAAACATAAACTACGCCTTTTTGAAACGTATTTGATGTGGAACTGAAATGTTGGCATTGATTGGTGAAGACATCTCCATGATTTGCTGTGTTGCGAGTGCCAAAATTGGGGTGGGGTAGACCCATCAGCAAGCGCACAAGTACTCACCTTGTCATAAACTCGAAACTTCTGTTTTAATAGTAGTTTTGACTTTGCTTTGCGTTATAGTTTTATAAAATCAATTAGGTTTTAACAGCACAACTTACGAGTCAACTGGCAAAATTAGAATTTAGATAATAACCCCGTTATTAAAAAATTAACTTCAAATTCAGCATTTACGGTTTAATCAATTCATTGTATGGCTCACGTAGCCATAACTGAGATGGACTGTAGCTCACGTAGCCATAACTGGGATGGACCCCGTCATAGACCACACACTCCACATCTCATATCGCCTTGGTCCATTGCGTTTATCTTGGAGCCATAGTCACTAATAATTACTCTCCTCTGCCCTCAACGGTGGAATTAGGCGTAGCTCTGATCGTCGGATAATATGGGTGCGCCGTGGTAAACAATGATCAGTTTGGTTTCATTAGCTGTATAGTTGTGGCCCCACCTCTGGCGTCCCTTTCTTCTTCGATCAGTAATTGAAACATTCACCAATTCAATACCATAGTGGGTAGCGGAGTCGCACCCATTGGCTTGTGAGCACAGAACCT
Source organism: Sweltsa coloradensis (assembly GCA_024449915.1). Lineage (NCBI taxonomy): Eukaryota > Metazoa > Arthropoda > Insecta > Plecoptera > Chloroperlidae > Sweltsa > Sweltsa coloradensis. Next base: position 159,833 of record JAMZAV010000136.1, on the reverse strand, counting down.
TTCTTCTAGTCAATAATCATTTCACCATGTGATCAGAGCTTTGTAGAAGGGAAGTCGGCGAGGTTGTGGTTCATTGTCAATGTCATTACCGCTGGTCATTAATGCTTTGTAAGTTTATGTTATTGCTAAAACACAATTTGTTGTTTGATGTGCCTCGGCTAGTTCCATCACTTATGTGATTAACCCATGCATGAAACACCCTTCCTGTCAGTCTTCTCTAATATAACTGCATGCTCGTTGTTAATACGAGTACTTTATAGGGTACTAACTTGTCCAACATTAGTTGAATCTTTAATAGCAATAAAGGATATTTATTATTAAACTCCATGAAGTTAACAGAACATACATGCCGACTATGTATATACAGGAAAAATTACGATTGATACACGATCTTGTTCTGCACCTGTGGACATTATAGATTTCGAACCTATATTTTGTTTAAATCTGATGAAACTTTGAAAAACATTACTGTCACTAAACCGTTTTCTCCCTACCAAAATATTAATTGGCTGAACTGCAAAATGATGGGCATTATTTTCCACATATTATGTTTTTGAAGCTTATTAGTATAATATTATTATTTAATATTCACGTTTTTGTTACTAAAGTATGCCCTTTGCAAGATAAACGGCATTGATTTAAACACAATTCGATCAATTTGGAATTATTAAAGTCAAATTTTTATTTGCAAACAACAAATTTAATCTAACCAAGTGATAACATGTTATACTCTTTATCTGACATGTAATGAGTATACTTTCCTTGTAATTTTCTAGTTCATGTCAAATCTGTGATTTAATGCGTTACATTCCAAAACCTCTTCTTACATGCCAGTTCTTCGGGATAATGCATGTCGGCCACTGGCATACAAATTATCATACTAACTTTTCTAACACTGGATTTCAGAAAGCATGTATATTGTGCGGGTCATTTTGCTGTGTTCGAATACGTTTAGTGCAAAATATATTATGTATCAAATATTCGGGCTGTGAAAGCAAAAAGTGTGCAACTCTTTAATATTGGTTTAAAAAAAGTCTATATACAAAGGAGGAATTAATTCACAATTGAGGTACATAGAATAGCGTACTCTTTTAACAACACTAAGCAATTATATTCGACTACAAGATAATGCACATTTGCATGAATTTGAACATAATCTAACACTTTCCGCTCAAGCAAAGTTAAAAAAGCCACCGGTTTTGTAGATTATAATATTCATTTGCCTCGAGACAAATGAAATTAACGTTATATAGTAACTTCTTTAACTGTATGCCCTCCTGAAACCTCACACGTCATCTGTTTTTGAGCAGCATTCCCCTGGGTTTACGTCATGACGAGGTGGTTGTCATGGATTGAAGTGGAGTCATTCCAGCTCGTGACAAACAAACCGGCTTCAACAACCAAGGCTGCAAATATTAGACAGGGCCCTCGACTAGAACACACTTTTTTTGTTAAAGCGGGGTACCTATATTTTAAAGACGAATTGTTATATATAACGTTATGCTGTACGTAAAATGTTCAAATGATACACGCACATGTTGCCAGACTTCTTTCTTGTTTGATATAAGTTGCCGGTAGTAGTTCAATGAACATCAAGTACGAGAACTTAATAGTTGCATAAGCACGAGGTATGTTTTGATTTTGTTTAAGCACCAACTTTTGAGTGACGTTATTGCCATTCCCATGGTTTAAAAATTACAAAATATTATTTTAAAATGACAGTTTGCCAGTGAAAGTAAAGCATTACGACGATTTGGGATTTTATTAACGAACATAATGGTACTATTTTATGCTAGCTTATCCATAAGTTTGTAAATGGTATTCTGATCAAACAAAACAAAATATGAATGTGAATTACAATGCCAGTTCTGTCATTCGTTGGATTTGATTTTCTGTTGCTTAACGTCTCTATTATTGCAATATTGCTACTTCAGACGATATGTGGTGACACATCAGGGTGAAGGACAATTATTACAGGATTCGAACCCGCGTCCTCCTACTGTCACACGTTTTGGATCAACGTCCTAATACATACATTTTTGTAGGATGCCCGCTGTAGCGTATACACATCAGATTTAACCGGTGTGACCCTCTTCAGGTGACTAACTAGGTATATTGCGGATAGGACAATTATTGTGAAGGGATGTCCGAGGGCTATTTAAGAGGACTCAATCCCTTGCATTCGCATTAACGACTGAGGAAAACCTCGGAAAAAACCTTCAGTCAGGATTGCCGGTCTCGACGGGATTTGAACCCGAGACCCCTAATAGTAATCGCCACCGCGGACGCGGCGTCCTGTCATTTGAGGCGGGTCCGCGGGTGTGTTCAGAAATAATTTACTCCCCGTGTTAGTTTACTCACTTGTGCTATATTGACGTTCCTGTTATATTGACGCTCGCAATGATATGATGATTTATTCTGATACACTTCATACGTGATTCAATCGCGATCTTTCGTATAACCAATAAATTATAATTGCAAACTGAAAATAATAACATAATGTGTCTTGTGATTTGCGAGGCTAAATCAATGGTTTCGAAACTCAATTCGTTGTAAATCAAGTGTACATCTATCTATTACTTTGTACAGCGTGAATATGTTCACAATGAATTACAAACGTGAAATTCCTTCGTTCGCCTGGGCACTCATGGGGAACTGAAAGTCAGGGATACGACGGTCACGATTGGAGTAATTAGGATTAGAAATTGATTTATGCCAATTAATTAGATACGTATCTCCTTCGTATAAGGCACCTTCGTCATCTACTCATGTATTGATTTATACCTGTGATTGGAAGAAGGAAAAGGCAGCCAACGTCTTGCTCGCATGATAGATTATGAGCTAAGATTATACTTACCTTCCTAGTCAATTTGCGAAGATGATGTCATTTCCCAGGGACGGCCAGGCTAGAGAGCTCTCGGTCTCGGGAAGGGGTGAGTTTGCACAGTTATGTAGGTTTGGCACAACCGCACAATAAAATAACTTATTTTATCTATGAATACGAATAAAGAATGATGTGATCACACTGGGAATTTTTTTCTAATTGCGGATGTCATATTTTTGTGTTGAAATGTTCAAATTCGTCATAAATTGTGTTCTAGAGAGTGTTGCCTATAATAGAATCTCGATTTGGCTCCTTTTAAGCACGTGCACAGTCCAAATTAGAACTACTCTTACGAAATTATTATCAACGCAACGGAGCATTATATAAATATTGTTCTCCCTCATTAATGTTGGCTTATGCTGTACACATTTTTCATACAATCTTACTTCCAAGTTCCATCTTCCATGTGTGTTTGACTCATGCCACCAGAGATTTGGGATGAGGAAGGGTTGATCAAGTTTCTCTCTACATATTCCTTGTCAGATCTTACCCTTTTAACGTTGCTTGGCTGGTTCAGCTAATCAAGTCACCCTATAAACGTTGCTAGGCAGGTCTCAGCTAATCAAGTCACCCTTTAAACGTTGCTTGGCATATTGCAGATAATTAAGTCACCATAATGATATATAAACGTTGTTTTAACAGGTTTCAGCCATTCAAATCAGCATACAAACGTTGCTTGACAGGTTTTAGATAATCAAGTCACCCTCTTGGCCTAAACGTTGCAAGGCAGGTCTCGACTAATCAAGTCACCCTATAAACGTTGCTAGGCAGGTCTCAGCTAATCAAGTCACCCTTTAACCGTTGCTTGGCAGGTTTCCGATAATCAAGTCATATGTTAAAGGTTGCTTAAATGGTTTTAACTAATCAATTTACCCTACAACAGTTTCGTTGCTTGGCAGGTTTCAGCTAGCCAGGTCATCTTATTATAAACGTTTCTAACATGGGTTTGACTAATTAATTCACCCTATAAACGTTGCTTGTCATGCTCCAGCTATTCGAGACACCATTTATACCTTGCTTTGCATGATACAGTAAACCAAGTCACCCTAAAAACGTTGCTTGTCATGCCCCAGCTATTCGAGACACCATTTATACTTTGTTTGGCATGATACAGCAAACCAAGTCACCCTAAAAACATTGTTTGTCATTCTCCAGCTATTCGAGACACCATTTGTATGTTGTTTGGCATGATACAGCTAATCAAGTCACCCTATAAACGTTGCTTGGCAGATTCCAGCTGATCAAGTCACCCTATAAACGTTGCTTGGCATGATACAGCTAATCAAGTCACCCTATAAACGTTGCTTGGCAGGTTCCAGCTGATCAAGGAACATCTCGTCGAATTCAACCAGCTCGCAATGTTGAACGCTGAAGGTTCGGACAACATGTTAAATCGAGTCATGCCCAAAGACAACATCGGACTGGCGGCGCTGTTGAAGACGAAGGAAGCGGCGTGGGACAATGGTTAGTACAGCTTGTTTCTTATGCAGGTCATGCATCGTTGCTCGAACTATAGTAAGAACTTCTCAAATCCCATACCAGTTTTTCAGAGATCTCTGAATTGATTACAGAACTGTCTAGAATAGAGAACCCCTGACCCCACCATTATCTGGTTACATATAATTACGTTAGTAAATTATCTGTATTATGTATTTGATGAGTGGGCGGTTATAAACACTAACCTTATCCCTTATCCACGTATTGCGTACGCGAAGTCATTGGGCGAGAGCGGCCATCTGATTTGTGTTTGTTTTGGACGTGCTGAATTAGCAAAATCGACCAATCAGTGCGATTACCATGCATCACGTTAGCATTTTATTAATCCACAATTGTTTTTTTCGTAATTGACAGATTCAAAATTTTCTCACGATTTTTTTCTTCAGCGGTGATTTTGTATTCGATGTTTGTATACAATTTTTTTTAACGACAAAACTAACTTTTTTGATTGATAGGTAACTGATTCAACGAATTGTAAACATCTACTACGTGTATAAGAGGATTGTTGTATACGCGTTGCTGCTTACTATAGAAGTTTCGTTCGTCGAAGTTAATTGAGTTCCTGTATACGCATTTACAATACAGTATTGTTTTCAAATTTGGCATGTGAAGTATCTAAAATGTACTCATAAAAACATTGTTTCATGCTTGTGCTTGTCAATATAGCTCTATGAACGTGGTGTTTTTGTTTTACAATACACAATATTACTCAACAGTTCTCATTATTCACAACCGTTTTCGCTCATAGGTCTATTCGCGAGCTACAAAACTGTATTTTCTAATTACTGTTTATGTAATTTGCTTCACTTGCGAGTACGCGCTCTGTGATTGCTCAATCTAATAGGTTTCAAACCATTGCACAGTTGATTGAGTACTTGGCCTCCACCTGCACAACAATGCACGTCCAATCTCCAGCCTGAACGACGCAAGGCTATATCGTTCTCTGCTTCATCTTTAAAATGAGCGGGTTTGTTAGCTTATGATTACGTATCACACCTATTTGTTGTTGAAAATTATACACCCTAGAGACAACCGTTAAAATAACCGAGTGGTTTGAATTTCAGTGCCCAATGTTCAACTATTTTCTGATAGTAGGCTGCATTCTATGGTTTATTCAACAGCTCGCTCCTCTAATAACGTCGTGATTACTATGTTTCAATCCCTACGAAGGCTGAACAATAGCCGGCCTATAACTGACTTAAACTGCAGTTATTCACTCTGCCCTTGCACTGCAGGCTTGTAAGTAATTGCTCTTCGTTATGACCATATGAGGCGAAGCGTCTGGCTGGACCGCGCTACTGAACGCCAAAGTGACCAAGCCAACCCTGTAGGCCCCGACGCAATCGACGAGTGAACGATAACCAACCAAAGATCGATATCTTTAATAGGAAATATAGCAATCAGTGGGATGGACAGTGCGAACATCCGCGGATCAACGCCAGAATCAACAAGGCCGATTCAGAACAACTTTACATTTTTTCTCGATTTGGATAGTCGGGAAACACTCCCGTCGGTGGAATAATTAATATTTAATACAATCCAGAAATTAAATATTAACTTTAAATTTATTATATGCATCGTTGCTAGAAGTAGAACGGCTCCAAAGTCACCGTTTACAAATTCCCAAGACAAGAACTGATGGACGTCCAAATCAGAAGTTAAAAAACTTCTGACTTCAGCGGGAATCGAACCGTGGACCTTCTGTAGTGGTTTCTACTGCGTGATATGCGTAATGGTTCGTGTCATTCCGAGCGGATTGCGCATGTATATTAGCTTCGTTTTGCAAATCACGATTCACTCGCATAGCTATGAAAATAACAGAGCGGGCCAGCATTTCCGCCCAATACGTGCTCTTTGACATTGAAACTGAATACGCGTGGTTCATGGTTCACAGCTAGCAGGATAATTAGAGTAATCAGTGATCTGTAGAACCCCGAATACCTTCATGACTCGAATTAAATTATACTCGAGAGAGTCCTGTGCGGTCCAATAGTATTTTAGCCCTGAAATTGTGTCCCATTTTCTCTTTATTTATTGAGGTAGGTCTTACGCCTATTTCATTCCACAACCTATTCAACTTCTTCCCGTATACCACCTAGTAGGTCAATATTAGTACTAGTATTAGATGTTTTTGTCGATGTCAGCGAGCGCTCGAATCAAGCCACACCAAAAGAAAAAATGGCCATTCCTCTTGGTGTTGTGAACAGTAGGCCTACTACACCGTGATTCGTGCTTCGACGAGGTTTTCTCTCTTGTTAATTATTCAACGTCTCGATAAGCCCAGTTATACGATGAACGGTTTTTAATTGAAAGGCCAACTTACATTATTGTTTAGCTTTGCTTTTTTTTATTAATAAGCGTTGTTATTGTAGATTGATGCGGCTATAAATGAAACGCACCATCTGTGTTCATATGGTCCATATGGTATTCGGAATCACGTTCCTTGGCAGTGACTTTGTAGTTTGTCTTCCACCCTTTTGAGCCTTATCCGCTTCTGACTGTGCAAACAAGATCTTGCGATTTTCAGTTGATATAACACATTATTTTTTTGTTATCAATCACATGTTGTAGTATTCAATTTTCGAACTCCAAATTTTCTCATCGATATACGCATACTTTTCAGCGACATTTTCATACTGCAAGGTTAACGATGTATCCGTTTTGCTCATAGCAGTCTTAGGGATCACGATCTACTACTGATACATTTGCTAATTATCTAATTGGCCTTGTCTATATCTAAGTGGTTATAATCAACGTGTAGAATGGATTTATTGCATTTGGTGTGGCTGTGCCTGGGGGAGTGCCCTGTTGCGTTATTAATCATTTTCCACGTATGATTATCAATCAAGAGACGTGGGTGTAGTGTCACGTCGCTATGCGATAGCTGCAGCACTCCTTGGTAGTCTTAACACAAATACAAACGTTTGTAAAAAAAAAAAAAAAAAAAAAAAAACGGCAGACAAGCTCTCCTTCAAAAGTCTTCGACTGTGAATGCTGTGAGATATAGAAGTTGAGCCAAGCTTTTCATTCTTTTTCCTATCGCATTGAAAAGAAGTAAGATCATTTCGCCTGTTGACGAGCGCCAAGCCAACCATTTTCGTGACGATATTGACTTTTTAAAGTTCTCGTAATGAACCTAATTCAATGGCCAAGCATTTTTTGTATGATTTTGAGTTTTAAAATTTAACTTTTTTACCACGAAAATGGTTGGCTTGGCGCTCGTCAACAGGCGATTAATCTTACTCAATGCAAAACTAAGAAGAAAGAATGAAAAGCTTGGCTCAACTTCTTTCTATATCTCGCAGCATTCACAGTCGAAGACATTTGAATGAGAGCTTGGCTGCCGTTTTTTTTTTTACAATTTTTTGTATTTGTGGGGGATATTCCATCTTATTGCTGTTTGTTTCCTATGAAGGCGTGAATGATGGGCTTTGAATGATTAATTTTTTTTCAAGGAGTCGATTCCTTCAAAAGTGGGTTGCTGTGTCAGATATTGGCGGTTTGTTTGAAGTTGGACGCCGCTCATAGTGTTGAATTTCGGACTTCTGTTGAGTTGTACGCAGTGGGTCTCTCTCTCTCTCTCTCCCTCTCTCTCTCCCTCTCTCTCCCCCCCCCCCCCCAATTTATAAGTTCGAAGTTGTTTCTTTTTATGTTTAAAGTTTTTTTTATGTCTAATTTCAAGTTTGTACAAATTATCACGCCTAAGTAATTTCGTGTTCTTTATTATTATCCAAAATGTTTATTTTCTCCTGTCCCTGTTACCCGATTTTGGTTTTGAAAGCCAATAGCACTGCGTCTGAGGTACATCTAAGTGTGGTCCAAGTTTCATAGTTCTAAGATGTGCCGTTTTCTCTGTAGACTCTTATAACTTTCCGCGGAGAATTAACCACCCAACCAGCCAGCCGAAAGGATTTCAACGATGTTGAGGCACTTTTTTAACATGGAACAGGTTAAATCGGATCGGGGTGATTTTTTTGTAGGTCATGGACCACATATCAGGTCACTTACCGAGTTTCAAGATTGTAAATCTTTCGGGCGGCGTGTGCAGATAGCTGAAAACCCTCCAACTCGGGTAGCTGTATACAGGGCCGAGTTCATCGTCGCCTAAGCACAGTCGCGTGGCGCTTGGCTGCGGGCGAACGGCCGTAGATGCATTGTTGTTTTAGGGGGACAAAGTAGAAACTCGCGATGCCTCTGAGTAAAAGCGTCCCAATGAGACTAAACTTTTTTTAAGTTCCAAGTCCAAAGTCCAAGTTTTAAAAGTTTTTGAAAACTCACAAGTCACAACGCACCGAGACAATAAATCAAACATGTTCTTTCTCGGGGGGAATCGTTGCATACTTCATCAAGAACACGCAACGTCATTGTAAATGTTCATGCTGAAAGTGGCATTGTGCATCTCTTCACTCACGTCACATCAGTTTGGATTCATATTCACGATCAAATCATTCGACAAAACAATTATTGCTGCACTCTCAATATGAATTCGTTTCGTTGTTATTATTATGTATACAGATGATATTCGGACTTCGTGTTAGTTATTTGTTTTTTGGTGGTAAAACATTCTACAGATGTATACAGTTAAATAGCTATCGCAATCACGGTATCACCCAAATAACAAGAGTTATGGCGTAGTATTTAGTCAGGGTTGGGTTGTGTATGTATACGTACCCTATGCTTCTGCACCTGTATGTACACGGTCTCTATTATAAGCAATACAGTGTACTCTTCTGATATCTATGATCTTTGTATTTCGTTATTTCGCAAACCAAGTTGTTCCTTCGTTGAACTACAAATTACTAGATTATCTAAGGTGACAGTGACTGAGAAGTGAAAAGTGATCGAGCCGACCCCTCGCGGTTCTCACGGTCATTGCTGTGTTCAACAAGGACCCAGTTGAGACTTCTGGACGAGAACTGAATACGAAAGTATGTGCAAGTATCATGTCATCATCATGATGATCTTGCAAATCTTCGTAGCTCTCCTCCGCGCACCGTGTTTCATTCCCCTCATACTCGTCGGCCGTGGTAGTTTCTGGCTTGAAATCTAGAAAATACATTACTTGCTATTTGTGGAGACTGGAGAGTGGAGACCTTTTATATAATATGAAGAATAAAATAAACCCACTTTTTATGTAGACGTGCGGTTGACCTCGTGCTGATAGTTTTTCATGTTCATGCCTGTGATTCCCCTCTCCCATTCCCTACGTTGGGAGTTGATAGCGGACCATCTGATCAAACCAAATATGTTGGAATATCAGGCGCGTAGGAACCTAGGAGGATTCAGTACGTTTTGAAAATTGGGGGGGGGGGGGGGGCAAATTCATTAGGTAGAAAATTTTGTGGACACCAGCTGGGGTCTGGAGCGAAGCCTCAGCCGCCGGAGGCACGAAGGCGATTTTTTTTCAACATACTACAGTTATTTCGTCATGTTTTAACTGCACTCGGACTCTGTAAACGATGTTTTACTGCAACTATCTGCGATATAAAAACTTAAAAAATGAACATGAAGTGGCCCATTTTAGTAAATTTCAACCTACTTTTTTAAGTAATGACAAAGCATACAGGCAAACATATTCGTTTTACCAAGGTGACTGTTGAATTGTATTGTATTGTAAGTGCATATTACTACAGAAATTCTGGGAATAATATTTAAATCATGTTAGTTTTGCTCCCCTTTGTTCCAAACTTGGGGGGGCATTGCCCCCTCCTGCCCTCCCCCCCGGGATAGAGATTAGCACAACTTGGTACTACTAAAAATAATTCTGTTCATTATAGCAAAAGCTTTTGTGTTGTCGATTAGAATGCATACTACTAGCCCCATAGGCGTGCGCAGGGGGGGGGGCTGTCCCCCCATTAAGCTTAGCGTTCTTGAAAATTCACCAAAAATAATTGATTTAAAAAAAATAAAAGAAGAAATATATCTACGTAGTTTTCCGAAACCTTTACCTACCATTTTCTCTCATCATCTCACTAATAAATAAGTTTTATAACAAAAATGCCTTAAGTATTAAGTGTAAATATTAGCCATTCTTACTCTCAATTACGTTTTAGACCTCCCCAAAAAAATTAACCCCAAAAAAATTTCGACTCCGGCGACGATAGGGCTATTCCCCAGACACCGCCATTCCCCCATCGGCATGGCGATCCTGTGGCAGTGGAAGGGGGGGGGGGGGAAGAGGGCGTTGGTGCGATCTTAAAAAATAAAATATTTCATATTATTCCAAAATAATAATAGTTATTAATTTTACCGCGCAAACCTCTGAAATATAAAACGTTATGTTGGCATGTATGCTGTGAATTGTAAGCTCGACGACAAAACAAATTGACGCATAGAAACTGCATTGTTTCGATATTGCATTCAGCCCACCACTTTTTTTCTAGAACGCACCAAATGCACTCTAAAATCCTGTTTAAAAAAAATCACCCACGGCGCTTTATTGCCCCCCATATCACAAAACATATTACAGATAACCATTTCAAAATTAGTTTTTCTTCGATAATGATGATTTCAATGTTAAATTCCTGATTACTCAATTAATAAAAAATACATTTTAATTTGTTGCATTCTCTTTCTCAATGATTAATAGGTGAAAAACGCACTGCCTCCTAGATGTTCGTCTACACATCTAGGAGACAGTGAAAAAACGTACTAAATGGCGGGTTTATCCGAATTTTCAACAATCCTTACGGTCAGAAAATGTACTTGTTACAAATTTTTAATGTTTTTCAAAACAGAAGCCGTCTGTGGTGGCACAAATGCTATTAGGACGCTGGTCCGAAGCTATGAGAACGTGGGTTCGAATCCCGCATCAGGCATGGGTCTTCTGTAATTGCATCATCACCACACACCACTCATCTTCTCGAATAGCAAAAATTTCATAAATAGAGACGTAAAGCATATTTTTTTATTATTAAGGGCGCGTCAACCGTTAGGTCATAAAGAAAGTAAAAACAAACTATCCCTGACAAAAAGTTCGAAAAAGTATTTTGGAGAGCAGCTGCAGCTCTCTTCAGTAGATACTTTCGCCACTAGGTCACACCACGCTCTTTCTGTAAGTAGCGCATCCTACCGTAGACTACGCGCACCGCTCACCGTAACGGAACCAAACAAGATCCACGTCAACTAGGCTACAAAATATAACACCTCTTGGCTGGTTTCAATCTCACTTCAGTCATTAAAAATTAAAAACAGAATATTCGTTACTGTCATCGTTTTATCTTTATCTCGAACCTGCCCTTCATCTGCTAGGACCCTTAACAATGCATACAACAACAACAAAAATGATATCGGTCAAGTTTGCCAACCTGTAACACCGCTGTATATTTTGCCGTTGGCAGACTTGCATGTATTGCTGAATGTTGCTGACGGACCACTGAGCTCTGTGTGACAGACGGACGTTTGGTGTTTGTTTTTTAGCCTATTCCTAGCGTTAAATTTGACGTGTTACGTGGAATTACAGGATATTATAAGTATTTCTTTACATATTTTAATCATTGTTTTTCTAGGCTAAGGCCTACCTCGACGTGATCCTTTGAATCAAATTGTCACATTTTATCAATCCTATCCCAGGCATAGGCCTAGGCCCTAGGAATGTCTGGATTCAGTAGGCCTACCATGGACCCAGATAAAGTGTGGGGTAATGAAGATTCCTTTTACATGAATGAGGGTGACTTGGCGTACCATCAAGATCAGCTCAAATTTCAACAATATGATCAAACTGGCCAATATCCACCGAATGTGGCTGGAAGCATGTATTCTTCCTCAAACAATTCACAAAATGCTTTTTTGGACCCCTCTGCAATTCAATACAGCAGTGAAGACATGTATGGTGGTTCAATATCTACCTTGGGGAGGCATGTTAACTATACACCTCAAGCTGAAGTTGTGGATTATGATGAACCACCATTGATGGAGGAGCTAGGTATAGATCCTGAACGTATTTTAGAGAAAACAATGGCTGTGCTGAATCCATTTCATCGCCAAGGCCCAACTGATGATATTAACTTCCTCATAAGCGATGCAGATTTGGCGGGCCCGCTTGCGTTCTGCTTAGCTCTTGGAGCGTGTCTTCTCTTCGGTGGAAAAGTGCACTTTGGCTACGTGTATGGACTTGCCGTGATCTGTTGCCTAATGATGTACTGCTTATTGAACCTCATGACTACTTCATCACCCACCGTTACCCTAATATCTGTGGCATCAGTTTTGGGTTATTGTATTCTACCGGTGGTTGCTCTCTCGGCACTTGGTATCTTTTTGTCACTGCGCAATGGATTTGGACTTGTATTGGCATTAGTTGCAGTGTCATGGTGCAGCCTCTCAGCATCAAGACTTTTCGTTACAATGTTGTGTGAATCTGGTCAGCGACCTCTCGTTGCATATCCGTGTGCTCTTCTGTATGGTGTATTTGCAATTGTTGCAGTTTTCTAAGTTCATCACATCAACTTGATAATAATCCTACAAGCAATAATGTAAGCTTAAAGCTTAAAGGGCCTATAGAGACATACAAACTTTCCAAAAACATTATCATTGTCAAGTGTCAAGTGACAGCTTGCACTAAGTAAAATACCAACATGGAAACCACTACTTTGTATACCTACTGTACCGATATCCCACATTGAGTTTCTTAGCTTTTCCTAAGCTATATTTATTTTCTATCAATGCAGACTCTGTTATTTTATTTTCATCTCAATGTTTGAGGAATCTGGGATGAAAAATAAAATCTCTTCCAAGGCCCATACACTGGTTGTTTTTTTGTTTCTAAATTATCATAGTTCAGTTCAGTTCAGTTTTATTAGCATCCATTTAGGTTACATTAGCTTTGTTTGTTTGTCCTGTACCAGGTTCACATAATTATGTACTCCTGGAATCGTCCGGATGTGCGTCATAAAACCGGAAATAGGAGTAATAAGTATAAGTTACGCCCAGTTGGACAAACAAACATATTTGGGCACTCTTGCCGCTAAGCGGGTCCAACTTTAATAGTTAATACTAACCTCGCCACGGCGCTTCGCGCCCACACCCCCACCCCCCTAACCTAGGTTTTCCTAGCATAAATTTTTGCTAGGAAAACCTAGGTTAGGAGGGGGGAGGGGGCGAGGTTAGTACTAGAGTACACGAAAAATAACGTTTTTAAAAGGTGGACCCGCTTAGTGGCAAGAGTTCCCATATTTGCACCCAGTTTTGACATTTGACGAGGCAATGAAGGCCTAGAGCCTTTATAGTCCTACCACACGATAATAGGCTTTGGGCCTAACTATATTTTTCAATATTTTGGCCTAGATAATAGGTTTCTAGTACATTGTTGTGCATAATATTGCTAAACGTCTTTCAAGCAGACCTATCCTAGTTTTAGGTTATGTCGGCCCTGGGCTAAGGTTTTTGCTTGATGGTTGATTAATTGGCATTGTCCCTTTTAAGAAAGGCCGTGAAGATTCATAGCCTATAATCATTGGGAAAGATATTGCTCGGCCCGGCTTTTTCCATTTTAACTTCTAGCTTCTTTCTTAGCTTCTCACTACACCAACCAAGCCACTACAAACTTTAAAAATGGCGCAATATTTTGTCGTTTTACACCCACTCCTGCTAAAGAAGCAGGTGTAAAATTCTTACTCCAGTCGCAGTTGTGGTAACTTACAACAGGACAAAAAAACGTTTCTGGGTTGTGACAGATACATTTACACCAGGACAGAAAAACGGGTTTTTGTGAAAAACTTGGACCTGGTGTAATTGAAACAGGACAAAGAAACAAAGCTATTGTAACATTGGGTTTGTCAATACATTATGAATATATATTATCTATTATCTATATATATAGGCCTATATATATAAATATGTTAGTACTTTAGACAGAAATTAAAAAAGTGACTACACCGAGGTTTGAACCCGGGACCTTAGCTTACCGGGCTATGCTCTTACCAACTGAGCTATGCGGCCACCAATTTAAAACTGTCTAATTTTTGGTCTGTTTTGTACATTGTTAATAACGTGTGTAGAGCAGATTGCACTGCCTATTAGACTGCACATGAAATTAACTTGGAGAAATACCTACAAACCATCTCTGTAACCCTAGAGTTGGGAAATATGATGTTTTAACTTGGCTTTATAGTTAGGCGACTATGACGCTGTTATGTTAGTACTTTAGACAGAAGTTAAAAAAGTGAATACACACGTTATTAACAATGTACAAAACAGACCAAAAATTAGAAAGTTTTAAATTTGTGGCCGCATAGCTCAGTTGGTAAGAGCATAGCCCGGTAAGCTTAGGTCCCGGGTTCAAACCCCGGTGTAGTTACTTTTTTTATTTCTGTCTAGTACTAACATAACAGCGTCATAGTCGCCTACTATAAAGCCAAGTTTGAACATCATATTTCCCAACTCTAGGGTTACAGAGATGGTTTGTATTTCTCCAAGTTAATTTCATGTGCAGTCTAATAGGCAGTGCAATCTGCTCTACACACGTTATTAACAATGTAACAATGTACTAACATATATATTATATTTAAGTATCTTTACGGTAAAAATCACGCACAGTATTATAGAAAATAACTTTTAATCCCGACGTTTCGGAAAACTAGGTTTCCATTTTCAAGGGAAGGGTAAAACAAAATTCAAAAAAACAACAACAGCATTATAAAAATAAACAAATAGAAAAAACAAAAAAAAACACTACCTTGCAAACATAGAAAATTAAGATCCAATTGCAGTGACCCTAAAACTAAATCACATGGTTGCATTGTGAGTGTGACTTCTTGTGACGTCGGGATTAAAAGTTATTTTCTACTAGGAAAACGCTTAAGTCCCGCCGCGTTGTTGGATGAGCGTAATTGGTGCATTGAGTAGCCAAGTGTTATGCGGATTTTCTGTTGTTCTGTGAAAAAATCATTACTAAGTTGAAGATTTTTTTTAAATTCATTTAAATTAAATTAAAAATAAATTTTAATTTTAATTTTTTTTAATTGATCGTAATTTTAAAAAATAAAAAATCGTAAAATTTTGATTTTCATAAGAAATAATTATTCAATTGTAGGCCTACTCAAATTTCACACGAATATATTTATTTATAAAATTAAGGTTCTGTGAAAAAATCATTACAATCAAATAAAGCATGTAGGTGTTATAAGTCAAAGAATTGATTTAAAAAAGAAAAATCCCGTAAAATTTCGATTTTTATGAGAAATAATTTTTCGATTGCGCTTAAATTTCACATGAATACATAAATTCATAAAATTAAGTTTCTGTAAAAAAATCATTAAAATCGGATAAAGCATGTAGGCCCTAGGTGTTATAAGTCGAAGAAATTTTTAAAAAATTAAAAAAATTGTAAAATTGCGATTTTCATGAGAAATAATTTTTTGATTGCGCTCAAAAACGTGGCAGTTCTAAGTTCAGAGATTTTGAAGGCCTCCATAAAATTTCATCGCAATCTGAGTATTGGTTTAGCCGGAATCGTGTGGACAAACAGACAAAAGTACAAAAAAAAGAAAAAAACATTCCGTAATTTTTTCTCCAGTGTAGTAGAATGGAGTCTTCGCTTCGCTCGCTACGCTCATCCAAATAACACTGTGCGTGATTTTTACTGTAAAGATACTCAAAACATTATTTATGGATCACGAAAGCAAAAGACAAAACATATATATACATGCATAATAAAATAAAACAACAATACAATACAATTTGGCTTACTACAAACTAACTAAATCAGCCTGTCATAAATGAGCATCAACTAGGCCTACTCCAGACCAACTACTACAATTATAAAACATACATATTTACAAATGCTTTTCCACAGCAAGGATGTTGAATTAATAAAACAATAATAAAACAGTGATAAAACAGTGATATATTTGCTATCTACCAGGTAAACATGTCATCTCTTTAATTGGTGATGTATTCATTTATTGTGCAAAAACAGTTTTCTATCAGGTATGTTTTTATTGCTAGTAGGCCTATCTGCTTGTCGGTATTTGTTAAGTTTTTTATGTTAGGAGGTAGTCTATTAGGGCCTAAATAAGTTTATGCCCATATTTATTATTGATGTCTGTCCCTTTTTTGTGTTGTATTGGCTGGGATGAAGATCTCTCTGTCGTGTTTGTGCCTGAATGATGTTTTATGTGAAATTCTCGTCTGCTTTTAATTTGTTTGTTAAAATTTCTAGAATGTATAGGCCTTGGCATGTTCTGATTTGAAGCTTTTAAGATTCAACCATGAGGCAAAAGACCCCCGTCAACATTAAAACCACACCAAATTGCAGTTGTCTAGTCGTATCTCGAGAATGCTGCAAAATTTCCAAAAAGTGATTCTAGGCTTATGGATTTTTAAGTAGGCCTAAGCATAGTCTATTGCCTGCATGATACAAGATTTGAATGTTATGCCTATGGCTAGTAAGTTTTTAATTTAAAACATACTAGCCTAGAAATAGGCTAGGCCTACAGATTAAATTCATAAATTTGAATCAGGGGTACTTCTTTGGCTAGGGGGGTCCAACTTGTATACACTGTAACGGAAAGGATTTTGGGTGCGCACTTATCAAAAATATCCTAGAACTAGCGCGACAGGTAACTAGGCGGAAAGGTCGACTAACCTAACGTAAGTAGTTTAGTAACGGAAAGGATTTCGGGTGCGTATGTTTTCATTGAAAAAAAGAAGTGTTGAAAATTTGCCCCCCCCCCCCCCCAACCGAAGAAGTTCCGAATTAGGTAGGCCTGCAGCTGCCATAGCTGCGCAAACAATAATGCGTAATGTGCATGCTGATTATTTTATTTCTGAGTTAGTATTCAATGCAACATATTATATTCTAGGCTTAACAGATCAGTTCATTCAGTTTATCATAGCTTTTATTCGCATGCTTTTTTATATACGTTTCACATACATACATTATTATGAAAGTACAAAAATAGGGAAGCCCACAAAGTTTACAATTAAACATGAGTGTGGGCAATTATCAATCAAAGATAGGCTATACAATGTAACAAGATGACTGAAAGCTACAACAATAGTAGATTTATTTGTAGGATACTTAATAGTGTGCACTCTATAAATAAATATACTGATCCATTATATGAGCTAAAACAAGTCTACTAGGCCTAATTAATCTAACTTAAGAACTAGAATAAGCCATACAGTAGGCCGATGATTTAATGTTAACAAAAATGTTAAATGTAATGAGATTAATGAAAGCAAAACCAGAACTAAAGCAAGTTTTATTTTATTTATTTATTTATTTATTTATTTATTTATGTATTGAACTCATTGGTCGTTACATTAATTAATTACTATTTATTTTTCCATACAACTTTTAAAATACGTATTAACTTATCTTTCTCCGCAATGCTCTCGGGTAAATTATTCCACTCAGAAATTGTTCTGTTTTATGAATGAAAATTCCCCATGCCTGTCTTAATAATTTCCATTTTAAATTTACAATTATGACTCCTTAACTCCTTTTTTAATAAACCATTGATTTCTCCCAGATGCCTTTACTGACAATTTGCTGGAACTGTCTCTTATTTGCCTCAAATGTAAGCTAATATCCCACCATAAATCATTTGTTAGTTTCACCATACTTTTATATCTTCTTTTCTTTTTTCCATTAAAATCCTTATCTTATAATATATAACTCAAAAAATTAAACCCACAACCTTTTTGGCAACCCTTCTCTGTACATTTTCCAATCCCATTACGGTACTATTTATATTTCTACGACTAGTAAAACGCTTAAGTCCCGCCGCATTGTTGAATGAGCGTAATTGGTGCATTGAGTAGCCAAGTGTTATGCGGATTTTCTGTTGTTCTGTGAAAAAATCATTACTAAGTTGAAGATTTTTTTTAAATTTATTTAAATTAAATTAAAAATAAACTTTAATTTTTAATTTTTTTAAGAAGATTTTTAAGAAATCGTAATTTTAAAAAAGAAAAAAATCGTAAAATTTCGATTTTCATAAGAATTAATTATTCGATTGTACTACATACAACAAAGAGTAACAAGGCCTACAACATTTAGAGGAAACTTTATCATGAGTAATTTACCAAAAATGTGACATAAAAGGACAGATGGTGAAAGACAGACGTGATTAATACAATTTAAATATATAATTAGAAATATAGTGTTTATTCCATTAGATTAGCTTTAACGTACTTAAACATACAAACCTATACAACTACACATTAAACTACTTAGCATTGCTCGAAACTCAAGCAAGTACTAATGTATTGATTTCATATAACACAAAAATATTTCACATTTTAATAACTGATTCACTATTTAGTATGTTTGTATAAGGGGGTATTTAAAGTTGGTAGTGAGTTTTTATGATTTAGTTACCGTATTATATCCTCGTAAGGCTATTACCCCACCAATTATTTTAACCACAAAATTTCTAGCATAATATTACTCAAATGATCTATCGGCCCAATTACATTTTTTAAAATTTAGTTTAACAAAACGCAAAACAACGGACATAATTTATCAATAATGATCATGTGACATTGACAAATCTGTATATTTATTTTTTGGGGTTGAGGGGTACGCCCAATATAGACGATTATAGTGACATTTATGACGTATACCCCGGACATATTCCTGTTCGTAATTTTTAGGTTAGAAGGCTCATTTTAGTTTCTATTTGAAACATAGGGCCTACTCTTGTCTACAAACTGAAGAAAAAAATCGTTCCGAACAAGATATTAACTTTTGAAAATAACCCAAGTACTACATATAAATACCGTATAAATAAAATAAATATATCCGTATTTAGAGTCTACCCACTCAGTCACACAACTGATTTTCAGTGGGGGACCGTAAACCAAAGTAACCAAGCCAACCCTGCAGGCCCCGACGCAATTGATGAGTGAAAGATACCAACCAAAGATCGATATTTTTAATAGGAAATGCAGCAATTAGTGGTATGGACAGCGCGAACACCCGCGGATCAACGCCAGAATCAACAGGGCCGATCCAGAATAACTTTAAATTTATTGTGCCTCGTTGCTAGGACGGCTCCAAAGTCGCCGTTTACAAATTCCTAAGACAAGGACTGATGAACTTAGGTCCAAATCAGAAGTTTAAAAAAATCTGACTTAAGCGGGAATTGAACCCTGGACCTTCGACATTGGAAGCAGGTAGGCTAACCACAAGACCAAGGAGCCACACAAGATATGATAGTATTAATATATGTTGTGTCTTGAAACTGTGAATGAATATACACTCAAACGCGAAAAAATATGCATTCCTAAATCACACCCCATCTTGGTATTCAGCATATTTTTGACCGAACTACTTGCCCAAATAACAAAAGAAAATATATTAAACTTACAGAAAAGGCTGTCGAGTACGTCAATAATGGACAATGGCCATAGAGGTCGTCCCCATGTTATTTCTTACGGGAGATTGTTGACGAGCTCAAAAATTACCATGTTTGACAACAACTTTCTAAATTCATAACTATAGTTAGCCTAAATGAAATATATTAATTGAGTTTGGTGGGTGAATACCCCTTTTTAAATATGAGGTTTTGGGCTATCGACAATTGCTGTAAAAGAGCATTCAGCCACTGGGGACCCTTTTGCCAAAGGCGAAAAAATTTGTCACCATCACCAACTAAACTTATTTTGTCATGTTTTAACTGAAAAATGGCAACAATGTTTCTTTATGTTTTTGTATCTTTGCATATTTTTGTATGTCGCGTCGTCCAAATATTGCTTTGCAGATCGTACAAAACACTTTGTCATTATGTCTCGTGTTGAACAAGGTAAGGAAAGTCCTTCCTAACATTGTCATTGAAAACACACTTAAATTTACGTTGCGACATTTTACAAATTTACACACGACTCTGTCGATACGAGACGAAACGAACACTGACTACACACTTTGTTGTGTGTGAGGGAGAAACAAGTAAGCTGACACCTTGTCGGTGGCGACGAGACCAACTCTCCTGTATTTCCTGGGAAATCTCATATTTTCCGCTTCCCGTATCAACTCTACACAGGAATCACTTCTCCCATTTTTCCACAATTGTGTGTACCTAGTTATTACTTTGAAAATGCAACATTTCATAAACTCCCGCCTCCTCTCGGCTTTGGCCAGTCAGTGAAGTCAAATTTACATAATAGATAAATAATTACTTTACCGCCTTCTTCTGTCACAAAGTAGTTTAAAAATTAAGTCTGTTGGTTAAGTTTGAAATGTTATCGAAAACGCATAGATTTGCTCTAAAGAGATGACCTTGATCAAAGAAAGTTTCCCAAAATTCCTGTATTTTCACTTTGGTAACCCAAAGAAGAAGTCAGAAGTTGGTAACCCTAATGCCCAGTGACAGCTGTAAGCTTGCAAGCTGCATTAACAAAAACACAACTTTACAAACAAATAATAATTCTTTAAAGGAACTTCGATCTTTTTAAATTGATGAACTGAATCTTTTAATTAAAAGTTCCTTTTCAAATGGGACTTGTCTAAGTTTGCCTTTGACTAGCCTTATTGGATGAGCGAAGCGAAGACTTCAATTTCACTGACCCCCCAAAAAATTTAGCTCCAATGTTTTTTTGTTTTTTTTTTTTTTTTGTATTTTTGTCTGTTTGTTAGCAGGATTCCGGGCAAACGGCATAAGCGATCTTGATGAAAATTGTAGGGGACCTTCGAAATCTCTAAACTTAGAAGTGTATTGTTTTTGGGTACAATCGAAGAAATATTTCTCATGAATATCGTACTTTTACGATTTTTTTCAATTTTTAGTGCGATATTTTCGTGTTATTTGGGCCGATTCTGACCAAACGGGTGGGGCTACAACCTTCATATTATACATGGACATTAAGGTTATGGTCATGTAGTACCTTTTGAAAGAAAAAGTTGGAAAAATTAGCCAGAATTCATAGAAATAAAGCTTTTAATATAAGTTTTTTACGGTTTAGTGCGATATTTTCGTGCCATTTGGGCCGATTATGACCAAACGGGTGGGGCTACAACGTTCATATTATACATGGACATTAAGGTTACGGTATTGTAGTACCCTTTGAATGAAAAAGTTGAAAAAGTTTGCCAGAATCCATAGAAATAAAGCTTTTAATATAAGTTTTTGTACGGTAAATAATAACATTTGACAAGTAGGCCCTAACAATAGAAACTTGACAACAATCACCTACAATGCTTAGGCAGCAAAGCAAAACACTTACAAAAGTAAAGATATCCCACGCAAACTAAATACTTAAAAAAAAGCTCATCCATCAACGCGGCGGGAGTTTAGCGTTTTCCTAGTAATATGTACACCCTATAAGCACTGTTATGAATACTAGGAAAACGCTAAAGTCCCCCAGCGTTGATGGATGAGCTTTTTAAAATTTTTAGTTTGCATGGGATATCTTTACTTTTGCAAGTTCTTTGTTTTGCTGCCTACGCATTGTAGCTGATTGTTGTCAAGTTTCTTTTGTTACCTGTCAATTGGTATTATTTACCGTTAAAAACTTATATTAAAAGCTTTATTTCTATAGATTCTGGCCAACTATTAAAACTTTTTCTTTTAAAAGGTACTACATCACCATAACCTTAATGTCCTTGTATAATATGAACGTTGTAGCCCCACCAGTTTGGTCAGAATTGGCCCAAATGGCACGAAAATATCGCACAAAAAATCAAAAAACTTATATTAAAAGCTTTATTTCTATGGATTCTGGCTAACTTTTTCAACTTTTTCATTCAAAGGGTACTACAATACCGTAACCTTAATGTCCATGTATAATATGAACGTTGTAGCCCCACCCGTTTGGTCAGAATTGGCCCAAATGTCACGAAAATATCGCACTAAAAATCGAAAAAAATCGTAAAAGTACGATATTCATGAGAAATATTTCTTCGATTGTACCCAAAAACAATACACCTCTAAGTTCAGAGATTTCAAAGGTCCTGTTAAATTTTCATCAAGATCGGATATGCCGTTTGCCTGGTAGAGAGTTAACAAACAGACAAAAAAAAAAAAAAAAAAAAAAAAACACCCGAGCTAAATTTTTTGGGGGTCAGTGAAATTGAAGTCTTTGCTTCGCTCATCCAACAATGTCATAAAATTGTAAACATTAAAATATAACTCGTTATCATTGTTCCATAACGTAATTTAAAAATTGTGTACGTTTCTTGTAATTGCCCTACTATGGCTCCAGCAAATAAACATTTAAAAAATTTGTAGAAAATTTGTAACCCAAATCCAACAAGATTAGATAATCAAATAAACCTATCCCTATTTTACATGATGAAGAAATTACTCTGTAGTCGTCCCTGAACTGCGATATCAATTTGGTCTCACATGTTGTGCTAATTTTTTATTAATGTAAATTTTGACTTTGTAATGCAATTGTATAACTTATATTAGATTTAGTTAGTTAAACCCCCACAAATACAAACATTTGTAAAAAAAAAAAACGGCAGCCAAGCTCTCTTTCAAAAGTTTTCGGCTGTGAATGCTGTGAGATATAGAATTTAAGTCAAGCTTTTCATTCTTCCTCCCTAGTTTCGCATTGAAAAGAAAGTAAGATCATTTCACCTGTTAACGAGCGCCAAGCCAACCATTTCCATGGTAAAAAAAAAAAAAATTGAAAAATTTTAAACTCAAAATCATAAAGAAATTGCTTAGCCATTGAATTTGGTTCATTACGAGAACTCTAAAAAGTCAATGGCCAAGCAATTTTTTTATGATTTGGAGTTAAAAATTTTACTTTGTTTACCACGGAAATGGTTGGCTTGGCGCTCGTCAACAGGCGAAATGATCTTACTTCTTTTCAATGCGAAACTAGGGAGGAAGAATGAAAGCTTGGCTAAATTCTATACCTCACAGCATTCACAGTCGAAGACTTTTGAACGAGAGCTTGGCTGCCATTTTTTACAAATTTTTGTATTTGTAAGGGATATTACATCTTTTTGCTGTTTGTTTCCTATCAAGGCGTGAATGATGAATGATTATAATTTTTTTAAAGGAGTCGATTCCTTCAAAAGTGTGTTGCGGTGTCAAATATTGTCCGCTTGTTTGAAGTTGGCTCACCTTCCTCACTCTGTCTGTCTGTCTGTCTCTCTCTCTCTCCCCCTCTGTCTCGCTGCTTTGATGTATACCGACACAATGTGTATTCCACGTTTGAAACTTCTTAGTTGTAGCCTTTTCTTTGAATGATTAAATTTTTAAGTTCAGAGTTGTTTTTTTACATTTTTGGGTCCATGGTCCCCCAAAATTAGCCCTTGTGTCTTGGACGCTAGATATTTATAATGGTTAAGAGCTTGTTTAATTTCAAGTTTTTACAAATTACCACACCTTAGTAATTACGTGTTTTGATTATTATCCAAAATTTTTATTTTCTCCAGACCCTGTTACCCGATTTCGGTTTTGAAAGCAAAAGGCACTGCGTCTGAGGTACATCTAAGTGTGGTCTCAGTTTCATAGTTCTAAGATGTACCGTTTTCTCTGTAGGCTCTTATTCCTCTCCACCAGAATTAACCCCCCACCCAGCTAGCCAGCCGGCCAGAAGGATTTCAACGATGTTGAGGCATGTTGTTAACACAGAACGGGTTATTGGGTCGGGGTGATTTTTTTTGTAGGTCATGGACCAATATATCTATCATGTCATATACCGAGTTTCAAGATTGTAAATCTTTCGGGGCGACGTGTGCAGATAGCTGAAAACCCCCCAACTTAGGTAGGTGTATACAGGGCCACGAGGTCGTCGTCGCCTAAGCAGTCGCGTGCGCTTGGCTGCGGGCAAACGACCGTCGCCCTAGATATTGTATTAGGTATCCAAAATTATGGTGTGCAGTTCAGAAATTACAACATTCAATCCCGACCGCCTATTAAACTCAAGTCTATTGAAATGCTCAATAAGCTGATGAAATACCTGCTTGAAATAATTATTGTAAATTATATCTCAAGAAGTTGAATTATTTATTATGTTATTACTACTAATTTGCACAATAAATTACACATCTGTATAGCAGCCTATATCCTACCAGAAGTTGGTGTTTGTCGCTCGATAGTATGATAGTTATTACAGTGGGATTGTGAAAGCAATGAGTGTATTATATATTATGCAAGCACAAAGCATGCAGTTTACAAGTACAATTTCTAAATAATTATTTGAGGCATCCACCACCAATAAAGAAATGTTTGATATATGAAATTCTTCTTCCCGGATTTTGGTTTGGTATAAATATGTCAACCCTAACCATGGATTGATTGTAAAGTGCATGGCTAGCCGGATTGAATCAGCACCCTGAAAATAATTTGTCTTATTTAGACATAATTTATTGTTGTTGTTTATCCTTGTTGTTATTACATTTTTTAACAACAAGAAAAGGCGTCGACGCTAGCAAATATTTTGCTAAAACACTTGATATCTTTGTGGAAGTCTCGTGCCGCGAAGAGCCTTGCTAAAATTACGTGGAACTAACATGGCCACTTGTAGTTGGAACTCAATTGGTAAATCTACGCTAGTAATGTATTGTTCAACATGCAAAGGGTTGACAGCCGTTGCATGAGGATTGTGGTATGAGTTTCAGTGCTTAACCAATTGAATGTCCATAAATACTGAGTTTGTCACTTGCACATAGAGTTTCCTTTTCTTTAATAAAAGAAGATGTTCGAATATGATGAACACTTACACACTTGTATAAAAGAGAGTAGATACTTCAAAAGAAATGTGGGTCGGTGGCATAATCTTAGTGATATGTGTTGTTGAAAATGGCAATACAGAGGCTTTGCCAGGGCCAGGGCAATTGCCGCAGTAGGTACTTGGGTTACCCAAATCCATACCAAGGATTTGAATCTTCTGGTAAGATTGTGATGTGCAAATTGAATTGTCGGTAGTTTCCTGGTGAACCATGACCCACTTAACATTTATATATCTGCCTGTATGTAAATTGTTTTTAGTTAGTTGTGATATGTTTTTGTCAGTTTGATAAAGATTCCTGTAAAGGAGTCGAAATATCACAATTTTGGATGAGTGTAGCGAGCGAAGCGAAGATTCCATTTCACTACACTGGAGAAAAAAATCCGGAATGTTTTTTTTTTCCTTTTTGTATTTTTGTGTGTTTGTTAACACGATTCCGGCTAAACCGATACTCCAATTGCGATGAAATTTTGTGGAGGCCTTCGAAATCTCTGAACTTAGAACTGCCACGTTTTTTACCCCAATCGAAAAAATATTTCTCATTAAAATCGCAATTTTACATTTTTTTCGATTTAAAAAATTTCTTCGACTTTTAACACCCACACGCTTTATTCGATTATAATGTTTTTTTCACAGAACCTTAATTTTATGAATTTATATATTCGTGTGAAATTTAAGCCCAATCGAAATATGTTTTTTATGAAAATTGCAATTTTACGATTTTTTCCCCGATTTTTCAGAATTTCTTCGACTTATAACACCTACATGCTTTATCCGATTGTAATGATTTTTTCACAGAAACTTAATTTTATGAATTAATATATTTGTGGGAAATTTGAGCGCAATCAAAAAATTATTTATCATGATAATTGCAATTTTACGATTTATTTTTCAATTTTTCAATTACTTCGACTTATATATCACCTACACTTTTTTCGTTTTTAAACAATGACGCTCATCCAACAACGCGCCTGAAAAAGCGTTTGCGAAGCTTCCTAGTAAATAAAGATATTAATAACAGTGGAAAGTCCAATGATATTTATTTATAACGTTACTACCTACCTGTTGAGTTGTATAATTTCATTTTTAATAAGTTATATATGCAATGTAGCACAATTTAAATTATTGTTTTTTTCTGGTAACCTGAATCTAGGAGGGACTTAATTCTTATTTTACTACCCGATACCAACACGAATTAATAGGGTTGCTGTTTAATATAATTTTTTTTTCTTGCTTCTTTCCTTATATAATATAATATGTTATTATGATACAAGCACTTCATTAATAAAAATTAAGATAATAATAAAAATGCTGCGAAACACAAACAGCGAACGTAGACCAGTTATTACAAATTTCTATTTCTATTAAAATTTTACCAGATAGATTTGAATATGGAGGCTGCTGGTATATTTTAAATCTAAATTTATAAAGTCGGTTTCCAATACAAATTTGACTATGTTAAGAAAATTCCAAGAATTACATATTTTTTTAGATATTAATAACAGTGGAAAGTCCAATGATATTTATTTATAACGTTACTACCTACCTGTTGAGTTGTATAATTTCATTAAGTAAGTTATATAGCAAATGTAGCATATTTAAAATTATTGCTTTTTTCTGGTAACCTGAATCTAGGAGGGACTTAATTCTTATTTAACTACCGAATAAAACGAATTAAATAGGGTTGCTGTACATATAATTTTTTTTTCTTGCTTCTTTCACATAATATTATAATAATTATGTTTTATGTAAAGCTACTTCATTAATAAAAATTAAGATAATAATAAAAATGCTGCGAAACACAAACAGCGAAAAACAGCGAACGTAGACCAGTTATTACAAATTTCTATTTCTATTAAAATTTTACCAGATAGATTTGAATATGGAGGCTGCTGGTATATTTTAAATCTAAATTTATAAAGTCGGTTTCCAATACAAATTTGACTATGTTAAGAAAATTCCAAGAATTACATATTTTTTTAGATGAGGGAGCTGAGACTTACAAATCAACTCAAACAATAGTCTCTGTTATTATGAATGATTGAATGACTCGAGTTTGATAATAAACGGCCAAACCGCTGAACAAATTGTGCTGATATTTTAAACAGACATCTGGGACCAGTTTTGTGGGTGCTGTTAGGCAAATTCCGTTGCGATTTAAACTCACAATAAATAATAAATTGAAAATAGGCTGAAAATGTGAAGCATTTAATTTAACAACAATGGTTTTTTTCTTGAAGAAATTTGTATTGAATCTTGTTTTCAATGTAAGGCGGTGAATCGTTTATCTATAGCAAGCTTTGAATGTTCTTAATATGCATAGCTATATTGATCAAATATATGCAGCCACTTTAGATTGAACTTGGTCAAAATAATCAACATCATGTACGGTAACGTTTACAATTTACATAACAAATAAAAATTGTATGGTTTTGGCATTATTATTGTTATACTATCAAAATGTTCTTAGCATTTTAAGTAACATGGAATTATTAGAAATATTGCAAACCCATGATTTTATAAATGCAATTATATTTTTTCCAATTTATATTGAACAATTAATTATCTTAAGGGCCTGATCAATTACGTTTTTCTTTTTTCTCAAATATACAACTAAGTCAAAATATAGTGAAGAGCTTTGAAACCTGGCTCTATTAGAACATCAAAACTATTTTTCCCCAAAAAAAATCTGACTGGGAACACGACAAATATTGCCTCTGCAAAATAGTTTCAAACTTCAGTTCACCCTAGCACACCATTCAATGTAGGTAGTTGTGTTTTTGTGACATTAATTTTTAACTGGTTTTCTAGAAGGTTCTGAGAGAAAAAAGAGTTTGTTTTACAATTGTCTTTCTTGCATTTTTTTTAGTTTACCAGTATTTTGTACTGATTTGTACTGTCAAACAAAAAATTTGCAAAAAAGACAGTTATATAAAAACTATTTTTTCTCCCATACACCATCTAGAAAACCAGTTGAAAATTAATGTCACAAAAACACAACGTCCTGCATTGAATGGTGTGCTAGGGAATTAGAAATTAGTTTGAAGAGACAATGTTTGCTGTGTGCCCAATCAGAAAATTTTCAGGAAAAAAAATAGTTTTGATGTTCTAATAGAGCCAGGTTTTAAAGCCATTCACTATATTTTTACTTCGTTGCATATTTGAGAAAATAGAAAAACACGTGCGCCGAGTGATTCACCCTAAGCTATTTATTGACAAGTGCTCCCAGTCAACGACACCTAGATTACTCAAGGAGTGAGGAAGGTTTTTTATTTGAGCCATGAGATTCCGCTGTGTTGATGTTGGTGGAAGGATGATGCTCCCTAAATTGTTTGATTAGTTATGGTCTTGATTTAGATGGGACTAGGAAAGCAACTAAGTAACTTAAAATTTTCGGGTGAGTCATTTGATGTATTAATAAATTATTTGGGAAGACTGAATTGATTAATAATTATATTCATTTAAAAAAATTATTATGTATCTAAAGGCAACCATGAGTATTAATATTACATATTGTTATTGCTATCTGTTAGTTAAATTTGATTGTCTTGTTTTATTACAGGTTTGCCTGTTGACGCAAGTCAAATCCATCAGCCACTGTTAGTTTGTACAGCACACATACACTGGGACCCAGAGTTCTGCGACGTCAAACTCATCCAGACCATGATGCTGTCCAATGAGCTAAAGAGTATATTGGAAGATGCGAGTCACAGTTTTAGGCCAGGACATAAACCTGAAACGACAAACATACAACTGTTACTCTGTGGGGATTTTAATTCTCTACCTGATTCTGGTAAGTAGGGCCTACATTATTTTCTAACTAAGACTTTTACAACTAGGAAAATGCCAAAGTCATTGTTAAACGAGTGAGTGAGCCATGTATTGAGTACCCAGTAACATTTCCTCTCCTCCCCCGATCCATAAGGCTGGGTCTTGTCTCGAGTGAGTGAGCCATGTGTTGAGTACCCGGTAACATTCCCTCTCCTCCCCCGATCTATAAGGCTAGGTCTTTCCTCGAGTGAGTGAGCCATGTGTTGATTACCCGGTAACATTCCCCCTTCTACCCTTACCTATAAGGCTGGGTCTTTCCTCATACCCGATGTCTGTTTAAAATTTCAGCGCAATCTGTTCAGCAATTCGGCTGATATTCGGCATACACACACATAAAAAGTAAATCACACATACACACACTGAATCACTGAAGTGCCATATTTCTCGAATTGTAATTTACTCAGTCACTGTGCTCCTTTGTCTAATTATACTTGTACGGGTATTGTATTAAAATATATAACTACATATTTATTTTGTTACAGGTGTAATAGAATTCTTAACGTCGGGAAGAGTGCCTGCGGATCATAAAGACTTCAAAGCTCTTGTCTATAAAACTTGTCTACAGAAAATCTCTGGATGTGAAAAGCCCAACGAATTCACACATTCCTTTAAATTGGCATCAGCATACAGTGAAGACATAATGCCGTTCACGAATTACACGTACGATATTTTCCTTACTTTTCCCATTAACCAAACTGTTGTTCTAAGTACCCTCAGTTTCATGGTTTAAGGGCCCTAGAAGAGAAATTAGATTTATAGGCTATATTATAGCAATTATTGATTTTGAATTGCTATTAAAAATATGCTATTGGCAATTTATTTGTGATGAAAACAGCAATTGAATATTTCTATACTATTTAAAATATATCTACGTATATATTCATATCCCGGTGTAGTCACTTTTTTAATTTCTGTCTAAAGTACTAGTATATAAAAAATATATAGAGATATACTATATATTTGTATTGTTGGATGAGCGAAGCGAAGACTTCAATTTCACCGACCCCCAAAAAAAAATTTAGCTCGTTTTTTTTTTTTTTTTTCCTGTCTGTTTGCTCTCTACCGGGCAAACGGCATATGCGATCTTGATGAACGTTTTCTCTGAACGTAAAAAAATAAAATCTGCCTGGGATCAAACCCCGGACTTCTGCGTATCACACTAACGCTATGCTGAGACTTGCCACGTTTTTGGGTACAATCGAAGAAAAATTTCTCATGAATATTGTACTTTTACGATTTTTTTTAATTTTTAGTGCGATATTTTCGTGACATTTGGGCTGATTCTGACCAAACGGGTGGGGCTACAACGTTCATATTTCACATGCACATTAAGGTAACGCTGATGTATTGATGTTTGAAAGAAAAAGTTGAAAAAAAAAAACTTTATTTCTATAGATTCTAAGTAACTTTTTCATTTTTTTCTTTCAAAAGTCAATACATCACCCTTACCTTCATGTCCATGTGAAATATGAACGTTGTAGCCCCACCCGTTTGGTCAGAATCCGCCCAAATAGCACAAAAATATAGATAGATTTTAGACCTTTCTCACTGCCTTGTATGAAAACTTCACAGGAGATTTTATACCTTACTCACAGCCTTGTTACAAACAATCAAAGATCCAACAGACCTAATGATTGCTTTGTATGGGCCGTGTTCATATGTTGTTATTATTTTAAATTAATATTAACATTTTATTATTAAAAAGCTCATCCATCAACGCGACTAAAAAAAGCATTTGCGAAGCTTCCTAGTTACTTCAACGTAATACTTTTTAGTTTTTACCTCACTCTGGTGCAAACTCATTTGCTCGGCATCTTCTTTACCCTAACTAACGGCGCTGCACTGAACTTAAATTCAAGATGCCTTGCTTGTTGCTCATTTTGCCTATTATAATTCATGGATTGTGTAGAGTACTGGCAGTGTTGTAAAGTAGCGCGCTAAAAGTAGCGCGCTACTGGTAGCATGCTACTTTCGTTCAGTAGCGGGACGGTAGCGCGCTACTTTAAAAAACGTGGTAGCGTAGCGAGTAGCATGCTACATTTTTAAAGTAGCAGTAGCGAAAATGCCGCGCTACTTCTTTTCAGTCCCCATTTTTTTCATTACGCGACGTCCACCCATTGAACACAACTGCACACATCCCAAGCAGACAAAGTCGTAAATATCTTCGAAGGTCAATCGCCTCGGTCGTATAGTAAACATCCCTTCCCCCCTGCTGCCGCATACTTCACACAAAGATTAGGTGACTAATCTTTGCTTCACATACAAAAACTTTTCCAACCCATCCCTCAAAATCGCCTAATGGCCTCGTTTACCTTGCATTTCATCACGTGGTTGACAAACATGCTATGACCATTCGTTGTTTTGACTTATAGTTTGAAGGTTCAGAAGACTGGTGTGATGAAGAAAATTATAATAACGGAGAGAATCCATGAATGGGCTTCCGTGGCCTACGTACGAAATGAAAATATGTTTATAGTTAAAAGTAAAGAAAGATAATTATAACCGATTCCACAGCAATTAGCTGCCAATACATTTTCGGTAGGACCTACAGACAGACAAATAAGGAACACGACAGGTAGGCCTACAAGTAATTGATGTGTTCTGATGCCTCTCGTGATCTTTCAGTGTGGTAGGCCTACTGTTTGACGTCAATATGGCCATCGAGACATCGACCGGTCATAACATCAAGGTGTTCTCGTAGTCAAATCAAACAAAAAATCAGAAAATTCCATTGTTATTAATTGTTGACAGTTTTATTAAAACCTAGAGAATAGAGATAGCGCAGAGGCTGTCCAGTTTTTTTTATTTTGCTAACAAAAGCCATTCTTAATATCTTATCTGCTTCATTAGCCACTAGAACACCAGTGATAAGGACTATTCCCCCCCACCCCACCCCGACAAAAACTTCAAGTGACAAGAAGCAGATGACGTATTCTCTTGGTTCCTCTGCAAGTGTTTTCTTAATGGGCCGCCCACCCACGCTGGGGTATAAATAGCACTGTCTCTGTCTGTATCATGCTTATACACCGCGACATGATTGTGAAGGTCATTAACACAATATCACTATTGATTGCTATGACGACGACAGACTACATTGCATATACACTATTACGATAATATTTACGAGCTCGTTTTTAATCAGTTATAAAAAATCCCGATTTCTTTCTTTTTGTGACTACCCGAGTCACCCGTGGCCGTGGGTATTGTGTTCGGGTAGGCCATACCCGCCTCGTAAAGAAGTCGTCCCAGGAGTGTAGCCCAGAGTCTTGAAGGCTCGTTGTAATTTTTGTATGTGGCTATGGGCGATCAAAGTTGTGTTTTTCGGAAAGTAGCTCAAAAAGTAGCGCGCTACTTACGGAAAGTAGCGCGAAAGTAGCGCGCTATTTTTCACGAGAGAGTAGCAGTAGCGGTAGCATGCTACTTTTAAAGAATCAAGTAGCGTTTACAACACTGAGTACTGGTAAGTACTGGAGAGTTGTTATTGGGCTAAATCTTGTTATTGAGTTATCCCAACAACTTATATTTGTCGGGTTACTAGTTTTGGCCTTGTTGGTAACCACTAACCGGTGAACATAACTTACCAAGTAAACCTAAACCTATGTAATACAATAATTATTTGTTGGATATAATGGCCCGGGTTATAAATTACTAATTACTAGTTAGAAAATAAGAAAAGTGGTATTTTGTTATCTTGTTTCATTGTTTGTATTGTTAGTCATTTCAAATTTTCTGCACTTCTTCTGGCATCCTTGATGTCAGTGTAAGGTAGTCATTTAGTATTTATTTAGTATTTAGTACAATACATACATTTACGTCTTGTACAACTTTAAAACCCTTCCAGTCTTATCAGAATCTTTTTTCAGAAGCAGTTCCAATGCTGAATATCAATGGTTTTAGAGAGTGTTTGCTTGTTATTTCCTAACTGGCATTGGCCACAGTGCCAGGGCGACATTGCAATCCATCGGCCGTGGCATTCTTAACTGAAAGCAACTAAATTTACATGGGGGGTGGGAGGAGGAAACAGGAGTCCTAACTCTACTGGATGAAAGGAAATTACATGATGGCATGAATAATATCAATTGTGGGCATTTGAAAAGAAGTCCCTATCACTATCAACTATCATATTGAATTGATTACTTTGTTTTGATTTATTTTATTCAAATTACGAGTACATTACATATTGTTTAATGTTTAGTAGGGGCCTGCATAATTATGTAGTATTCAAAAAATAATTACTGACATATCTGCCAAATTGTAATTATCTATGATCATCATGTGTGTATGTGTTATTTTGAGCTATTCTATTAGTAATATTTGGCATAGGTCTACTGAGAGGTGTTATTGTGTTGGAAAACATGTTTTACTTTTTCGAAGATTTGATGATAGGGTTGCCAGATTAGTGAAACTCAAATATGGGACAGTACTTTGCGTAGTGATACTGCCCCCCCCCCCCCCCCCCAGCCGCCGGTGGTGAAAGTTTTTTGGGGAAGGGCCTAAAATGCATTTGAGAGTAATTCAGTGAAAATTTTAAAGCAATATAGTGATTGAAATAGGGAGATAATCAGATAAGGAATGTACAGAAAAGTAAGTAGCTATATAGAACCAAAATTATTATCACTTTATTGATAGGCACATTTCATTGATGATCAGATCATTGATAATTATTGCTTGATTTTGCACTTTGAAGAAGTTTCGAATTGCCTTGTACATAGTTGAAAAACTCTTTGCAAGTTAGGTCATAATTTATAGCTACTTTAAGTTCGGCAGAAATAAGTTCTTGGGAACAACGGTTTCTTGTATCTGTCCATTTATTGTTCATAAGAGAAAACACTCTCTCAGTATGCACATTTGAACCCGGAATACTCATGAAGAAACAGACAGTTTCTTAGGTGGCGTCGCAGCACCATCAACGTTACCATCTTCATTGTCACTCATGTTTAATGTTGTTTATCACTGCCTCACTCACTGAGTTCGAATGCGTTTGTCACACGTACGCCGCGCCCGAGGTTAAGAATATCACGTTACGGCTAGAGACACTCGCTACAATGACTCACCGCGCTAATGATGCACTCGAATAACACCCACCACCTAACCAGCAGGCAGCAGCGGCAGACTGATCAGGCACCAAGGCCGGCCGAGGGGAAGGGATTGGTAACTATACGCCCGCGCGTATTGTTGAAAAAGCGCACACGGACTACTTTTTTCTAAATACGTGATATACTGATCAATGGGTTAGAGCATACGGGACGCGGGAAACACCCATCAAATACGGGATTTCCCGGGTAATACGGGACACCAGGCAACCCTATTTGATGAGCTGGGGCCAACTTTTTTTACAATGTTAAATGTCCATTTAAAAATTCACTTGATAATCCAGACAATTTTACGTAGTCTGACCCACTTTTCGACCTTCAATTTTCATTTAAAAATTTTGATTTTTGGGGCGATGTTTACAAGGGATTAGCACATGTTGCTATCAGAGCACATTTTAAAATCCCATATTTTCCCCTGTGCAACCTTGCAAAATTACTACTAGGAAGCTTCGCAAACTCTATTTCAGGCGCGTTGATGGATGAGCATAATTGGTGCATTGAGATGCCAGGTGTTATGCAGATTTTCTGTTGTTCTGTGAAAAAATCATTACTTAGTAGAATTTTTTTTTTTTAATGAAAAAAATAGTAATTTTAAAAATGAAAAAAATCGTAAAATTGCAATTTTTATGACAAATAATTTTTCGATTGCGCTCAAATTTTACACGAATATATAAATTCATAAAATTAAGATTCTGTAAAAATATCATTACAATCGAATAAAGCATGTATTTGTTATAAGTCGAAGAAATTTAAAAAAAATGAAAACAATCGTAAAATTGCGATTTTCATGTGCAATATTTTTTTGATTACACTCAAATTTCACACGAATATATTTATTCATAAAGTTAAGGTTCTGTGAAAAAATCATTACAATCGGCGGGATAAAGCATGTAGGTGTTATTTTTTTTTAATCGAAAAAAATCGTAAAATTACCATTTTCATGAGAAATAATTTTTCAATTGCGCTAAAAAACGTGGCAGATCTAAGTTTAGAGATTTCGAAGGCCTCCATAAAATTTAATCGCAAGTGGAGTATCGGTTTAGCCGGAATCCTGTTAACAAACACAATAATACAAACAGGAAAAAAAAGAAAAACATTCTGGATTTTTTTCTCCAGTGTAGTAGAATGGAATCTTTGCTACACTCATCCAACAATCCACCTTTTTGATGGCGTATAGTTAAAACCAAAAGCGAGCAATTTTTTTGAAAATGTGCTCTGATTCTAAAATCACACCTTCTTACTTAACATTTTGGTGCAAACCACAACTCGATAGGACAAACGATAATCATAAAGTTTCCAAGCCATCCAGACTAAATATCTGCGTTCTGCATACCAACCTGGTTTTCTGGAGCTCAGCCAACAGTAATTTTGATATTTTGTACTGTGTGATTAATTTCAAACAGTGTATCTTTTGACTATTCTATATATTATGTATGT
Source organism: Sweltsa coloradensis (assembly GCA_024449915.1). Lineage (NCBI taxonomy): Eukaryota > Metazoa > Arthropoda > Insecta > Plecoptera > Chloroperlidae > Sweltsa > Sweltsa coloradensis. The sequence continues at coordinate 124,460 of JAMZAV010000136.1, read as the reverse complement.
AATATCCATAAACATTGTGTTTATCTACAACAAATACGTACTGCAGTGATATTGTAAGGCTAACATGTTGCTATGTATATATCAATCGTTTGCACCGAAAATAGAATGGTTGATCAAATCAATTCATAACTTCACTTTCCATTTGATTCGTAATTAATTATCTATCATTTTTCATTTGATTATTATTAATTAGTAGGGTTGCCGTCGATAATCGAAATATCGATCGATTATCGATATCAGTAATATGATATGATAATCGATTCAAGTATTTTGATATGATATGATATGATTATCGATTTAAATAGTGACATCGATGTTTTCGCGGTTTACCATGCTTAAAAATGACGCGCTGTCGTATCAACGCGCCGATTGGTTGTCGGAGTAGCCAATCGCTGCTCAAGTATAATGCCACGCCCACCGCCGCCAGTGCGCATGCGCTCGCAGCGCGATACAAGGCGATACGAAAACATCGCCCGGCCCGATTGCGATGTATTCAGTACGGCTCGACGTGTTGTGGCGTGAACTTCTCTAGCGTCAGTCTGCCCAATTATATTGAATTCGCGATGTTTCTTCCGTGTTTCTGCTTCCTAGGCTCAATTTGGAATTTGATATGATAATCGATTTGGGTCTATGATATCGATATATTTCGATATGATAATCGATTCGATGCCTCCGATTATCGATCACGATTTTCACATCGAACGGCAACCCTATTAATTAGTGAATAGAATAGTTTTTTAAACATATAGTGTATGCAGCCAAGACGTGATGAGCTACACACTCTGGCACCTTATACAGCAAGCAGAGTCGGGGTGATTTCGAGGTGTCACCCAGCCGTCATGAAACATGATGTGAACTTAAAAACTACCTATCAAAATCAGAGGGATTTAGGTACCTGACAACACATGCCAAATTTGGTTTGGGTATGAACATTCCTTCTTGGTGAAACAATGACTTGAAGCATGCTCAAAATCACTTTAAGGTTGTAGGTTAATACTACTGTCTAATTCGTCAGTTTCAATCGGCCAACAATTCTGACCAAAAGGGTAGGGCTACAACGCTCATATTTTACATGGACATTAAGGTAATGTAGTGATATAGTGTATTTTAAAAGAAAAAGTTCTAAAAGTTTGCTGGAAGGCTTCCAAATAAAGGTTTTAATATAAGCCTTTTACAGGCATATTCTCAACCAGTAACTATAGTTACTTGACAATGATCACCTACATTGTGTACAAAAAGCAAGTCTTTAGATCACTATATATTAGCATTTAAATCGACTTTGTTAAAATTATTATTATTATTATCATCCCGATCGAGATGGACTTTTTAATTTCTGAATTGTATTAAATATTAAAATTATTATATTTTAACAAATAATTTTAAATTGGAGAAGGGTTGACAGGTTGGGAAAGCAAAGAGAACATAAATCCCAGCCTGAAGGGCTGTGGGCAACAAAACTTTTCACCTGCTGCGATGACAACTGCAGCTAATTTAAAGTTGTTACCTTAATCCACAACGCGTTTCGTCCTTCTGGGACTCGTCAGGCAGTAATGTAACTTGAAAAGTAATGAGATCCCACACATAACAAAAAACTTGTAAAAATACAACCAAACCTTACAATGCATTGAGATCTAAAAGAAATGCCAAGCTTATGTACCCTCCTACATTTTCGAAATCTTAATACATAAATTCACTTTGCCCTGTGACTGCATCCTTGCAAAGCTTGGCAAAGTAAATTTGTGCAACCTTTTACATTTAAAACAATAGTTGCAAATAAGATTTTGCCACGCTTTGCAAGGATGCAGTCACAGGGCAAAGTGAATTTATGTACCGGTACATTAAGATTTCGAAAATGTAGGAGGGTACATAAGCTTGGCATTTCTTTTAGATCTCATTGCTTTTGACTGTGTAAGGTTTGGCTGTATTTTTACAAGTTTTTTGTTGTGTGTGGGATGCAGATATACAATAGATTGTCTTTGCAGTATACCCTTCTTTGGCACTGTTTGATATTAGTACATATTAGTATCTAGATTGCTTTGATACAATTTTTTTTTTATCAATTACATATTATAGGCTATAGCATCTGCATTGACTTTTGTATTATTTATGGTATGAAAATTAAACTTATGGTGAAACTTCTGTAACTATTGCAATTTCAAAAACATAACTTATGTCTGGTACCAGCATTCAGATTAGATCGCATGTTTAATAAACAAAAACTCATACTATATTGACATTATGTTGACATTATACATTCTTTTTCATTGCAGGTTTGACTTCAAGGGCATCATCGACTATATTTTCTATTCAAAACAGAGTATGACACCTTTAGGACTTTTAGGACCTTTAGCTCAAGAGTGGCTAAAAGACAACAAAGTTCTAGGCTGTCCACATCCCCATGTACCCTCGGGTTTGTAACTTTACATGTTTTTCCATTCTACATTAATTTTACATTTACAAAACAATGCAAATACCATATTTACCCCATTGCAAGCCTACTTTTTTTGACACTTTATTGCAGTTCAAAATGGCACACCGGCTTGGAATTGGTGGCAAACTTATGAGTATTTAAATGCTACACTTTATTGTTAGATAAACTTTAATCAGGGGTCGGCTTGCATTTGGTATCAGCTTGCAATCGGGAAAATACGTTATTTACTTTTTAAGGTTATGTTGATGTTTATTTTATAAATCTATTTTAAAATCTTATAATTTGGTAGCATCATCAATGTTTTAACTTTTAAGTGCCTAGTATTTTTTACTTTTGTCTACCAAAAAATCAATTATAGGTTCATGGTTATTGTTTAACAAAGTATCACAATTACATTTTACAAAATATGTGTGTATTCAAAAGTCGAATTTGCTTGAAAAGTTCTTAGGGTGCTGGTCGGAAGCATAAGGCTCTACGAGTAGTGAGGGTTCAAACCCTGCATAAAGCATGTTTTTTTTAATCATCCATCTTCATCTATCACCATGCACTCATCGTCTCGAATAGCCTTAGTGTATTAATAGAGATGTTAAGCAATAAAACCATCATCACGTGTAACATAGCTAATAGACTTGTCCCTCGGACAATTAGGTAACACACTTTGCTGTACTATGATGAAAGCACCAGTTTTCATGTCATAAGTTGCACTTACTGGGTTTGTTTTGGGATTACCCATTGAAATCTTCAAATCTTGTGATGTTTTGATTCAATGTGACATTGCAGAAAAGTGTCAACATGGATTTGGAAAACAAAGAAATCAACTTTGATTCATGTGCTACTTCTTATTACTTGTGGCAACCACGGATCAGCCAGGTCTGGAATTTAAGTGTGTCACAAATTCAAGTAACCCCCACTGGCTGGTCACTTTAAAATTTAAATAAAGAAGGCACTCGAGACTTTGATGTTTGCCATTGAACCCCTATACAATGTAAACACACAAGGTTCTTTCTTATATCTTAGTTTGTATTATTTCATTAATTTAGGGTTGGCCTATTAGTACTATTATATAATTGTATTAGTATTATAGTATGTTGGCAATGTTAGTGCACGTAAATCAAAACAAATTCAGTGATTCTACCGAGTTCACTTTTGTTTTGTCACAAATGCTAGTAGCAGCTAGTGTAATTACTAGGGTTGCCATTCGATAATCAATACTCAATAATTAACCGCTTGTGGTTATCAATGAAATGTTATCAAATATTGCCAGTCAAGACATAACAACAAACATACTAGCTTAAGTTGTTTGTTCCCCAGACCACTTCCCACTACTGGTAGAACTAGAGATGCTTCCTACCGTACCTGCAGCATCCAATGGCCTCATCACTCGGAGGTAGCAGCCCTCGCTCACCCACTGCCCCAGAGATCACCCACCAGCCACAGAAGCACTGAGGCAACAGCCATTTCATCATTAGTAAGCAAATCACCATCGAATCAAAAATCTACCTTATGGAACTTTGTGATGTAAAGGATATTTTTAAAGAGTATATTTAAGCAGTACAGAATAATTATTACTATAAATACTGTATAATGAACCGACTCTGGGCAACTGAGTGATACTGTGGAAGTGGATCTTCGTCTGCTGGTCTATTAATAATTGCTCAGAATCAATGGTATTATGAGATGCAGGAAACTGAGTGAGTGTGAGCCAATGGTATAACAATGATTTGACAGATTATTGAATGAAACTTATGTTTTAGTAGGATACTGAATTTATTGAAAGTAGAGTGGTATTATAATGTAATAAATTAATTACAAAATCTATGTGGATGAACTTTGGTTATAGTGTTGTAATAATAGGCCTATTTGAATTGGTAATTGTGTAATAGGTACTACATGATGTAAGATTAGTTAAAGTATTTTTGATTATTGATCTGGCATTGACGACTTGACTACATTTTTTTACAACTTTACGGGATATTTTTTTATGCATTATTATCTTTAATGTATGGTATTTACTATTTTTTATTTGACTGCAATATTTAAGAAATGGTACTATCTTGATACACATCGTTGAGCCTAGTGGTAATATATTATTTATAATAAGTAATTTAATTTCTTTTATTAGTCAAAGCATTGTTCTATACTTGCTCCAACGAAAGAATGCAGATGCTTGGTAGTGGTGGGGTTAGTTTGAATGCGTGGTAAATGGAATGTCGCCTTTGTGAATGAAAGAGAAATAGGTATCTTTTACCAATGCAAGCAAAAATTATCTGAGCTAGATCACAGAGTTCCTCCGTGTGCAAGATCCACGCTGAGCTAGCGTGAATAGAATTGACAATGTTGTTATGTTAAGAAAACAATTTCGAGCTCCCTGCATTCTTTTGTTGGGACCACTATACTAATGCACACAAGGTGAAGTGAACTGTGATACTACTGAGTACTGATTCACAAATTGCAAACATGATACAATGTAGCATTTATATTTTATATCCTCTTACTATGGTATTATTTTGTAGAAAAGCAAGGGTAGGTTACTTTTTGTTGTCTTCGTGCTGAACTTTAATTCAAAATTAGGTTCAAATTCAACTAGTAGGCCTATGTCAAATTGGCTTTCACTAGTGTGTGTTTACTGACCACTGTAAGCTCTCGAGTTTGTAAACCACCTTTCTATACGAACTGACACTTTTTTGTAAACTCTTCTTCCAAGTTAGTAGTAATGCCTCATTTTCTTTTCTTCAGTATATTTATCCACAATCAATGAAGCAAGACTTTACAATTATTATATAGGCCTATAGTAGCCTTTATTAAATTGACATGTCATCTTACCAATCTGATAAACATGCAATGCATTGACAAAGTAAATGTTGTTAATCGGTACTGAATGAAAATAATATGATAGTAGTATTTATCAGTAGTTAACATTAATATAAAGTATATTATATTGTGGGTCATACTCATCGTCCTCCCATCTATTACTTTTGTGTGATCAAATTTTTAGACAATCTGGAGTAACATTGACATTTGCCTATATGTATATTGTAACATTTAAATGGATTTATTGCTACTCTTATCACCGTTTTCTCCAGTAGAGATAGATAGTATATAATACGGTTGCTGTTCTATATGAATTTGAATGTCGATAATCGCGCATGTGCAATTGATTATCGATTGATAAATATCGATATTTGTTACGTCGATCGATAATCTATAATCAAATAAAAATTAGGCCCATACTTTTTTGCATACCGACGCGGACCGTGGACCTTTTGCGAGTGCATCCTTATGTTCCTTCTATTTGCTCAAAACAGGGTTTTTCCACGCTAGCGACCGCTTATACACAAGACCGGCCCCTCCCGCGCGAGGCTGGCCGTCCCGACGAGAGCGCGTTACGTAGTGTAAACAGATGCTACCTGGCTCGTGTGTTATCTTTGTGAAACTCGTGCTCATGTTGTGCTTCTTGGAAATCTTAGTTCTGTGAAGTTCCAGCTTTTCAGCTTTTTTTTTTCAACAGCAGTTTCAACTTTTGTTGTGATTGTCATTCATTCATTTACAAGATATTATCAGTTATTCAATGCTCCGAAATTTATTACTACGTGACCAGATGAATAATATTCGATATTACTTTGGAAGACGACGTAATAATGGTCTGAGAGAACTGATAAGATAGCCTAATATTATCGTAGCTCTACGGAATGAAGTAAAGCTACACCGAGCTGGCGCGGGGTGGGGAGGAATGCATTTTGATAGATGTTTGTGTTGACCTTGAGTGGCGTACTACAATATTGGTTGTGAGGAGGCGAGGTTGAGCAATCGGCGCCTGCAGGCGCGGCGAGTGAGGCCGCCCAGCAACACATGCAATCTGCCGACACTGCAGCAGGGCAGGAGCGATGTGTTGCGCCTTATGCGTGTTGTAGATCTTGCAGTGGACGAATTTTTCACGGAATAAAGCGAATATTGTCTTTTGACTGGAAATATTTTATTAAGTTCTGCAGAGCAAGCGGTTTATTACAAAATTTCGGAAGGGCGAGTTATTCGATATCGATTTATCGATGATCGATTTGGGAAATAATTTTTTCGATCGATATATCGATTATCAGACGGCAACCCTAGTATATAATATATAAGTTGGAATGAGTTAAAAAAGCAATCTGATCTTCAATGTTTTCCTCATTTGCAGGCACTGATTTTATTTGGTAAGTTCCCAAGGGATAACTGAGATAATAGGTTAAAAGAAAACAAAGGCAATAGAAGATCATCTCTTACAAAATTAAATAATTTGTGTTTTCTCACAAAAACATTTTACATAATTTGGAAAGATGCACTCTGGCTCCATAAAACTTACACACACTCCTTCTCTTCTAATAAACTTACAGCAAGGAGCTCAACTTGAACTTTGAGGAAATTTGGTGAAAATTAATTAGGATGACATCCCAGCTTTTCTATTGGTATCCAAAACATGGGCAATGGACTGGTATTGGGTTAAATTCTGACTGACAACAGAAGTATCACCACAAACTGCGGTAAGAAGGATGACACAGGGTTACTTAAGACATAACAGTGTGGTTCAGAAACTACTAGAGTCAAGCGGAGGAAGTTGACTACAACAAGAAGCATAGCTATTAATGTGATCTACCAGCATTGTAAAAATAAAATTTGGTTTCAAATCCTTGCAAAAGTCTGTAATAAACTGGTCTATTTGTCCTACTTATTAAAGGGGCTATTACTAGGGTTGCCGTTCGATACGAATTTCAGTATCGATAATCGGGCCAGTTAAATCGATTATCGATCGCGATAATCGATTCAAAAAAATATCTATCGATAATTGATAATTGAATCAAAATAAACGTTATTTCTCGCATTATCGTCGTCAACCATACTAAATAGTAAATATGTAAAACTATTGAGTATTTTTCGTACCTATTTATTAAAGATTAGGCTCTAGGCAAGTAGCCTACTTGCCCTAGGCTAGCCACACGCATAGGCCTAAGCCTAGGCCTAGCCCTAAAAACATCACTGACAACATAGGCCTAGGTCTATAAATAGTCTGAGGCGGCGGCGAAAGGGAGGCCTAGGCCTATTTTGCGTGATATTGGAATATTTTACAATCCCATTCCGTACCTATCAGAGTTTCCTAACATGATTAAAATCAAGTTTATTCACTTCCAGAACACACAAACAATACCAGTAAATGCGCGATGCCCCGTGTCAGAAATAAACACCATTTTTTATTGGTTTGGTCGCATCAATATTACTATCATTTCCTATCAAAAGTCTTGACGAAAGAATATGGGAAAGAATATTCAATTGAAGCACTCTTGACTGGTATTTATTTAATGGCAATGCGTATTTATTTGATGGCAAAGCACAAACACTTGCAGTGTTCGATCAGATGACATACTTTGTCTACTTCGAACGTTATGATTGGTCGGAACCAAAGTTGATAAAGAAGTAAACTTTTAGTTGGACCGATAGAAGCGCGCTCCATCGGCAGTGCCGAAAACTACTTGACGCGCGACTTGGTGGCTCGATCGGTCGAAGCCGCGTAACCAGCGATAAATTCAAATTTTCTGTCGGAAGAGCCATTCGGTTATCGGAATATCGATAATCGATTCGGGAGACTGAATCGATTATTGATCGTTTCGGAGAATAATCGTATCTATCGATATATCGATTATCAAACGGCAACCCTAGCTATTACCCTAAAAAATTATTTTTTACCACTTAATCCATAGCATAATACTACACTAAAATGAGCGTTTTCAAAATTAAATCTTGTAACTGTGATTTTACACGAATTTTTTCATTTTTTTATACAGAAATTTGCGAAAATTTGCGTTTTGGGAAATTTTTAACCTGCTTCGTTTTTGTTCCACATAGATACTAGAGCATCGTACCAATCTAAAATGGCCCTTTATAACATCGTGTCTTGAAACTGCACAAATATACACTCAAAACATGCAAAAATATGCATTCCAAAATCACACCCCTTCTTGATAATCAGTATATTTTGACCGAACCACTTGCCCAAATTACAAAACAAAAAATAGAGGATTTACAGAAAAAGGTCAATAATGGCCAATATTTGTTTGGATCAAAATCCTACAAGGTCACGGGGCACAAAGATCGTGCCCATGTTATTTCTTGGGGGAGATTTTTGCCGATAGGACCTAGCTCAAAAAATACCAAGTTTGACAAAAAAAAATGGGTCATGGTGCAACCATCAATTTTTCTGTTTATTTCTTAATTCATAACTAGTTAGCCTGAATGAAATATATTTTTTGAGTTTTGTGGGTGAATATCCCTTTTACAAGATACCAACAAAAATATATTCTTCCTACATCGAAGTAAAGCGGCCTATCATTGAATGGAACATAACATACCACTCACCAGTATATGCAACCACAAGGACCTTGAGGTACTTGTATGGGAATTCATTCCCTTTTCATCATATTTTTAAATCATAATACTTAGATACTCTAGGTAGGCCTATGTGATTAGTATATGGAAATCAATCCAGAAATTTGAAAAAATACATCTCAGTGGGATATCGGACCCCGGTCTTCCAATTGGGCAATTGCTAGTCGGGTACTTTTCCCCTAAGCTACCGAGACGGTTAACTTCATTACATCTGGATTGTTAATGCATTGTAGAACTTAATAGATTGGAACAGTACTACTACGAAAGTTGAAAGTTGAAACTGACCAACTGGCAACTAACCATGATTTATAATGCCATTACCTAATTCAGGTATGAGCGAGGGTTTATTCCTAAATTTCATTAATCGGGGTAGGTGTAATGTGATTAGAGTGGCCAAAATGCTAGCTTAATGCTTACAAAAAAGAGTTTTGGATATCGAACCAAACAGCTTACCTGGTTAGTGCCTGCAGGGTTCTTGTAGATGATGGAAACATATAAATAAATAGACTACGTATGTATACAACAAGAAAAATATCTAAACTAGTATTCAAACAAAAGGTGTCACTGTCATAAAAACATAATTGAATTAAAAACATATTTCTATTCCTACTAGGCCATCAGTGATTGTGTGTCAAAACAGTATCAAACTTCAACTTATATTGTAATTACAATTGTGCACTTTTGATATACAACATAGAATGTGGTTTAGGACCAAACTTATTTTCAATACTTATTTTTATTTGTTGTGACTGTCTATAATCTGATGATTGTTGTTTGTAGGTAATCTAGACCCTACATATATTTTTCAAAATGAAATTATATTACCGGCTATGTGGTAAGGTAAACAAACACACCTCCATGCAGACATAACATTGCAAATATGACCTAAATAAGCCTAATAGTATATTTTATTTGTAATTTTGTACTTATATCCATTGAGGTGCACCAGTTGATCTCTACCAACATACTGCCAACATTCACAAATTCTTCATAAATGTAGCATGAATGAACAACACATTTTTCACTAAATCAATGTTTTGAAGTCCATCTAGTATTCCAGCTGTTGTTAGATGCAGGGGTAGGCCTACTCAGAAAATTATCGAGTTATTTAGCACGCATTAATTGATACTTGTGAAACCATTGTAAATCAATTTCAATAATACCATAGAATAGCTATTTTTGGATCACATTAATATTAAATATAACCATATATTCATTTCAGTATTGGCTACCAGAGTATAGAACAAGCAAGTTGGTTTTTGATAGCTATCTTTTGTAAAGTTGGTAGCAAAACAAGTTAGAACAATTCGATATTTTTTTAATATTAGCATATTTTGCTGCCAAATGGAACATACCGGTACATTGCAAATCACTGCACAGTGACAGTAGCTCGAGCCAACTTTTTTAGTACTTTACTTTGTTAAATGTCCATTTAAGAGGAGTCGCTGAGGCTGGCGCAGAGATGAGTTAAAGAGCTCAGCTTTCAGTTTTTTCTGGGTAAACGGTAAATAATATCGGTATCATATTTCACATCAACGTTAATAAAGAATCAATCTATGAGATCCAGTATGCGTATTCCTAAATTAACTAACCCATCGGCTTACCATTAAAATTCGCTGCGCAGTGCCCCTGAAATCCATTTATTTTTTACGAAATGGGGTGCAGAGCGCACCTCAGCGAAAAATTCACTGCTCCTACAAAAATAGCCCGATTTACTTGAAATAAAAACTAAAATATAGCCTAAATAAATGTCTAGGGTGTATGAACTTTCCTACGAATTTTTCTTGGTGTCAAAATATCACACCCCTCATCTTCGTCATATCCTTTAAAATATTGCAAATTGCCGTAGCCGCCATAGCGCGCCGCCGCCATACCGCCTACGAATGCAAACATAATCTTTCCTTCAAGCATAGACAGGCTAAAACTTGACCGAGATACGAGCCAAACACATCGTTGGATGCAGCGAAGTGCGTGGAGTACATTGAGCGCAATCTCTTGGTGATTGGACGAACCATTCTCATACAACGACCGATAATGTAGCGCGCTGTTCCAGCCCGTCGATCCGACGGCCAGGTAATTTGGCGGTCATTTCAAACAGCCCGTCGATTCGACCGGCGAGTAAGCCGATGGATGGGTTAATTTAAAAAATCTTCAAATCTCCATAAATTACTTAATTTTGGTGCTTTGTGAATTTATTCCTGGTGTAAACTACATATTTTTAACACAAATAACATACTGGATATCAACTTCTAAATCAATGTGAACTTGCAGGTTATTTTGGAAAAATCACAGGATAAATGGTTTGATGGGAATTTCAATTTCCTGAATTGAAATCCATGTTTTGGATTTCCTATTTTTTCACTTTTGGATCTTTGTGGCTTATTTTTTGCAACCAAGTGTGGATATTAACTTTAGTAATTATTAATGCAAAATTTGGTAATGAATAATGATATTACCAACCGTTCAGCAGAAATCATCAATGCCTGAGTGTGCGCATTTTAGTTGGCCAAGCTCAGCGTCCCCTCTTAAACATCCCTTGATAGACAAATCCAGCACATTTCACATCATTCTAGACCACTTTTTGTCTAACTTTCATCCAAACAATCAAACAATTTGAAACTGTAGGATATTGTTCCGGAAGAATAATAATAGGTATATGCACATTCTCTCACATCACACATTTTCAATCTCACTTTTCAAAAACATGTCTCCTACGTTTAACTTGGCAAAGTACTACTACAAGTTGTCTATTATGGCACACACTACCAGTTACTAAAAAAAAATAAGTACATAATCTTGTGAAAATATACTCTGCTTGAAACCTAATATAATTTTACATTTTAAATTGTTGGCCCAAAAGAGTTCCATTAAATACAAAATGCATTAAGGCCTGGTTTGCCAGAGCTCCTCCAACAGTCTTTATGTGGGTTTTGTAACTTAAATATTATCCCAATCATCTGATATAATATATACATGATAATATACATTTGAGTTGTTTATGACTCTATGAACCAAGTAAGCTCATCCATCAACATACCAACATCAACATAGGCTGGGCTTTATGTTCTCTATGCTTTCCCAACCTGTCAGCCCTTCTCCAATCTAAACTTAACTAGCCGGTTGGCCTTTTCCACAATTTGTAATACCGGTAACTTTTAAAAGTGTTTGCTAAGTGGCCTAGTTTATTACTACTAGTATTTATTGGGTGAGCTTAGCAAGTGAAGGGTTGAATCAATTTGACTACTGTACTTGGAGGAAAAAAAATCTTTCCTATGTGTGTGCTCTCTACTGGTCAAATAGGCCTAGCTACTCTGATCTTGACAAAATTTTCAGGGACCTTCAAAATCTCCTCGTTTTTAAATGCAATCAACGCAGACCTTCCCCTTTCAGCTACATGGTTGGTTAGTGGTTACTCTATTTCATTACATTTTCAGAAAACCTTTATTATGATTACCTATTATGTATTATTATCTGTATCTGTAACTGCTGAAGCATTTTTGATCAAATCAAATTAATACTTCTCATGAAAGAAAACCAAATCACACTTGTATATGATTTTTAAGTTTTGTTCAATTTTGTAGAAACAAATTAAAATCTCATAAACTTAAAAGTTAAATTGTGTTTTGTTGATTGGTAGGTCTATATCCAATATCCATAGAGAGTTAGAGACTAACACATCTTGACACTATAGTACTTAGGCCTATATATTTTTTAAATAGCAATAAGCTGCATAGTACATTTTTTTAATTGTATGATTATTACTCAATGCACCAAAAACACTTGTCCATAAACACCACTGTAGCTATGACACCATCTTTCATAACAAAATAATATCTTTGTAATTTTTTTATTATTGTTTCCGCCGCGTTGTTGGATGAGCGTAATTGGTGCATTGAGCTGCCATGTGTTATGCGGATTTTCTGTTGTTCTCTAAAATAATTATAACTAAGTTCTAGATTTTTTTTAAATTGAATTGAATTAAATAAAAAATAAACTATTTTTTTTAATTAATCATAATTTTTTAAAAAGAAAAAAATTGAAAAATTGCGATTTTTATAAGAAATAATTATTCGATTGCGCTCAAATTTCACACGAATATCTAAATTCATAAAATTAAGGTTCTGTGAAAAAATCATTACAATAGGATAAAGCATGTAGGTGTTATAAGTCAAAAAATTGTTTTAAAAAAGAAAAAACCCGCAAAATTTATATTTTATTTTCATGAAAAATAATTTTTCGATTGCGCTCAAATTTCACACGAATATCTTAATTCAAAAAATTAAGGTTCTGTGAAAAAAAATTGATATCGGATAAAGCATGTAGGTGTTATAAGTCGAAGAAATGTTTTAAAAATCGAAAAAAATCGTAAAATTGCGATTTTCATGAGAAATAATTTTTCGATTGCGCTCAAAAACGTGGCAGTTCTAAGTCCAGAGATTTCGAAGGCCTCCATAAAATTTCATGGCAATTGGAGTATTGGTTTAGCCGGAATCGTGTTAACAAACACACAAAAAAAAAAAAAAGAAAAAAACATTCCGGATTTTTTTCTCCAGTGTAGTGAAATGGAATCTTCGCTTTGCTCGCTACGCTCATCCAACAATAATTGCAGTTGTGGTATCAGTAATCATTGACATAAGAATAGTGAGCAAAGTGAAAACATTGTTTGACACCCCTCAGAAAAAAAAACATTTAAGTGTTTTTTACATATTTTCAGTGTTTCGTTGTTCTCTATTGCCATTGGTCAACAACTATTTCATTCTTGGTAGAATATTTAGTGAACACTCCATGTCTAAGACCTTAGACCTGCCACGATTTTAGTTTCATAGAAAAAAATCATTCATAATAGTCATATTTTAATGTTTTTTTTTTCATTTTGTAATTTTTTTTTATATCCTATGCCGAAAGCTTGATTTTTCAATTATTTTTCTTCCTGGCTATCCAGTAAATATGTGCTTCCTTCTCTGGCCCGCTCAGGTTATTTGACAGTGGGCGTCAATGTCAGATTTAAGTGCGGCGCAGCTGAGGAGGTGCGCTCTGTCCTGAAAACCCGATGTACATAGTTTGCAAGTTGCTGGTTCCTTTGTGATTTGAAATCGACACAGGTGGTGCTGCAGGACGTCATGTCCTGTGGCCAGCCGGAACTGCGCTGTTGCCACCTTTCTTGTCCAGGATTTGTCTGGCCCTTTAAGTACCTCGTCCCGCCATGGTTTGTGATACATCTTGGCCTCTTGAAGTCTTCCATAGGATGTCTTGAGGCCCTCCTTGGCAAGGTTTTTGGCAGAGTTATAGGAGATACTCGCCGTGTCAGGGGCAGACTTCTTCGAGCCCAACTTGGCTAGCGCGTCGGCCTTCTCGTTGCCTAGGATGTTGCAGTGGCTGAGCACCCATTGAATTTTAAGCACTTTTCCATGCATCACATTTTTTATTCAACTCATTTTAAGGGACAGGGATACTTCTTCACTTTTTTCATCTGACAGATCTTCTTGATGGCAGCCTTGCTGTCAGAGATATGACAAATTTTGTCTTTTTGAGTAGAAAGGTAGGTGTTTCTGCAATTTTCTCTGCTGCTCTGGAGATGGCATTTATTTCTGCATCAAAAATGCTCGAGCCTGGTGCCATCAGGTGTGCCTCTTCAAAGAAGATGCAGTGGAAGCCAAAGCCAGTATTCCCCCCGAGCTGTCTCAGGAGTCGTCCGTAAAGACATGCACCCATTCGGATATTGGGTAGTGCTTCTTCAGATGCGCTTCTGTAAGCACTTTCAGCTCGAGCTGGCTTTTTTCCTTCTTCTTGCCCATACCTTCCACTTGAAGATTGAAGTCAATTTTGATGGTCGAGTTTGGAAGGCTATTGACATCTAGGCTGGCAAGCTTTTGTCGAGGATGGTGCAGCAGGTCCGGACAGTGCTCCGTTTTTAGGAGTGTTGTCTTTTGGGCAAAATTTGTGTGTCCTGTTGCGCTCGCCGTTGGAAAGGCAAGCCACTTTTTCATGCAGTATGATAGCTTTCTGCTCTAGTCTCTGTATTAGGGGCTCTATACTTTACAGTAGGCTTCCATTGCCGCCACCGGTGTTGTCTTTACGGCACCGCTGGCGAGTCGAAGGGCCTGATTCTGGATTTTGCCGAGTATATCAAGGTTATGCTGCGCTGAGGTGATAAAAACTTCTGCTCCGTACTCAAGGACCGGACGCACATAGGTCTTGTAGGTGAGAACCAGTGTGTCAATCCTGGCTCTCCAGGACACTCTGGCCGCACAATGCATCAGACACAGCCTCTTTTTGGCTTTCTCAGCAGTTTTCTCGAAATGGGCCTTGCCAATGTCTTCTTGTCGAGGATGGCTCCAAGGTAGGTAACGTGCTCCTCTTTTTTGAGCTGCTGTCCCCCGATGTACAGCTCGAGAGTTGGGTCTTCGTGTTTAAAAGTGAAGACCGTGTAACACGACTTGTTAGGGTTCACCATGAAGCGACGGGATGCACTCAAGTGGCTAAACATTGTTGTTACATGCACATTGTTGAAAACATTTTCATTCTTCAGGAGACTTTAGGGAAACTTAATACCGCTAGTGCTTTTGTTATAGAAATCAATCCAGAAATTACCAAATGCATCTTGTTCAGGTCTGTGTTTTTGTATAAAATCAAAGTAGGTACCCCATAATATTTCTCATGAAAATCGATCGTTTACAAATGGTTTTTAAACACCACATGATTATGTTGCTAAACGAAACACTGTTTCTTGTTTCTCAAAGGAAAAGTTTGTAAGGTTGCCAGTTGGACACCTATTGAACTAGTCCAGGGCTACCACCAAGTCAATTTTTTTATCCTTGAAAGATACTTAAAAAATCCTGAGAAATCCTTGAAAACAGTTATTCAGCATTAGCGTATTATAACCGCGAAGGAATGTTACAAATTTTCAGGTTTCATACCAAAATATGTTATGCCAGCCTGATTTTCGAGAATCTAGTCAAAATTACGTGCAGACAAACGCATAAGAATCAGAATTTTCTTCCAATATATTTTAACGTTTTACTTTTAGACCTACTCACCATAACTACCACTTGCAGTAAATGTTAGGCCTATGCAGTCACTTATGTTTATTTTTACTAGTACCTGATGCTTTTTTACTGTCTACATTGCTTTTTTTGGCTGAATTTAAAAAATGTATTAATTTAATGTATTTTTTTAAAGACAGTAGAAAATCCTAAGATTTTGCCCAAAATCCTGTTATCCTTGAGACACTCTAAAAATCCTGAGAAAAGGATGAAATCCTTGAAAGTGGCAACTCTGAACTAGTCCTATAGACTTTTATCACTAATTAATGGTATTTCCATACTGTGTTAAACTAAGCTTACTTTCCTATTAAAAAATATAATTCTATGTTAATAATATAAAAGCAAAACAAAATTAGAAGGACATAGGGTAAGATTACTCAATTAACCAAAACTGCTCATCCATCAACGTGAATTTAGGTGCAATGGTTAATGAAAAATATTAAAACATCGGTCCGAGGGCGATATGATAGCCTTAAAGAACTGTGAATTAATATTTCTAGAATTTCAGGTAGGTGCTGCAGAATACAGATCCATTCCTTCACATATTGAGAACTAATGCCCATTCTTTGTTGCCGGAAGTTTACCAATGCATTTCACCATTGGGTGCAAACTTCTTTTCATGGTGGTCTGACAAGTCTATTGAAACCGAATCAAAATCTTGCGTTTAAAACTTTAAAAATGTGATTTTGGACACCAGTAGTTATTGGTAGTAACCATATGCAATTGTTTATTGAAATTATTTTTGGACTGCGACCAATGAGCATTAAAGGCTAGAGATGCTAGGGTGTGGAACAAACATATTATATACTGAACAACATATAACTAACATATTTTCTATTAACTATTACGTATGTGACAAAATAAATATGAACAATCCACACCTTTCTAACTATAAACAAACTGTAGTCTATGCTATAGTAGATTGTCATAATTCTTGATAAATATTATTTGTGTTAGTTTTAATAACCTTGCATATATGTGCTTGGAATTTGATGACATGTGGCCAATACTGGAGTCAATATTCAGGTGTTACATTTTGAAAAGTTTTATTATATAATTAGTACCAGTAATTAGTAAAACATTGTGGATTTGAGTGAACAGAAGAATCAAATGTCCACCATGGAAATGTATCTCATTAACTTAGTATAGATTTGCAGAATATGAAATTATGTCAGTCTTCAACTTTTAGATCTTGTACATAAGAAGTAAGGTTATTTTATTTCCCATTTTATTGAAATTGCTGATGAACTATTCATGACATAAGAACTAAAACGGTCCGGTGCTGGTTTATGATGTATATTTACATTTTACATACACATACATAATAGTATTGTGTTACAGTTACCTCATTATATGTGTGCACTCTCGTCACAGCACAAGCCTACACCTGATGATTTTCCGTTACCTACATGTTGTTCTACAACAACCCATTGATGTTAACCAGTTTATTTAGTCATGCTCACTGAGTCAGCACTAATTTCATGTATTTTAATTTTATAGTATTATTATTACTAGGAAGCTTCGCAAACGCTTTTTCAGGCGCGTTGTTGGATAAGCGTAAATTTTTTTAAACGAAAAAAAGCGTAAAATGAAATTTTCACAAGAAATAATTTTTCGATTGCGCTCAAATTTCACACGAATATATTAATTCATGCAATTAAGGTTATGTGAAAAATCATTACAATCAGATAAAGCATGTAGGTGTTATAAGTCGAAGAAATTTAAAAAAAAAAAAAAATCGTAAAATTGCGATTATCACGAGAAATAATTTTTCGATTGCGCTCAAATTGCACACGAATATATAAATTCATGAAATTAAGGTTCTATGAAAAAATCATTACAATCGGATAAAGCATGTAGGTGTTATAAGCCGAAGAAATTTAAAAAATCAAAAAAAGTCGTAAAATTGCGATTTTCGTAAAAAAAAAAAATTTTCGATAACGCTCAATTTCACATGAATACATCAATTCATAAAATTAAGGTTCTGTTAAAAAATCATTACAATTGGACAAAGCATGTAGGTGTTATAAGTCGAAGAAATTTTTAAAAAATTGTAAAATTGCGATTTTCATGAGAAATAGTTTTCCGATTGCGCTCAAAAACGTGGCAGTTCTAAGTTCAGAGATTTCGAAGGCCTCCATAAAATTTCATCGCAATCGGAGTATCGGTTTAGCCGAAATCGTGTTAACAAACAGACAAAAATACAAAAAAAAAAGAAAGAAAGAAAAAAAACACTCCGGATTTTTTTCTCCAGTGTAGTGAAATTGAATCTTTGCTTCACTTGCTATGCTCATCCAACTATGTACCTAGTAATACAATATGGAGGTGAGATATTTAAACATAGATAGCCTATTAATTAAGGGTGTGTGGGTCTGGGTACCCAACATTTTCGTTCAGGTTGAGTATTTGGGGACCGACCGGAAAGTAAAAAGGGAGCAGTTTTTGAATTTTTAATTAAGGAATTTATTTTTAATTTTTAAGAAAGTCAGTGTATTAATATTTTTGTCTAATCACTTCAATTTGTGAGCAGGAGAGTGAGCATTTTTTCCTTTTTTCTTTTTTTTAAACTAGGCCTAGTTTCAATTTTTGTGTAGCAGCACAGTGTTTGGCCTATTATGAAAATCCAAACTTAGGTAGGTACTGCAGTTTATATTAACAAACAAATTTCTATCCAAACTAGACTTAATTGACAAAACCTCTGCATGCACAGCTTGAATTCTTGTTATCATTGAGTTTGCACTGATAAAAATAAGTGCTAAAAATAAAATTTCATTGAGGTTACCGCTGGCGCTGTCAGATGTTTTTGTAGAAAACCATCACCAGTCTTACCAAATTTATCAATCTTGGAAGTCCTGTGTACTGTAATTCAATACTTCAATTTTTCCATAGGTATCATTTTTCACAATCTTGGCTAAATCAAGATAAATTGAATTAGTATACCCAAACCCAACAAATATCTAATGTCAGCGGGCATTTTACAACCCTACAAAAAAATCAAAAAGTGCTACCCACACGCCCCTCGTTTTAAGTATCTCATACTCAAAAAATAAATTTTATACAGGCTAACTAGTAGTTATGAATTCACAGAAGAAACAAAAAATTATTGGGTCTCTTATGATAACTCAAAAAAGTTTTGAACTAGCTTATTCTCAAGCTAGGTCCCATCATAAGAAATAATAACATGGGACGATCTTTCCTTTCCTTGGAGGATTCTAAACAAAATTGTAATTAACTAATTATTGACATACCTACTTGCAACCTTTTCTGTTAAATTTGGGCAAGTGGTTCGGTCAAAATGATCCTGATTACGTAGAAGGGGTGTGATTTCGGAATGTATATTTTTTCTTTTGCATGTTTGAGTGTGTATTTTTGCTTAGTTTCAAAAAGCGATTTTATAAAGGGCCATTTTAGATTGGTACGAGGCTTTAGTATATCTATCTTTTCAGTTCAGTTCAGTTTTCGGTTCAAGACAATTATTTGGATTCGATTCGACCCACCTACAAATAACAGTTGGAACTGGTTTATCACTGGTTATATTATTATATTTTACAGTCTTGGGGAGAAGCGCGCTACATGTAGCATGCTACTGTTTGTTACCTGTAGCAGAACCAGCTACTTTATTGAGGGGGCATATTGTAGCGGTAGCATGCTACAATTTTTGAAGCGTTAGCGTGATATTTGCACGACTTTTTAAAGGGGCTATTAACCCAAAACATTATTTTTTACCACGTAATCTATAGCACAATACTACACTAAAATGACTGTTTAAAAATTATATCTTGTAACTGTGATTTTATATCAATTTTTCAATTTTTTTGATCCAGAAAATAGCAAAAATTGGTGTTTTGTGAAATTTCTTAAATCAACTTTAACATGCATCTTTTTTGTTCCACATAGTTACTATAGCATCATACCAATCTAAAATGGCCCTTTATTTATTTTATTTATCTATTTAACGTCTATCCTATTCAGTTATAGAAACTGATTTACAAAGGAGGACAACTAAATAAATCTAATTACATAGATGCAGACACAACAATGAACTACATTTAAGTAAAAATTTGAAATAGTAATATTACAACAATGCATTAAAAACTCAACAAATTTGATAACAAATAAAAAGGATATTATAAGCATTTTATTTTTTAGTAATTTAACTGACAACTAGGTATAAATATATATAAATGGAGATTTGTAACATCGTGTCTTGAAACTGGGCACAAATATATTCTCAAACACGCAAAAATAACCACTTGCCCAAATTACAAAACAAAATATAGAGGATTTACAGAAAAGGCTGTAGAGTACGTCAATAATAGCCAATATTTTTTTGGATCAAAATCCTCCAAGGTCACGGGGCACAAAGATCGTCCCAATGTTATTTCTTATGGGAGATCTCAGATTTTTGCCTATGAGACCTAGCTCGAAAAATACCAAGTTTGACAATTTTTTGGGGTCAATGGTGGACCCAATAATTTTTCTGTTAATTTCTAAATTCATAACTAGCTAGCCTGAATGAAATATATTTTTTGAGTTTAGCGGTTGAATACCCCTTTAAGTTCCAGCGCCAGCAGTCCCAGTACGACATAAAGTCAAAAGTCGGCACTGCAAACTAACTTGTAACGCTCGCCGCTGTGTCGCGAATGTTCCCGAGTCTCCGAGTTTCGCGTCATATGCTCGCCGACCGTGTAAGCCAGCCCGTAATCTTATCTCACTTGCACACATGGTTGCTCTCCCTCATCCAAAGGATGCTAGCGATCTGTCACATCGGGTGTTCGTAGCTGACTTTACCAAAAGTATTTCGGGGTCGTAAACAAAGATGTATCCACAATAATGAGAAGTTGGGTTATTGATTTAGAGCGTAATCCGCTCAATAATTACGCCAATCATCTGTATTGCACATTAAAATGAAGTGATTAGTGTCTTATAGTTATATCCCCCCTCCCGTGGGACATTCCGGCCTATAGGCCTATCGCTATTGTCCAGCACCAGTAGGCCTATTCCGAACCTCGCTAGAGTTGTTTGTCGCATTCTTCTGCAATTATTGCGCGAAAAACTTATTGTCGACAAGAAATGCAATATGAATGTTTCATTGGGCCTAGAATTCTTAAAATACTAGGGCCTAGCTAGCCTAAACGTTGAAAGAACGCCTATCGCAATGGAAACCGAAACTATGTGCTTTCATCACACGATCGAGTCGACATAAATGGAGTCAAAAATCATCTCGGCACGACGTCAAAAGGCTTATAAAAACGGGATAATTTTGAGATCACGACACACCCTGATTAAACACGAACATGTAGCGGAAAAGTAGTGCACTATATTTCTTGTGTAGCGCGAATATAGCATCGCTACATCTGGAAAAGTAACAAAGCTACTTTTTTGGGATATGTAGCGTCAGCGATAGCATGCTACTTTTAAAAAGTAGCGTCCCCAAGACTGATATTTTATAAGCTAAAAATGTCAATAATAGATCTACGTATATTTTTAAAACATTGAAAAGGGGGTATTTATTTTATTTATCACAGCATTTCACTGACATTCATGAAGAGCTAAAAAGGCTTTCAAATACTACAAATTTGTCAACTTTCTAAAAACTAGGGTGTTATGCAAAGGTAAAATCATTGGTACTACTAGTAGGCCTTGTCCAAAAGGAATTTGTGACGTAATCATTCAAATGATATTTTTAACTGATACATTCACGTGCTGCATGTGCTCCACCTCCTTATAAGTCCACTGGCAATGACAACTTCATAATTATTGGATTAGTGTCAAGTCAAGTATCAACATCTGTATTGAATGGTTCTTGATCTCCACTTCCTAGGAAATTTATTTTGTTTTTGAAAGAGTTTTGTGTGCCATACACAAAAAGGCATATGAAATATGTACACAATTCTGTACCCCTTCCCATTGTCAACAACGTGATGCTTGAAATTTCACACGTACCCGTACATCCTAACAAAGGTGATGAAGATGGTAGACAGGTGTAAATTACAATCTCCTTCCTAGTCTAGTGCCAAATACATTGGCAAAATGGACTTACGAAAGAAGGTATTTAAGTTGAACTTAAAAAAGGAAAGTTGATCCTTTTCTTTTGCAATTTTGGCGATTTGGCGATCCCAAACTGCACTGAACTGAAATAAACCAAAATTCCAAATTTGGTTTTTGGTTCAGGAAAAACATACTACTATTTTTCGTTTTGAATTGGTTTGACACCCTGTTTTATTTCTTGCATAGTTAAAAGAGTTCATAGTAACATATTACTATGCATACAAAAAACTTATTCATTGCCTGAGTGTGTAAGGTTGGGTTGTATTTTTATAAGTTTTTTGTCGTTCATTGCCTGAGTGTGTAAGGTTGGGTTGTATTTTTATGAGATCTAAAAGAAGGGCCAAGCTTATGCACCCTTCTACATTTGCACATCATTAAACCTACAACAGCCCCATTACTACATCCTTGAAAAGCTTTGCAAAATATAATTTGCAACTATTAATTTAAAGTTAAATGTAATAGTTGTGCAAATTCAAAAGCGGTATTGCAGTAGGAGGGGGGTAGATTGTTTAATTGATCCAACATTTAAACTGCAATATTGAATGAATTTTAATTTTAAACCTTAAAACATCATAAACATATTTTAATGAAAATCCATTTGGTGGATTAAACTCTTTAATACTCATTTCAATTTAAAACAACGTTTAGAAAATTAATAATTATTTCCGTCATCAGGTTATTTAACAAAAAAAAAATCCTATTTATTAAAAACAAATTAAATCAAAACAAACAAAGACAATAGCCAAGAACGACAGTTTCAACAATTAAAATTACCTGCAGAAGTAGAAAAATCAAGGTGATATAAAAAAGCTACAGTATCTCCTAATTTCTAAAGAAATCCACATTGGAGTAAAATAGGTCATATGCATGTTGGAGAACGAGCATAAGAAAAACATTGAGAGGTCGGATGGTTGTAATTGATTGGATTGGATATTGCTTAACGTCAGTGTTGGGTAGGAACTTTTAAAAAAGAACGCGTTCCTAGGAACGCGTTCCATTTTTAGTTAGAGGAACTTTCAACACAAAAGTTACAAATTTTGGGGAACTTTTAATAAAGTTAAAGAAGTTCCTTTTAGTCTGAGAGATGGACAAAACCCATCATGCCTCTACATTTGAAAACGGATTTAGCTGACACAGATATGAAAATCAGTTGATAAAAAGCAGTAGCATATAATTTTCAGGAGGCGTAACCCCGATTGATAAACCTGTCATATTTGCTCGCGACGACACGGCTTAAAAATCGAAACCTAAATCCTATGTACCATAATTTATCTGATAAAGGAACTTTTAAACAGGAACTTTTATTATTTCGGGAACTCAAAAGTTCATTTTTGTGGGGAGGAACTGTAACTTTTAAAAGTTCCATTTGAAGGCCAAGTAACTTAACTTTTAAAAGTTCCTTTTTTGCGGGAACTTAAGCGGCTGTCACACGATTGAGAAAATCGCGCGAGTTATTACCATCCTTGTCACACGACAGACAATGAAGGTAACAATAACGCCACCTATTGGTGTTCACTGATCACGTGTTACGGTAGTGGGTTCTGATTGGCTCTCGCTACCTCGACTCGCTAGGAAGTTGAACAAGCTGGACATTTTTCGTGGCGAGCGCGAGCTCGCGCTCGCTGGCTCACCGTCTGATGGGGAGGTGGTGAGTTCCATGTAAATAAGTGCAGGCCTACTCCCAGAGAGTTACTCGCGCGATTTTCTCAATCGTCTGACAGGCGCTTTACCCAACACTGCTTAACGTCTCATATACAACACACATGGAACATACATGGACAAAGTTCTTAAATTCAACTTTAATATGCTATCTCGACATTTCTCAAAAGAAACCATGTTGGAAAAAAAGGACACTGAAATGGTCAGCTTTATAAAGGCACATTCAAGTAACATGGCAACTTGTTTTTCCAGACCGGAAGTCTTGTTGTTAGTATCCATTTTTAACCTCTGTTCATTGGGCTCCATCTTCAAATAGTTGAAATGACTTTTGCTTTTTATTTTGGGCAATTGCCGTTAGATATGGTGTTTATGCTGAACCGAATGTCAGTTTGGGTACTTGCCATGTAAACGCTTCAAGTACGTTGGAATTGAAATTAAATCTCAGTACGGTACTGGACCCAGTCCTCCATGTAAACAAAGGGTTGTGTTTTGACGTTTTTGATAACCTGATGATGGAAATGGTTATTAATTTCCCAAACATTGTTTTAAATTGAAATATTAATGAGTTTTATTTAATCCACTAAATGGTTTTAAATTAAGTGTGTTTATGTTGTTTCAAGGTTTAAATTCATTCAATATTGCAGTTTAAATGTTGGATCAATAATTAAATTATCTACCCCACCCCTACTGCAATACGGTCAATACCACTTTTAAACAAAATACTGGAAATAAGCCGTAACTTATGGCGTTTTCCATTGACTGCACTAGTGCGCACCAGGTTGCCATTTGTCTCTTCATTTGTGTAGTTTTGTAATGTTATTCAAATGGAGGTAGACAACATTGACAATTTGACCACAATCACACACATTTTCCGAGTGCATCCCAATGGAAAGCACAATTGTTATGTTGGTAATATACCAAACAATCTCATTTTTCATACAGTTATCTTCTCATGAAGAGAGAAATAGTCTTGTGTTGAAAAGTTATCCCCGCTAATCAATGCGCATATATACCGTACCAGCCAGAAGCGATGGCGGACGATTCAGCTAAGCCGCCAAGCGGTCAGAGGCATTGAATGTTAGAACAACAGGACGCAGCATCAAGACCGACAATTTTAGCATTTTCTTTTCAGTTTATGCTATCTGCTATTTGTTTGGCATTTTGGCCAAAGTATTTTCATTGTTATTGAATATTTAATTTCTTTCTTGTGAATCTCACTCATAAGCAAGCACCGGAGACTATGCCGTGAATAGTACATGTGATGGTTTGGCTGCATGTTGTGTTTTGTTTGATTTTAGTTGAGTCCAGGTAAAAATAATTGTGTTCATCTATTTACAACAAAACTGCATGTACAGGATTACGTATTATGAAATAATATTGGTCACCAACAATATTGATAATGTCTATTACATATAAAGAATATAATATTTTTGTCCAATATGTTTACAAACTTGAGAATACAACACTTTTCATTGATCTTCCGAAATTGAACTTTCAAATTTAATACTAGTTATAAGTTAATACTTAATTTAACTACAAATTTAATTGATTTGAGTACTGCCTCCTAGATGTTAGCCACTACAAACATCTAGGAGGCAGTGGATTTGAGTTTGGAAATTATTTTTCAGACATAATATACTACTAACTGTGATCACATAAAAGTAGAATAATATTAGACCTAAAAATATTATTGATATGATTTTTTTCATGTCTCTTGAGTCATGTGCATACAATGAACCAATACTTATTAATGCATGAGTCATCAAGATCTTAAAATTGGAGTTTTATTGGTGTTTCTGATGACATTGTAGCCTGTAGGTTATAATGATTACCTGTTTAGTACATTGTGTGGATGGCAGTTAGTGTAATTTATATTATTGTTATTTTATGTATGGTATGAAGAAATTACTACAGCAATTATTACTAGACAGGAGAGAATGCACTCTCGTTCTTAGATAATAGTTTGTGTAATCTCTAGGACTACATTGGAAGTGCTTAGAGATAAAATCTTGCTCAAGTTGTCACCACAGAAATGTCATAAACGGAAAAAATTAGGATTTCACCAACATGGATTGTGTAATTTATTAAGTCAATGTACAAAGTCAATTAGAGACATGCTTATCTTAAATAATTTATATATTTACACACCGTGGGTCGAAATTAACAGTTAATTAATTAATTAACTACTAGTGGCAACAATAGTCCTCTAGCCCGAGAACATTTTTACTAGCCCACAATCAAATGGCTTATATTGATGTAAAACGTAGATATGTTACTATTTAAAGTCGCAATATTCACCGGGTTTGACGTGTGCGTGTGGGGGTCTAGGGAGTGACCCGAAACAAATTTTCACCATGATAATAATAAGATTAGCCAAAATTAAGAGATTTTTATTTTGTGTACATACTTGAAATGATTTTCCATGATAGGTAGCGCACAACTACTGAAAACTCATTAGGTTATCAGCAGAAAATATTATGATTTTTTGGGAACTCTGGAAAAAGTACTCGCCTGTCGGGCTAGTGAAATGAGATTTTTACTCGCCTGAGCAAAGTTTCACTAGCCTCGGGCGAGCGTTAATTTCGACCCCTGTGTATAACAAACTATTTGTTATTTGCTTTCATCCTTGCATATATTTTTTCGTACTAGCAATGAATGAGTTCAGTCAATAACAATGAGAAATAACTTACCCGATTCTTTTCAGCCTAGTCATGTGCATTTACAAATGGGCAGTAATTTTGAAATGTGTGAGCTTTACTTAAACTTGCAGTACAATCTTTTCATTTAATTCAATGAGAACACAATTATTTTGTTAACGTTCAATATTTTGGCACAATATGGTGTATATACACAGATAACTGTTATCTGTGGTGTATATACTATATAATATACAATTTGGATTTCGTAACACACTATTGGTTATTTCCTCTACAGAATATTAACCCTTGCGTGTTGATTTTTTTTTAAATTGTAGTTTTTTGTTAATAGCTGATATTTTGTAAATGGGTCACAGTGATTTTACATATAAATGTTTCATAGTAGGTAGTGCTATAATATGTTGCATGGCCAAGTATTATAAAATAGGGATCCAGGGATATAGACATTGCCATCCGTAATAAAATAAAGTCATATCTACTGTATGTGTGTAAGACCCCTATGTAATTTTTTTTTTTAATGTTGGCCTTCAAACTATAAACAACTATCTTCTTGCTGAATATAATAAAGGTCTATCTGCTGGATTAGTGAGTGTAGTGAGTGGAGAAAGAGAGTCCAACAGCAAAAGCTTACAGGCTGAAAATCGTAGGAGGCTGCGAGAGATGAGTCGACATTGATGTATACACAAACAAGTGTTGAGAAGAACTCGTCAATGGTCCAGTGACCAAGGCTACGTAGGCCAAACCGTTTTGACACTAATTTCAATACACCAAAATGTTATTATATGTATATTTAAAAAACATAATACTACTATGTATTTAAAAGAGCATTTTATTAATTTTTTCCAAATTAAAATTGTTGGGTGTATTATTAATAATGTGTGGCTAAAAAGAGTTGATAAGCTATCTTCAAGAATGCATAGCAATGTTTTAGTTCTTGCACTCTGTTTAATATCTAGGCACTTCCACCATGTCTAACAATCGATAAGTACCAGGTATAGGGTGTCCGCCCGCCACCTCCACCATCATTTTGAGCTAAACTCTAAGGAAAAAATCATTTTGTCTAGGTGTTTGCAGCAAAAGGAGTTGTTAACATATATACTACCGTACCGTATACATCCTCAAAAACATATACCTACATCATTTGGCTGATATTTCCGATGTTGGTATTTTTATTTTTTACCCACAGATAACAGATGGTTCAATTATCAATATTTTCACCCAGTTCTAGTTTTATTAAATAGGTATCGACATCGTCACTTTGCGTGCTAGGTAAAGATGTGTCCCACCACTCGAATTGTATGGTATTGAAATGCAATGTTGTTATTAATAATGAGTTGACATTTGTGACTCATCTTTTTTGTACTTCCTCAGTCTTTTCAAGGCGTGTAGAGTAACCTATATCATGTAACATAATATGCAATAATAGCAAATGACACTAAAGAAAATTATTTGAATTGAATTATCTACTTCCAAAATTACACACAAAATGTATTTTTCAACTATTTTATTAAATACAAAATTTTTCAAAAACGAAGAATAGCAAATTCGCATAAACAGAGGTTAAAGAAGGCTGCCTTGATGTATACGTTGCTGATGATGTTATTAGCACTTCACAGATAAATAAGTTGTTTGTTATTATGCACTGGTACCAACATCACTATTAGTATAGCTACAGTGCTACACTGTTTGATAAGTACCTATTGAAATTGGTCATGCATGTGTACCAATAGTGTGTTATATACTATATTTATGTTTATTGCATTAATCGATTTAATTTGTCGAGATTTTTTGGATGAGCGTAGCGAGTGAAGCGAAGATTCCATTCTACTACACTGGAGAAAAAAATCCGTAGTGTTTTTTTTTGTTATTTTTTCTTTCTTTTTTTTGTGTGTTTGTTAACTTGATTCCGGCTAAACCGACACTCCAATTGCGATGAAATTTTATGGAGGCCTTCGAAATCTCTGAACTTAGAACTGCCACGTTTTTGAGCGCAATCAAAAAATTATTTCTCATAAAAATCGCAATTTTATGATTTTTTTCGATTTAAAAAAAAATTCTTCGACTTATAACACCTACATGCTTTATCCGATTGTAATGATTTTTTCACAGAACCTTAATTTTATGAATGAATATATTCGTGTGAAATTTGAGCGCAATTGAAAAATTATTTCTCATGAAAATCGCAATTTTACGCTTTTTTCGTTTTTTACAAAAAATTCTTCGACTTATAACACCTACATGCTTTATTTGATTGTAATGTAGTGTGTTATGTAATGTGCGCCCCTGATCCTCATGTTGTCGTCGTAAAAATTAAAACAATATTACTAAGCGTGTCTCGCAGGCCATAGCAATGGGAAAACGAAATCAATTTAAATACCATCTGCATAACACATGGCAGCTCAATGCACCAATTACGCTCATCCAACAACGCCCCTGAAAAAGCATTTGCGAAGCTTCCTAGTATTATAATCATCCATATTTTTATTCTTCCAAATCTAAACCTTATTTTATGAGTTTGCTTTTTAAACTCTTGGTTTTTTAGCCATCTTTTAAGCTACCTATTTCTTTTTAGCAACTTACCCAACACTGCTCAAAGGTACTATAATGGAATAGATGTATACTGTAGTCGTTGCTATGTGCTATATACTCACATTTTCTAACATTCATTGTGATAATATGTATGTCACCACTGTCACCTAACAAACTTGTGCCACAAAATAAGAATGCCAAAGTTAAATGCATTGTACACCCAGCAATAGTACTAACGGTATACTTTGCAACTACTATGTTTGGATACACAATTCATTTTAACAAACGCCAAAGATAATTAAGGCCTAAATCTAGTTACACCAATTATTTGCCTTGACCTAAACACAGTAGAATAAATAATATGAATACTGCAGCACTCATAGTAGGCTATGAACAAAATGTTTTCTGTGGTGACCACTTATCCATGTGTACTTTGGTTATACACATACTAAATAACCCAGGAGGACAAGACATTGTAAAAATATCTCTAGGTAAACCTAGCATTGTATGATTGATGTATGATCGGCGTCAGAAGTAAATCAAGGGTAATCTTTTACCGACACCACCGACACTTACTCAGCAAATCTTGGATTAGGCACCTTTAAAAGTCACACTAAGGCCGCGTTCACACAACTTTGTTTTAATCTTAAGAAATTGTTATTGTTAAGAAATCCGATATCCTAATTGGTTAGTAATGTTTCAGTGGCCTGTCATAAAGTTACTCCTTTTCATTGGTCGTCCTAAGGATTATTGACGTCTGATTGGTCCGTCGTAAGAATTTAGGTTTTGTTATAACACTTTCTTAAGACTAAAACGTAAACAATTTTAACACGTATGTCCTATCCCCTTATAACTAAACCAATTGGTGTGAACGCGGCCCGCGTAAGCTAGCACTAAATACACAAAGCTAGCCCCAGCGAATTATCATAGTGTGGACGTCTTGCCCTGTTTATGTCACTAGAAAAACTTGCCCAAATTGATTTCTACACCAGAAATAAGCCTGCGCTAAGGTTCTGCAGTGTTAGATGAATCCAATAATATATTCAAACCTTGTGTTAGTATTAACTAATATGCCCTGGGCCCAGTATTTAAAAGTCCCAATAGGCCAATAGTCTGTTAGATGACGTCAGAGAGTGATAGTGCTGTGAATATAGTGATGCCAGAACAAGCCGAATATTCACGTTCGAGGTCGATAATGGTAGTTATTTTCCAGACCCCTTGATTAACTTATAAATGATCGCTGGTGTACACATTATTTTCCTTCTTGTTCAAAATTTTATAAAACTAAATTTACAATTTCAAATTGAAAAAGAAGATCTGCCTACTAATTTTTATTTGTTTTGATTATGAACTTGATAAAAAAAATTGTTGTATGTTTCTTATTTATTAGTAGGCCTATATTTTAAATTTGAATGCAATTTTTTAACATTTACATTTAATTGTTTATTATACATATTAATTAAATTTTATTTTTAAATCTACACCCGTAATCTAGTGAGCATTGATTTTTGTTTTTACTGTGGTTATTTGAAACAGAAAATGTAGGCTATTTTGGTGGCCATAAACAAACAACAAATTTATCAAGTGTGTTATAGGACTTATAAACACTCTTGATTTATTCAAATTTATAAATGTTTACCATAGTGTTGTATCACCATACAATCACATTTTGGAAACAAGCTATGTATGTACAATGTACGTCTTTCTGGGTATCATGTAAACCGTCTGTTAAATGATGCACACAAATACAATAGTTTGTGGCTTTTCAGTTTATCTCTAGCACAACACTTATTCCTATCTCAAGAAAAGTACTGTCCTCTATCTGCTGTTCTACTAAATTACCAGACATTTAAATGGGTTAAAATTTTAAGTCATAAATATTAAAATTGTGTGTAGGGCTACTTTTAGTTGTTCAACATGGTTCATCCCTGAGTGATTGGAATAAAGCAACACAATTGTTGTGGTAAGAAAAACAATGCCACAGATATAACTTGAATTATCTGTGACAATACAGTATTTATTAATAAGTTGCCTATTGCATATAACTGGGAGGTAATTCAAGCCTAACGGTAGTATACTTTGGTTAGGCTTTTCACTCGGTTGTGTAGTTGTTAATTCTCACCACTTGAGACAAAAAGTCTTTTATGCACTGATTATCATCAAAAAATGTCCGTTCATAAGAACAGTAACACAGTATGTACAAAAATTACAACGATTAATATTAGAATTACTAATGCGTTATCCTGGCCTAACACTAGGTATAATAATAATATGGACTTTAAGCTAATTTAATGTTTATTAATGACTTTGCTTGAATATTGAATGTTTTCTCTTAGAATGCAAAGTTGTTAATTAGATGATACTTAGAATAATGTTGTGATGCCGTAAGGAAGTATTGCAAGGTGGGGTATATTAACTGTTTATAATGTGCATGTCAAAATTTCTTTGTATTTCTTGTACGGGTTCCTACATTACAAAATATCAAAAAAAAACTACAGTAACAATAGCATTATATTATTATATAATTTGATGTAAAAGAAAAATAAATGTGCACATTTCATAATATTTTATTGATAGTACTACATTGTTGCCATGACCATGAAATACTTTGCAATATAGAGCATTTCAAACTATTTTAAATTTCCACACTTGTTTCATACTCAATTCAATTGGACTATTTAAAATCTTAAAAACACCTGCTTAAAAATAGATACGTGATTTTTTAATGACAAAACAGCAAGGATCGTCATCATTTGGATAGTGCTTGCTGATAACAATTTGGATCACAAGTGGGAATCAATAGCTATAGGTGTAGCTACATCGACATTGTTCCAACTTGTTCACAATGACTATGTATAGTATGCACCTTCAATAAGCATTTGACGAAGGCGCTTGGGTTTTAAGTTTTAACCTGTTACAAACATTGATATACACGTCAAATTTGCCCAAAATCCAATTCAATTTTGAAAGAGACTTGGGAGAATGAATATCAGCTGTGACTTAACTTATACAAACTTCAAATCAGTTTATACAACAGGTGCATCCACACTCCAAAACTATTTGTATATTTTGTGTGTTAACTAGTTAAGCAAATAACAGAAAATGGATACGTCACCTAGATGCTCCCCTCTGCAACCGCCAGAAATAAGGACGGAGGCAGTTTCAGCCAAACCACTTTGATGTGCATGCTATATGTTGTCTTTGTTGGAGTTGTTAGTATTACGAACTAGCTGAGAAGACCAATTAATTTCATATCTGATCTAACTCCTTGATAGTAACATAACATTTAGAATTTAAACCATTGTTGATACAACTTCTACAACAATATGTAGTACATTTACAGGTGTCTTCCGTTCTTGGAACTAGTCCGTATCATTATGCTACCCATAAGCTATAAAAGTAAAGTATTTTTCCAAGTACCATTAAATCCAGTGTATAGTTCATAGAATAGTGCAAATGTTTCAAAAGATGAAACCGTTTCATCTTAACTGGATTAGTATTTGGCAAAATATTGATTTGCACGTCGTGAGTTAGGTTGCTGCATTTTTATTTTTAGTGCCGTAACTTCGTAATTTAATGAATACGTCTGATGGAATATTATCCATCCTCATAACTGGTTGTGGAATTACTATTTTTAAATATTGTGAAGCAACATCCAATCAGGCTTGGGCATTTTCTACTAGAATAATGTGATTTGTACTGATGTAGGTGGTATACAAGTGAATCTTGATATAATTGTGTGTGAAACCCTGCTATTAAATTGTGTGCTCAAGTGACGTATGACTGCATTTCTCTCCCTGTGATAGTGACAATACCGAAAAAATTTGTGCCGTCATTCTTTCATCCTTAAAGTACAAAATCATTTCCACAGCCTGATTGGATTTTGTTCTAAAGTACCATAATAGAATGTTAAACTGTATGTCAACTTGTATTAGGACATGAATTACGACATACTGTTTCTGTTTTCCATCAATGTTGTTATCTCCAGGTAGTTTGGATGGCAAAGCAGACTTGTCACACATACCTACATTTTATGTGGAAACATATGGTTATGGTGAGGGCAATGATCAATACAGTATCATTCGCCCAGTCTAGCAGGGCGGACAAGGTTCCATTATCATGGTAAAGTGGAGATAAAACAAATAAAATGTATTAAATTAATTTGCATTGTTTTTTTTCTGTACTTCACATGAATGTTTAGTTAGATTTACATGCCGTCATAGTTTGAAACTAATGATACGTGAAACTGGTTAAATAAAACCCATTGACAACAAAAAGTACGCGTTAAAGATCAAAGAAATGTATTTGATAAAGTCTAATTACTTATGAGTTTAGTTTACTAATTTTAAGAGGCTTCACACCGCGACTTAAGCAAAGATAATCTAATTCTATTTGGGTAATTTTTTAGCTGGGTGGGTCTTATCGGCAAAAATCTCCCGTAATAAATACTAAGTAATAACTTGCGTTTTTATACTCTGTGATCTTCGAGGATTCTTGTCAGAAAAAATATTGGATATTATAGACATTCCTGTACATACACTCAGGGTTGCCAATCGTCCGGACAATGCGGATTTCAATGCATTTGTCCGGATGGAGGAATCGCCTCGTGCCGGACGGCATATTTTCCAGAATTTGTAAATCTTTTATATTGTGACTACAAATCATTGGAATCTGAGTACAACATTCCAAAAAAACAATATTTTTACACTAAAATTTAAGTTTTCATTGAAAGGCTAGGCCAATGGTTACCTGTTTCTAAATTGCTGCTACTTTGAGAAGGTTATTTGAACTAATGTATTACGTATGGCATATGTAATTAGATAAGCATAGCAAGCAAAGCGAAGATTCCATTTCACTACACTGGAGAAAAAAAAGCCGGAATGTTTTTTTTTCGTATTTTTGTGTGCCTCTGCCTGTTAGCACGATTTGGGCTAAACCGATACTCCAATTGCAATGAAATTTTCTGGAGGCCTTTGAAAATCTCTGAACTTAGAACTGCCACTTATTTTAGCGCAATCGAAAAATTATTTCTCATGAAAATCGCAATTTTAGGATTTTTTTTTATTTTTAAAAACTTTCTTATATAACACCTACATGCTTTATTCGATTGTAATGAAATTTTCACAGAACCAAATTTTACGAATTAATATATTCGTGTTAAATTTGAGAGCAATCAAAAAATTATTTCTTATGAAAATGGCAATTTTACGATTTTTTTAAATTTATTTTTAAAACATTTCTTCAACTTATAACA
Organism: Sweltsa coloradensis; assembly: GCA_024449915.1. NCBI lineage: Eukaryota > Metazoa > Arthropoda > Insecta > Plecoptera > Chloroperlidae > Sweltsa > Sweltsa coloradensis. Next base: position 90,422 of record JAMZAV010000136.1, on the reverse strand, counting down.
CCTACATGCTTTATCCGATTGTAATGATTTTTTCACAGAACCTTAATTTTATGAATTAATATTCGTGTGAAATTTGAGCGTAATCGAAAAATTATTTCTCATAAAAATCACAATTTGTACTTTTTTTGTTTTAAAAAAATTACGCTTATCAACAACGCACCTGAAAAAGTGTTTGCGAAGCTTCCTAGTAATAGCTTTGAGATGGTTTTATACTCAAAGGTAAAGTATCTGTCCAAATATTACTGCAGGTTAGTGGTGGTTAGTGGCCTAAGTGTTTGGTCTGTTCAATATGAGCTTGCTCTAGCTGTTGCATACTTTTATTGTAAATGTCCGTATAAAAATCTCTTGATACAAGAATCCAGTTAATTTCTCATGCTTTCTGGATCCCTTATTGACCTCCAAGCTCATGATGTTGTAAACAAAGGTAAATGTACGTCTCGCTAGAAGCTTGGGAAGCGACTTACAATATCCTATTTGTAGGGTGCCAAGACGTCCCGCTTTTTGTTGAAAATGCAAAATCTGTTTTGCATTTTTTTTTTTTGCATGCAAAATTTCAAACTTCGCGCTTACTACCCGTCACATTCCAACCACTGATCCCAACCGGCCCGCTGACAGCTAGAGCTCGCTGGCGCTCTCCTTTGTCATTGGATGAGCATAGCGAGCGAAGCGAAGATTCCATTTCACTACACTGGAGAAAAAAAATCCGGAATGTTTTTTTTCTTTCTTTCTTTTTTTTGTATTTTTGTCTGTTTGTTAACACGATTCCGGCTAAACCGATACTCCAATAAAATTGCGATGAAATTTTATGGAGACCTTCGAAATCTCTGAACTTAGAACTGCCACGTTTTTTAGCGCAATCGGAATATTATTTCTCATGAAAATCGCAATTTTACGATTTTTTTCGATTTTTTAAAATTTCTTCGACTTATATAACACCTACATGCTGAATCCGATTTTTGTGATTTTTTCACAGAACCTTGAGTCCATGAATTAGTATATTCGTGTGAAATTTGAACGCAATCGAAAAATTTTTTCTCATGAAAAACAAAATATTACGTGTTTTTTATTGTTTAAAACAATTCTTTGACTTATAACACAGGATCTACATGCTTTATCCTATTGTAATGATTTTTTCACAGAACCTTAATTTTATGAATTAATATATTTGTGTAAAATTTGAGCGCAATCGAATAATTATTTCTTATGAAAATTTCAATATTACGATTTTTTCCTTTTTTAAAATTACGATTAATTAAAAAAAATTAAAATTTAAGTTAATTTTTTATTTAATTTAATTTAATTTAAAAAAAATTTCAACTTAGTTGTGATTTTTTCACAGAACAACAGAAAATCCGCATAACACATGGCAGCTCAATGCACCAATTACGCTCATCCAACAACGCGGCGGGACTTAAGGGTTTTCCTAGTAATTCATAATTGTAACACTGTAGTGGCTACTACCCGCCGCCGCTGACAGGGTGTCCACTTGCTTATTTCTCCCTCCCTCCCACGGATCAGATAAATATCAAAAACGTAATACTAATGAGCGAGAGGCAGATAACTCGACGCCCACTGCTGGCAAGTCGACGAGTGGAAGTTTGCAGACGTGATGATTACAGGTTTTACTATCGATTACGATTACATCCTTGTCCATAAATAAATAATACTTATAATCGAACATAGATGAGTGGGAGTAGACAGAGACTTACAAGTAAGTAATACTTTGCTGGACAATAAAAAATATTCAAGACTTCAAAAGTGTAAAATTTCTTATCGTTGCCCCCTCCCCCACCCCCCCAAACATATTCCAAGGGAATCCAACCTTCTAGAACACTGATGTATATATCCTTCATAAATAAAATGGTAATCCCTCGAGTTGCTATTAACCAGTTAAAATATGACAAAATAATTGTATGGTGAAAAAAAATTCGCGCCTACAGCCAACGGAAATTTGTCCCACATTTTTGGTTTGTAAATCTGAGCCACCTACCTATTTACTGCATATTTAAGGACCGTCTCAATCAAAACTACATTGATTTAATTTCTTTAAGGTTATACCAGATTCAAAAATACAAATAGGTGGTTCACAGTTTGTGTATTCGGTGGTTGAAGTTTTAAAATGGCCCCCGTGCGGAAGGTTATGTCCACAATTTCCATATCTGTTGAGTTGGTAACCCTTCACATAGGTGGGTTCAGTCCTTTGAATAATAATAAACATAATATATATATATAACATAAATAAAAATAGAAAAACTATTGCCATTACATACATAAAGTAGCAAATTCAGCACTTTAGCCGGTAGCCCTACAACTTACGTCCGACAAGTGATTTTCAGTATTTCCAACCCATTTTTCTACCCACAAGGAGTGTTTGTACCCCAACCAAAATTCAAATTGTAATGTGTTGTATGCAGATATGGTACCTGAGACTTACCTATTATGAAAGGGTTCAAATTCATTTCATTTGAAATTCTAAATCTTGACTACGGTACACAAAAGTATAGTATCCATTTTTGGAAAGTTTTAGAAAGCATGTGTTACGTACTACTTTATTTTAAATCAATGGCCATGTAGTGCATTGCCATTGATACAGGTGTTGCGATGTCAGGGTGTCTACTTATTTCAGGCTTCCAAATTCCCCAACCCTTCCAGGTTTTCCAGATGAAAAACTGTATTTTACCAAACTGTAACTTTGACTGATTTAGAAAATAAGATACGGTACATAACTAATTTTGCTCATCAACGTTATGACAGTAAAATGGTGGTCTGGGGACTTGAACAGGGAAAAGTTAGGCTTTTCCCGGTTTTCCAGACTTGTAGACACCCTGGATCTGTCGGCCATGGCCAAGAACACTTTTTGACCATGAATTGTTACCAAAACATTTACAACTTTTAAGGAGGACGATAGTGAGATGGTTTGGAAGGATATGCACATGGTGTGATCAAAGAACACTTTCAGTTTCACCAAATACATATCTCCTACATATGCTTTGGAAATGAGATATTAACTATTATTGTCTCTGCTATAGCCCTGGTGAAAATTCTTGTCAAGATCTTGCCAAGAACTTGTGTTTAGTAAGATCTTGCCAAGATCTTGCATTGAAATAAGATCTTGTTTATTTCTTGCCAAGATTCTTGGCAAGATCTTGGCAAGATTCTTAACCAGAATATTCTTGCCAAGATCTTGGAAAGATTCTTGACAAGATTCTTAACAAGAATATTCTTGCCTAGATCTTGTCAAGTCTTGCCAAGATTTTACAAGATCTTGGCAAGAAAAATACAAGATCTTACAATACAATCTTGCCAAGATCTTGCCAAGATTTTTCACCAGGGAGCATATTTACAGACAATTACAACTTAAAATCTGATTTTTGTGATGAAAATTCTAGGGACAAAATTGGGCCAGAATTTTACGTGGGATTTGCTGGATTTGATAACTAATTGAACTTTAAAAAGTTTAACAAAGTATGCCTTCTTTTAATCTTTGGTACCATATACACATTTTATTTTTGGTACCATCTTTATTTAATGTAGGTAGCGATTACACAACACAGCACTATTGAACTCTTAAAAATACATGATAACTATGATAATCAATTGTTATAAGCCCTATGATAAATTCAGAACAGAAAGATTCCTCGAAAAATTGAAAATTATGTAGTACTAGGCCTAATCCTACAGTAGGGGCCTACTAAAATTTGATTTTGTACAATAAGCCTACCATACAAGGAATTTTAAGAAAAATTGATGCCTGAAATAACTGGCAAGTCAAGCTCCAGAATAGTAATAGGTAAACAGGGTGAGTAGGCCTATGAATTGCATAGGCCTACAAGTGTGTCGATACACTTGCATTTTATTACAGCCAAGACATGCTTTCCTAATGGCATTTCAAATTTAAAAGACAATTCTTTCTTTACACATGTTTAAATACATTGTCTTTAAAACCTTCCATAGTCTGTAACTCTAATTTCACCGGGCACTGTAACCAGAAACTTAACAATTCTTCACAATAGCCTATTAAAAAATACATCTTTCTTCCATTAATGCCCTGACGAATAAGCCCAGTCACTCGGATCATGTTATGCTGACGCTTGATGATAACTTCTGATGCAAATAAAGCATGCCAAGTTCCCATCATGAACCTACGTATGAAACAATCTTCTAGAGCAGTTTCTGCGGGTCGAAGACCTCCTTCCAAATTTGCTAGAAAGGGTAAACAAATTAGTGCCTAAAATATCTTGATCAATTGCAAGGTTATACCTTATTTCAGTTATTGACACAGTTTGCAGTTCAAAAAGGCACATCTGCTTAGTTAGGATTGATGGTAAATTTATGGGTAAATGCTACAAATTAGCTACACTTTTCTGTTGGATGAACTTTTATTTGGAAGTAAGTAAAGTGCATTCAAGTAAATACAGTACCGTACTAGTAGGCAGGGCTTAGGCCAACAAGCATAAAAATATTAAAGGTAGGTATCTTTGAAGTTCATGGTGTATGTCAACCAGGCAATAAGTCATAATTTGACATCTAGCCATGGGGCTGCCACAGTCCTGAGCCGGGGATAGCCTATTCCTCAGTCGATCATACAAGGCAAGAAAAGGGGCTAGAAGTCCATTTCACAAATATCAGCTACCATAGTAGGCCTATTGCTAGGGGAATATTCTACACTGCAAAACATAAAAAAAAGCTCTGGCAGTCATTGTCTGGGACCTCTCCCTTTGCCCTCCGACGACTACGACAATAGGAATTAGGACAAATACGACTGTGACACGAGTAACCTCCCTTTCCCTCTCTTTGCCAATTGACTAAAATCTGTTCTCCCCACGTCTCCTAGGCCAGCCGCCAGAGTGATGAATTATGATGAGTTATGACCCAACAGTTGGCATGCCCAGTGCCCTTAAACTAAAAGACACGATCTAGAGTTCTAGACCTACCCTAACAATATGTGCTAGGTAGGGCCTATGCCTAATCTACAGATGACCTTACCGTCACGGTACTTTTATCGTTGAGACCGGCCAACTTTTCAACACTGTCTTCAGATGGAAAAGTAGGTTGGGGGAGTGGAAGAGAGGGCCCGAAGCGCTTAATTATAATAATATTGTAAAAAAAACGCGCTTTGCGCTCCCCCCCCCCCCCCCCCCCCCTCCCCCCTTACTATATATATATATATATTGATTCATAGCAGTTGTCGAAAAAGTTTGCCCCGACTGGGGTTCGAACCCAGACCCTCCGGCTTAACGTGCCATAGCTTTACCAATTAAGCTACCGGGACCACAGAACAAACCTTTACGAAACTGCTATTTGTTGTGACTGTTGACTTTCATGACATAAATCCAACAGAAGACTGCAATGTAGCTGTCAAATCTGAAAGATCGCATGGATAAATTCAATCACGTCTCATCTCCCATGAGTTGGGTAGTATGAATATTAGGTTTGTACATCATCATTCGACTCATTCGACTGAGAGGGGGTGGACCCACGCGGAGCACTGTTCGTCAAAGCACTAAGACACAACGTACGCGCCGAGCCCGAGAAGCTACATTTTGTCAAATTAAGTCGCTGTAATTCTCACTACACGAGTATCTTGATGTAGTTTCACGGTATCGAGTATAACTATTGTCACGTGACACTTCAAAACGTAGAACGGAGACTTTAAGTATGGAAATTAATAAAAATAGACGGAACAGACTTGACACACAACCTACACTCGCCGCCATCTTGGCATTCCTATGAATGAAATGAATGAATGAATGAAATGAGTAATGAAATCAACTACTTTCACACACTGTATAACATGACGTGTATATATTAGTTTATTGGTGCAATATATCTTTCAACTGTCCATAATGATTGGTCACAGTTAATGGGGGTTAAGGGGTTGGGGGCTCGTGAACAATTACCATTTTACACAATAAGACACCCAAAGTTATTTTCTGGAGTCTTCTGTACTGCGTCATAAACTTTCACCACGCAGTCAGTACGATAGTGTTTTGTTTTTTGAGTGTGATGGCCGTTATTCAACCCTATTATTTTGAGCCTCGACGTTCTGATAGAAGGGAGAATAAACCAAAAAAATCACTTATAGGCAGATCAGGGAATATTGATTGGTGTAATTGTGGGGAGTGCGTAATAACGTTGATAGACAAAACTAGTGGGTATTCACTGTGTTGCAGTGATAGTAAAGTAATAAGGGAACATCGGGGCAGTGCTGACCGTATCACAGAGCATATTATTTTTTAAAGTGTCGTGTTAAATCTTGACACACTGAACACAGCAAATCACTTATTTGTTTTGCATGCGCCTGATAGCCGATTAGTTGGATGAGCGAAGCGAAGACTTCAATTATACTTTGTGTTTTTTTGTTTGTTTTTCACTTACGTTATCCCAAGAAAAATAGCTCGGGTGTTTTGTTTTTGTTAGTTTTTTGTCTGTTTGTTCTCTCCCTACCGGGCAAACGGCATATATGCGATCTTGATGAAAATTGGAGGGGACCTTCGAAATCTCTGAACTTAGAGCTGTATTGTTTTTGGGCACAATCGAAGAAATATTTCTCATAAATATCGTACTTTTACGATTTTTTTCGATTTTTAGTGCGATATTTTCGTGATATTTGGCAAACGGCTACTCCGATATTGATGAAACTTTATAGGGACGTTTAAAATCACTGAAATCATATATGTTATGATTTTAGTGACATTTGAAAAAATATTTCTTATAGAAATCGTACTTTTACGATTTTTTTCTCCGGTTTTTAATACGATATTTTCGTGATATTTGGGCCGATTTTGACCAAACGGGTGGGGCAACAACGTCCATATTTTACTTTGACATAAAGATTGTGGTGATGTTGTGCCTCTTGAAAGAAAAAGTTGGTCAAAATTCATGGAAATTTTAGGTTTTAATATAAGCCTTTTACAGGTGTATAATGAACAAGTAATGTCAAGTAACTATAGAAAAGTAAGGAGATTCCATAGAAAAATGTAATTATTGGACAGAAATATGCCAAAAAAAGCTCATCCATCAACGCGACTGGAAAAAGCGTTTGCGAAGCGGCCTAGTATCTAAACGAATCATTTAATAATACATATTGCTACGTTGCTTACCAACAATTTGTTTACTGGATTAATTAGTGGTCAACATTTGGCAAAAAGAAAAGGAAGGCTATTGGGATATCCATCGTAAGTTGTGAACTGTATTCGCGCGAAAGGTACCCAGAATCAACAGGGTTCTACGTTGGTTTTAAAGCAGCTGACGGTTACGAGCCTGAGTATTTTGAATAACTTCTTCATTGGTGAGTTAATTGAGTTTATTATTTTGTTATTTAGTATTACTATTATTGGGGTAGTAAGTCCGGCGAAAGCAAGAGCTTGAGCCATGCACGCATGGTGTGTAGTTGGCTGCAGCCAGCGACCCGCGGCCGTTGAGACAACGGAGCGGTGACGTAGGCACCCCCACCCCTCCAACTTTGAGGCGGGCTAGCTCTCGAACGGCTCGTGCGTTTGAGCACGGGTTTTTACTGGGGTTATCGAAATCGTGTCAAAAATGTGTTTCATACATAAAAACGCGTTTTTGAAATTTACCCCACTTTAACTACAGCCCACCTTTAATTTTATGAATTAATATATTGGTGTAAAATGTGAGCGCAATCTAAAAATAATTTCTCTTGAAAATTACAATTTTACACTTTTTTTTGTTCAAAAAAACATACGCTCATCCAACAACGCGCCTGAAAAAGCGTTTGCGAAGCTTCCTAGTTATATACTACTACACTCTCCATTACCCTACTTTTCCCTAACATGAAAAGTTGGCTGGTCCCAACGATAAAAGTACCTAGGTATCACTCACTATCAGACTACCGGGGTACCAGGATGCTTACATGTATTCCAAGAGTTCCATGACTTTCGGTGAGCAATGAAGTGCGGTGGGTTAGCCATCTCGTATGTTAGTGGTTTATCGCCTTTGGGTGTTATCTTGTAACGGCCGGATTGCACTTTGTAGCATGATGTTGACACATGTAGGTTCCGTTGGCACGGTTTGCGCACACAGCAATGTACACGAGATAGAAGCTAGAACAACAGTTTAGCAGTTAGGAACTTCTTCAGTTGGGGGGGGGGGGGGGGGGTCAAAAAAAAAATCGTCATGTTTTTGCTGTTAAAATTAACCAAATTAAAAAAACTACAAAACCTTTAACGTTTCTATTTTTGGCGCAACTAATTTATTGGATGAGCGCAGCGAAGATTCCATTTCACTACACTAGAAAAAAAAAACATAAAAATAGGAAAAAAAAAATTGTGAAATTGCAATTTTCATAAGAAATAATCTTTCGATTGCGCTCAAAAACGTGGCAGTTCTAGGCTCGGAGATTTCGAAGGCCTTCAGAAAATTTCATCGCAATTGGAGTATCAGTTTAGCCGGAATCGTGTTAATAAACACACAAAAATACTAACAGAAAAAACAAGAAAATCGGAAAAAATCGTAAAATTGCAATTTTCATGAGAAATAATTTTTCGATCGATTTTTTGAACCGTGCAGTTCTAAGTACAGAGATTTCAAAGGTCTCCAGAAAATTTCATTGCAATTGGAGTATCGGTTTAGCCGGAATCGTGTTAACAGACACACAAAAATACAAAAAGGGAAAAAAATCATTCCGGATTTTTTTCTCCAGTGTAGTGAAATGGAATCTTCGCTTCGCTCGCTACGCTCATCCAACAAACGTTCATCAGTAAAGAAATCATCTTTCCATGCACATTTTAAATCGGCCCTACTACAAGTTTAATCATAAATCCACACATCAAATGAGGGCAAATTAGCACTTCTGCTTGCTCGGTGCCAGGGGGGGTCCCACACTGAAAATTTTATATCGCAGATATATTTCAAAATACATTTGATACGTGCCAAATATGTGGCAAATATATTTTTAATTTTCCATTATATTTTAAGCTATATCTGAGATATATGTAACAAAAACATATTTTAATTACTTGATGCTTGAATATATTTTAGAAATATGGAAAATATATATTCACATATACGTATGAAATATAATAACCACTTTAAGTTGAAATATATTTTAAATTTATTTACAATATACCGAGTATGTATTTTTAACATATTGACAGATACTTGTCAATATGTATGTAAGATATATGTGCTTAACATGTGTGCACTTATTTGGGAATATATGGTAGATATGTTAGAAATACACAAGAATTGCAAACAAATTTATAATAGTATTACATAATAACACAATAACAATAATAAATAATACAATAACCCACAGAAAGTGAAACATCTAAAACTATGATATTTGCAGATGATATAGTGAGATGGGGAGATACCATTGAAGAAGTACAGAAGAGCGTAGATAGATGGAATGAGGAAACACTGAAGTTTAACATGAAAATAAGCATTGAAAAGAGTGAAACATTAATAGTAACGAAGAAAAGTAAACAAAATCAAAAGAAGATAATACTACGGGGTGAAGAGCTGGCCATTGCAGAAGCATTTAAATACCTCGGAAGTATACTAACAAAGGACGCAAAAATAGATGCTGAAATATCAAGGAGAATTATATTAGCAGACAAATTTTACCAAAGTGTACGTAAACTATTATGGAAAGAAGAAATATCATCCAGGTGCAAGATGTTATTGTACAAAATGTATTTCCTCCCAATAATATCATATGCATCCGTGACATGGACAATAGGAGGAAAAAGAAGACAGCAGATTACAAGCAGCAGAGATGAAATTTTTAAGGAGTTCTGTAGCCTTAACAAAAATAGACAAGGTACGGAGCAAAACAATAAGAAACAAACTAGGAGTGGAAAGTTTACGAAATAAAATAGGAAAAGAACGACTTCGATGGTATGGGCACGTACGAAGAATGAAACAAGATAGAATACCAAGAAGAGAATTTGAACACACATGGGGGGGAGTAAGAAGAGTTGGACGCCCAAGAGATAGATGGAGGGACCAAATAAAATGGAACATTGAAGAAAGAGGAAAATCATGGGAAAGAATTAATGAAGAAAGACTCTGGGAGGATAGAAAGAAATGGAGAGAACTGGTAGAAATGCCTGTCATAGAAGACATCGAAGTAGATGAGGAGGTGTTGAGCCTGGCTAGCAAACACTGAAAGTCCACAGCCCGAGAAATTGCTGATAACGTCACCCCCCGACCTGACTTATGTTGGAACCGGGTGTTTGATTATTTATTACATTTTAAATATATTTCAGAAATATATTTCTAAATACAAATTGAGTCATATACCGTGAATATATGTCAATTGTATTTATGCACCAATAATATATATATATTGTGCATATATCACAAGTATGTAAAATGGTGTAAAACACTTTTGTAAAATTCGTTTATCTTAAACATATTTTGACACATATATCTAGAAAATAAATTTAAAAATAGTTTTTAACATATATCTTTAAAATAAGACAAATATATGTTTTAAAACACATTTGGAACTATATGGTAGATACATATTAAGTATAAAACAAAGTACACAAAACATATATAATTTTAGTGTATCAAAGATATATCCTAGAGAGATATAAGTAGACAACCAAAATAAAAGACAAAATATATATTTTGGAAATATGTTAAATATATTTGCCCACTCATTTAGATATATATGGTAGATATATTCTTAATATGGAATGAAGTACATTACACATTTATAATGTTTTTTTATACAAGATGTATACTCAGAGATATATGTTTTCAGCTTCGTAAATGCATGCGTGGACATATATATCAAAGTATATGTGAAATATATTTGCCCACTCATTTAGATATATATGGCAGCATTGATTAAAGAAGGCTTCTTTAATCAATGATGGCAGTTATATTCTTAATATGGAACGAAGTACATTACACATTTATAATGTTATTATATACAAGATGTATATTCAGAGATATATGTTGACCGCTTCGGAAATGCTTGCGTGGACATATATCTTGGGTATGTGTGAAATATATTTGCCCACTCATTTAGATATATATGGCAGATATATTCTAAATATAGAATAAAGTTCATTACACATTTGTAATGTAATTATATACAAGATGTATATTCGGAGATATATATTGACAGCTTCATAAAAGCATGCGTAGACATATATCTTGGGTATGGGAATTATATTTGCCCACTCATTAAATATATGTCACATATATATTCTTAATAGAATAAATTACATTACGCATTTATATGTTTTTATATACAACATGAATACTTGGATTTATATGTTGACTGCTTCATAAAAGCCTGCAAGACATCCTAAAAGAACAGTATGGATATTGTTTTTTTTTTTTTTTTAAATAACACCAAGAAATGTAATATTTTACAGAATGACTTAGAACATTTTCAAATTTTTTATAACTTCGAATATTTGTAGCTTTGATACTATAACTTTTTCGTATTTTTGTTCCAAATAACTTTGGGGTGTTTTTAGTTAAAAGAATTGCTTCAAAGATTGTATAGTTTAAAAATAAATACACGATTACTAAGTTGTAAAATCAACACTATGAACAATCCGAACTTTTTATAAGCAGCTATATAAACTTTGTGTGTTTTACAATAGCTACGGCCCTTCTATATTCCGTCATTAAATATTATAATTTGGTAGTATTTACAAAAACAATGTATTTGAAAGTATAAATTAAAGTGTACATCCCGTTCTAAAGGGCAGGATGTCAGCAAGATGAGAGATACCTGATGCGGACGAATGCTATGGGGGCGATATGAGAACACTGAACAATATTTTAAGAACAAGTTTATTTTATGTATCAATAATGTGCGGAAGCCTTTTACAAAATTGTGATATGTGTGTATTTAGAACTTGAAAATGTTTATCACTGGCCTGGAATTCTACATTCAATTTTGCCGGGAACAGGTACTATGCAATTATCCCCAAATTTACCGCGTGAAAGGGAGAGAGAGACAGAGAGAACGGACGGAGTAGCCTTTCTTTGTCTGCCCTAGCGGTTTAGCGAGCGAGGGTGTACAATGCACTGGTCAAGGGGGTGGGGGGGAAACCCGTTTAAATTTTGAATGAATGTCGACCGTTACTTTTCTATCTTTTACTGCTTTTACCTATTAGTCGCAGATGCGTTGCCGAGATGGTAAGACCTATGCTGGTAAGTAAGAGCAATACAAACGCATGCGATAATACAACCGTACCAGACGCTTCTTCAAACTACAGGTAAGACATACGCCAGCAGTCAGATCCCGATCCAGACGAAGTTGTCATACAAGTCAATAAATACACCCGAGCCAGAAGCAGATTTCATACAAAGGTAGTATATTATTCCCACACACCCAAGCCAGAAGTAGTTTCCATATACTAAGGTAGTATATTATTCGCACGTACCCAAGCCAGAAGTAGTTTCCATACTAAGGTAGTATATTAACACTAGCCCTTGCCAGAAGCAGCTTCCATACTATTACTAAGGTACTAGCATATTTCCACGTACCCAAGCCAGAAGCAGTCTCCATTCTAAGGTAGTATATTCGCACGAGCAATAGACCAGTACGAACCTATAAGATTTTAAACAAAATATTGTCTTGTAGAACCAGAACTTGAACCTTTAAAAATCTTAAATATATCTAAAATATATACCTTTAAATTAATATATATATATATATATATATATAAATATATATATATATATATATATATGTAGGTTGGGGTAGAGTATACTATAGTGAAGATATAACATCAAAATACATGTAATTTATTATGTAAGACATATATTTGCATTACATCAAAAAATATATGTTGACCAATTATATCTCAAATATATTTATGACATATGGTAGATTCGGGGTAAAAATATAAATAAATAATATGAAATAATATCCTTAAAATATACGAAAAATATATTGCTGCAATGTATGAAACATATGTGTCAAATATATGGAAAGACTTTGTATTTGAGATACATTTGACATATGTAAAAATCTAAAAAAATATATCTCTTACCATATATCTCACATATCCTTAAAGCTGCCAATTCTTGTGTATCTAGAATATATTCTCGAAATACATTAATAATGCACTTGTGATATAATGTCAAAATACATTTGTGATATGTACGACATATATTTGCATTACACCAAAAATATATGTTGACTAATTATATCTCAAATGTATAGATACTATATGTTTGATTTGTGGTAAAAATATAAATACATTATATGAAAAAATACCCTTAAAATATACCAAAAATATATTGCTGCCGTGTATGAAACATATGTGTCAAATATATGGCACCACCTTATATTTGAGATACATTTGATATATATGTAAAATATTTAAAAAATATATCTCTAACATATATCTCACATATCCTTAAAGCTGCCAATTCTTGTGTATCTAGAATATATTCTCGAAATACATTAATAATGCACTTGTGATATAACGTCAAAATATATTTGTAATATGTACAACATATATTTGCATTACATCAAAAAATATATGTTGACCAATTATATCTCAAATATATTTATAGTATATGTGTGATTCGTAGTAAAAATATAAATATATTATATGAAATAATACCCTTAAAATATACCAAAAATATATTGCTGCCGTGTATGAAACATATGTGTCAAATATATGGCACCACTTTATATTTGAGATACATTTGATATATATGTAAAATATTTAAAAAATATATCTCTAACATATATCTCACATATCCTTAAAGCTGCCAATTCTTGTGTATCTAGAATATATTCTCGAAATACATTAATAATGCACTTGTGATATAACGTCAAAATATATTTGTAATATGTACAACATATATTTGCATTACATCAAAAAATATATGTTGACCAATTATATCTCAAATATATTTATAGTATATGTGTGATTCGTAGTAAAAATATAAATATATTATATGAAATAATACCCTTAAAATATACCAAAAATATATCTCTAACATATATCTCACATATCCTTAAAGCTGCCAATTCTTGTGTATCTAGAGTATATTCTCGAAAAACATTACTAATGCACTTGTGATATAACGTCAAAATATATTTGTAATATGTACAACATATATTTGCATTACATCAAAAAATATATGTTGACCAATTATATTTGAGATACATTTGATATATATGTAAAATATTTAAAAAATATATCTCTAACATATATCTCACATATCCTTAAAGCTACCAATTCTTGTGTATCTAGAATATATTCGTGAAATATATCAATAATATATTTGAAAACGTATTTTTGAAAATATATTTCAGATATATTAATTTCAGTGTGGGGTAACTGCCCCCCCTTGCCCCTCCCCCCCCCCTACGGGCGCCCATGCCCAGTGGTGAAAAACAACTTAGGAGGGGCGAACAATAAACGGGGGAAAATTTTTGTACTTCAAGGTCATGTTTGGCGGCAATCTGCGCATTTTAGAGCAGCAGAATGAAAGCTAATCAATGTTTTTCTATCATTAAAACCCCTACTTTTTCCAACTTTGTTCACCAATTACCGGTAATAAAAATGCACTTAAAATATACCCACACCATATTAAGAACTTTTTAATTTCTTCTTATTGTTGTTTCAGTGGGTAAGTTAGGGCACTCCGCTCTATGATTCTCAATGTTGTTCAATTTTTTTTTCCGTTAGATTTCGTAACCCTCCGTGCCTTTGTCTTGTACGCTGAAGGAAAACAACAAATCACATAAAGAGTATAATACTCTACTTGTCCCGAGAACGAGATAGAAGATAGACGCAATGCAACTGCGCAACCCCCGATACGCCACCAGGCCACCTTACAGTTGACCACTCAGTCAGCTGCATTGGCAAACTAGATAACAAAACAACGAAAGCAAACATCACTGTCTCATAGTGCGGTGTCTTTTTGTCATTAGAATTGACTCGTAGACAATAAGACCGTACATGGCTTACAAAACAGTAAACACAATGCTGCTTTTGCACAACACATCATTTGGTACTTGTTCATTAACGGGACCCCCCAAAAAGTGGAAAGTAGGTTAGGGGGTTGGGGGGCCGTGGAGCGGGGTGCATGAAGTGCGTTACTGTGGTGAGCTAGGCCCCCCAACCCCCCTAACAGAACTCCGATTGATGGTGTGAGGTTGAAAGCAATATGGCTGATTGAGGGAACATCAGGCGAGCGCGTGGACATCCAGCTGACCGCACGCATGCGCACTCCAGAACAATGGCGTATAAATACAGGTGTACCGAGCGCACTTCTTCAGTAGTCCATATCTACTCTTGATGCGAGAAGAAGTCGTCGTCGTCGTAGTAGATGGACTAGTACTTGATCATTGTATTTGTAGGGACCCCCCCGAAGAGGAAAGTAGGTTTCGACGTTTCGCCCCCCCCCCCCCCCCCCCAACAAACCCCTAACCTTTTTTCCACTTTTTGGGGGGTCCCGTTAATGAACAAGTACCCATCATTTTTATACTAACAATATTTTTTCTTAAGACATGTATGTGGGTGGGTTCACGAGCTACGCTGGCCCACCCACCCACCCACCCACCCTTGGCAGGTAGGCGGTGCCAGGGTATAGGTCAAGCCGCCACTGCACAGAATGGACATGATCGAGCAACTTCAGTGGCTTAGTGTTGAACAATTATCCAACTACAAAGTTTTATGTTTCATTTGTGAAGTGATGTGCAACCAAGAGTAGGCCTACTCATACTTCTCAGAATTCTACAAACACAATAATGATGTGCATGATCGTCATACTAGATCTGCTCAAGATTTCTACATGCCTAATCAAAATAAGTGCTGTGGGCAAAAATCCCTGTTTGTAAATGGATTAAAAAAATTCAACGAGTTACCTTAAGATCTAAAAATGTTGGTGGTTAAAAAAACAAACTTTGAAAGTGCTATACAAAATTGGGTGCAAATAAAGTTTCCACTTGCCTAAAGAATAAATATCAAGTTATGTAGGGCCTACAACCAGAAAAAAATAGCAGAGCCTATAGCTGCTAAAAAGAAGATTCTACTACTACTACATCTACATCCCCGAAAATAGAGGCGAGCTCTGGCAATCGTCGTCGGGGACACCTCCCCCTTCCCTTGACGACTTCCCCGACGAGACGACGATACAACGAACGACGACAAAGACTAGCCTATAATGACCGCAACGTGAGAAACCCCCCTTCCTCCCCATATCCCCTAGGCTAGAGTGGTGCATTATGACCTAACGGTTGACGCGAATCCAAATAAACCAACAAAAAAAGGCCAAATGTACAATGTAGCCACTGTCATATTTTTGACTGGATGGGAGAGAAGGTCCAGGAATGAAGCTTAAGGCCGATGCACAATTGCCCGGCAACGATAACGTTACCGTTAACGATAAAGGGAAGAAAGTTGAATCACACTGTAACTTACGACACGATGCACAATACTATAGCTTCCCGCTGCTGGTCGTTCCCGTATCCCGGCAACGACAACGGGAACATCACCAAGTTTTAACTTTCCGTAACGTTCCCGTTCCGTACGTTACCGGAACCAATCGGAATCAAGATGTGCACGTCCTAAAACTATTTTATCAGCTGATTGATGGTTTGATGGCAATACAGGAGTTTAAAAATAGGTAGGATGCATGAGAAAATGAGGTATATATTGTATAGTTTAGATTCTGCTTTTGGTAATGTGAAATGAGGTACATTGCTCTTGGAAATGATTAATGTATGAATTGTATATATATATATTTTCGAAACGTTGGCCTACCGGTACCGTAATGTGAATAAACGTGGCATTATAACCGAAAAACCTAGTTCATTAATATATATATATATATATTATATATTTCCGTCGGTTTGCTTCACTGTCTATATATTTTTTATATGTGTGTATTTTAAAGAGCATATTCTAGAATTTTAGAATAAGATGTAAACATTTTAATTTAATTTTAATTAATAACCTGTAACAAATCAAAATGACAACTCAAATATTTTATGTATACCGGTATTTTATATACTTGTGAATTTCAAAGCTAGGCTAATAAAAATCAATCAATCAATATACGCGAGTAATATGCGAAACAAATTAAATACAAATATGCAGAATAACAAAATATAATTAACACGTGCTTATTATTTGATTTGTTTCCGTCGGTTTGCTTCACTGGCTATTGTGCATCGAAGCCCTTAACGTTAGCGTCTTCCCGTTCTCGTTGTTGTTCCTGTTCTCGTTAAGCATCATTCACAATTAGTTCTAAGGAGTAAGGCGCAAGGTCTAAGGCGTAGGCCTAAGTCGTAAGAAATGCTAGGCGTTTACAACAACCATACCATTTTTCATTGCTACTGTGTATTGCGCATACGCATACAATCAGCTGTGGAATGAAATAAGCAGGAGTGGGGAGTTTCCTTGTTCGTGATTGGCTCGTCGTAAGAAACCTGTCGTAAGAATTGGATTTTGGGCAATTCGTTACGACATAAACCATACGCCTTGCGACTTGGGACGTGTTGTGAACGTTCTGAAACAAAATATTACGCCTTAGGCCTTGCGCCTTAGAACTAATTGTGAATGATGCTTTACCGGGCAATTGTGCATCGGCCTTTACCATCGACCTGACGGGCCAACAAGGGGATAAAGGGAATGAATGAATGAACCTTGCCCAGCCACCAGGTAGGTGAATCTGTAAGGTCCACATTTGATGTAAACGCCACCATGATACGGCCTAGGCTAGGCCTAGGCCTAGGCCTACATAAAAGCTCATAAAGATCGCCAGGACATAGCCCTAACATAACCCCACTCCAGCAAACCTCTTTAGCTAGGGCCTAGGCCTTACGAAAAAGTTTGTGTGCATAGGCCTAAGCCTACTTGTGTGTGACAATATTTGCAGTATTAAATGAAGACAATTATCTTACTTCTCTACAAGTGAAAGATCCAATATTTGCCATAATGCCGTAGAAATTTCAGTTTCTGTCAAGTAGTGAGGAAACTTCTTTATCGACTCAAACATATGATCCCAACGGTGTGCCACTCACTTGAGCGATAGGAAACTAGCACCGGCACTGGAAGAAATCTCCATAAACAAGGAGCGCGGCAAAAACGTCGCCAACAATCTTTCAACAATGTGGAGGGGAATAGTGTTATTAATAATAAAATAATGTATAAAATAAATAATAGCTTCATTTTTATTGGCACACGCAAGTTACTAATTTGTAGCAATAAATTGACAGGAATAACTTCATTCACAACTTCAAACTAAAATTGCAAATTATTTCTAACAATTTTTGACTTTGAATAGGCCTCATTTAGATGATTTACACAATAGTAATAATTAATATAAATCAATTTTGAAATCAAGTAAAAGAAATAGCTGATAATGAACTTCAATAATGTCTTCAGTCACTTGCGCCTCACAAACAATTTATATTTAGACTATACACTCACTCACACAATCATTCATTCATTCAAACATACATACACATACAACACCAACAAATATATTCATGTTTATGGAATTTTTTAGTCATCTTGTTTAACTAATTTAAAATTGTATTGTATTGTGATGGTTAGGTAAATCGCACTTGGTGCACATGATAAGTTCACGACCACCAAACTAAGCAGGCCAATCAATTTCATTTAAACTTACAAAATAATACTGATAACCAAAAATCAATTTTTATAAATGGAATTAAATTGTATAATAGCCTACCAAACAGAATCAAAGAAAGTAGATTCAATAATAGGGATTTAAAAGGTACCAATTTTTCCGGAAATTTTGGAAAAAACACGTTTTTTCCGTTTTTTCCCGGGCACGTCGGAAAAATTGGAAAAATTGGAAAAAATGAAAAAATTGGTTTTAAGGTGCATAGGATAAATAAAATTGATATGAATGTAGTAATGATTATTTTTGGATGAGCGTAGCGAGCGAAGCGAAGACTTCAATTTCACTGACCCCCAAAAAATTTAGCTCGGGTGTTTTTTTTTTTTTTTTTTTTTTTTTTTTTTTTTTTTTCTGTCTGTTTGTTAACTCTCTACCAGGCAAACGGCATATCCGATCTTGATGAAAATTTGACAGGACCTTCGAAATCTCTGAACTTAGAGGTGTATTGTTTTTGGGTACAATCGAAGAAATATTTCTCATGAATATCGTACTTTTACGATTTTTTCGATTTTTAGTGCGATATTTTCGTGACATTTGGGCCAATTCTGACCAAACGGGTGGGGCTACAACTTTCATATTATACATGGACATTAAGGTTATGGTGATGTAGTACCTTTTGAAAGAAAAAGTTGAAAAAGTTTGCCAGAACCTATAGAAATAAAGCTTTTAATATAAGTTTTTTGATTTTTTGTGCGATATTTTCGTGCCATTTGGGCCAATTCTGACCAAACGGGTGGGGCTACAACGTTCATATTATACATGGACATTAAGGTTTTGGTAATGAAGTACCTTTTGAAAGAAAAAGTTGAAAAAATTAGCCAGAATCCATAGAAATTTAAAGCTTTTAATATAAGTTTTTTACGGTAAATAATACCAATTGACAAGAAACAGTAGAAACTTGACAACAATCACCTACAATGCGTAGGCAACAAAACAAAGCACTTGCAAAAGTAAAGATATTCCACGCAAACTAAAAACTTTAAAACGCTCATCCATCAACGCGGCGGGACTTTAGCGTTTCCTAGTTATCAATAAGGTAGCCCAATTACATATCTCACAGTTTTTAATTCATTATTTTAATAGTAAAATGAAAGGTAAAGCCTTAGTTGTTCTTTTTAGGTTAGACTAAAATTTTGATTGGAATTCTCATTTCAAAGACAGTTTTTTGACCATATTGTAAAGTAATAGGGCATGCCGTGGGAGGGACTAAAGCTTAACATAGTATATCTATAAACAGGAGTCAAATTAATGCCGCCCGAGGCTTTGTGAAACTTTGCTCGTGCTAGTAAAAAAACTTTAAATTTCTCTAGTCCGACAGGCGAGTACTTTTTCCAGAGTTCCCAATTGCCGTTCAAAAAATCTCAATATTTCGCAACAATAAATTAACGAGTTTCCAGTAGTATGCACTACCTAGTATGGAAAATCGTTGTAAATATGCAAACAAAATAAAAAATCGCTTAATTTAGGCAATATTATTAATATTACGGTTAAAATTCGTTTCCGGTCCCTCCCTAGTCCCCCTACACATAAGTCAAACCCGGCAAATATTGTGACTTAAAACATTCACATATACCCTATTATTGTTTTACATCAACCTATTTGATTGCCGACTGTAAAAATGCTCTTGGGCTAGAGGACTATTGTTGCCATTAGCCCGAAGTGCTAGTTGCAAAAAAAGTTAATTTCGGCCCCTGGCTATAAATAGTAATAATTGCAAGGGATTTTGGAAAATGCTAGATGTAGTATAGCTGCCATTTGCTGTCATTTATAACATCAATAGTAAACACGCGTACGTAAACACATGAAATAAACGAACAATAATAATCTTAATTTATAATTTACCATAAAGATGCCATTAATCTAAAATGAACTACGAGGAAGTATAAACTTTATGAAAGTAAAGAAAATTCAATTTTTCCCAATTTTTTCCAATTTTTCCGGAAAAAACGGGAAAATATCCGTTTTTTTCCTCGACTTCAATTTTTTTCGGAAAATTTCGAACCCTATTCAATAAATTATAGAACTGAATGTATTGATTTTTCAAAATCTGAATTTCCGTATGTACCAATGGGACTGAAATTGTTATGTTGTAATGGTTGGAATAGTTTTATTATGTATTATGTATAGACTCTGTTTTCTACTTATGTGAAGTATACCTATGTATATTACGGTATATGATTTGTATTTGTATTTTATATTGTATGTTATGATTGTAACATGTTACGACCTAGCGAAAGCTAAATAAATAAATCATACTACTACTAAATCATTGTCATGTTGTAATGACTACGGTAGTAGTACATTTTCAGATACGAATCAATGGGTAGTAAAATAATTTATAATTATATAAATGTATTTAAATAGTTATGTAGGTATGGTCGGTAGACATTGGAGGACAGTTTTCATAGCTTACAATCAACGCTTGCTGACATTTTAACGGCAGGTTTTTCTCACTATTCAGGTTCCACAAGGTATTAACTTCTTAAAATTGAACAATGAGACCAGCGAAACAATGTACTTGAATGTCTGGACTTGAAAAAGTGCTATGCAACTTGTAGTACTCATTACACTGGTGGGTACTCTACTCTCCACACTTGCCCACAGCTGGTTTCCCTGCAATTATGTTTTGTCAGTTACAAACTAAACGGCATCTTTAATTGAACTTTGTCAATAGCTTCCCATCAGCCCAGGGAACTGTACAATTTGTTGTTTGCAATTTTCGTAGGAAGCCTATTGATTGCATTTTATATTGTATTGTTTCTTTTCCCTGCCAATGACCAATTAGTCTGTGGCATTTAATGTCTTTGAACAAACATAATAGGCAGATAAGCATTACGAAATTTTAATGAATACCTGCATGTATTATGTCTTTACATTAAAAATAATAAGTTAATAATATTATTATTTTATTTTTTTTTTGGTTCAAACCGTACATCCCTTGGGTAAATGTAAAAACAGTCTCGTTGTCCCAAAACAAAATTTATTGTCTGTCAATAAAATTTAATGGTGAGACAAAAAAACTAAGTCACTAAAACGATTTTTTTTGGGTTTTGGGGGGCTTGTCAACAGTTGGGTTTAGGTCTAAATGAGACCCAGAAGTGAACAATGTATTTCCAAATTTTCGACTCCCAAACTGTTTTTTTTTTTATACATCCCACCTTTTTTAATGATTTCAAAAACCCAAAGGAATGTTTAAACAACAAACAAATCAAAATTATGGGTTTTAAAATGCCCAAAACTTTAAATGGGGGGGAAAAGCTGTTTTATATTTTATTTTTTTATAATCCAAGGGTTTATTCTTATTTTAAACAAATACAAAAGCTAATGGCAAACCTTTATCTTCTTTAATTTGAATTAATAAAAATTATCAATCCAATAAACTTTAAACCCAAAGTCCTTTTATCAGTAAAAAAAAAACAAATTTAATTAATTATAATGATATTGAAAAAGTGCGGTTGAAAAGACTTAAATATAGTAAACCCAAAAGGAAGAAGCTGAAATCAGCTTAAAAGTTTTTTTTATTTATTAAAAAAATTGTGTTGGTTTAATTTTAAATAGTCCAATGTTGTTTTATTTTTTTAAGTAGAAATTACCCAGATCAACTAAATATGGGGGTAAATATTAAATTTGGGAAAGTTTTTTTTTAAAAGGGGGGACATATGTCCCATTTTCGCGATCAGAAAAAATTTTAAAATTTTTTTTGTCCTCTACAAAACCCTTTTTAAAAATAACTACAAAAAAAATCTTGGGTGGCGGGTTTGTGGTAACAAATGTAATAATTTAAAAAGAAAACTAAGCAATTTTTTGAACAGTTCTCTGATAGAGACATGCACCCCATTCAATTGACACACGGGCGCCAGTCCAAAAATCCTTGGACAATCTATCAATCAATTCAATTCTAAGTCAATAACTAATTTGGGAAATTTTTGGACGTAAAATCAAGGGCCCCTGGGAACTTGTCACATTTGAATTTTTTTACAAACCCAAAAACATGTAGGCCTAAAGCATAAATTAGACGGCCCCAATTTTTTCATTCAAAAATTCCCCTTGAATTAAAGGACAAAATAATCAATGTAAAGGAGATATTGTTGAAAACTTTATTAACTTTGCACATTTGGCCTCTAGTATTGATTTTTGGGTTTACCTGTTTTTTTTTTTAGTATCTTTTTCATTTTTTCTCCAGATACTCGGGCCTTTCATTTTTAGTATTTAGGCCTAGTACTTTTTCAGGGCACAGGTTTTTTCCCACAAAAACAAACAAAATTTTTTCTCAACCTAAAACCCTCTTTCTTTTCTTTTTTTTTTTTTAAATTTTTTTTTTTTGTCTTTTTCTTTTTTTTTTTTTTCCTTTCTTTTCTTTTCTTTTCATTCAAACACCCTTTTTTATTTTTTGATTCTTCTTTTAAATGCATATAATGTATTTTTTTTTATTTGTTCCCAAAAATTGTTTTTTTTAAAAATGCATTTTTGTTGTAATGTTTACTTTTTCCCAAAAATTTACAAAAATGTTTTATTGTTGTTTCTGCATCTATGAAATTAAAGATTTTTTTAGTTGTCCCCCTTTTTTGTAAATCATTTTTTTAAAAACTGAATGGGATAGACTTTAAATAAATAAATAAAATAAATAAAAAAATTAAATAAAAAAATAAAAAATCATCCAAGTAGAGCTGCCCATAAAAGGGGAAGATTCCCGATAGATTAAAAAATTCCCATTCAGATACAAAATAAATTCGTATTAGGAGTCTCCCCACTCAATCATGGGGAATTTTTTTTCAACCTTCTCCTCCAATCTTTGCTGTCTTCAGGGACCATGTTTAATTTTTGGGGGGGGGGGGGGGGCAAACCGTTATTGTGTTCGCCCCTTTTTGGAAATTCCTTATAAAATAAGTAGTATTTTGAACACCCAACGTTGCAATTTAGGCTTACGTGGGGCCCGCCTACTAAACGGTCGGGTTTCCCAACAGAGTTTCGGGGGTGAACGGTTGAAAAAATTTTCCCTAGGGTGACGAGAAAGAAAGGGATGGGATTTTGAGTTCTGGGGGAGGGCTTTTAAAATTAATTTTGTGAATTTGGGGAAATTTGACGTGGAGTGCAGTTTGTGAGCGCACTCCATGTCAAAGGGGGATTTGCAAAAAGGCCCTATATTACCTTTAGCCAAAACTAAATGTCCCTTGGCCCCTTGGGGGGGTTTGGGAAATATCCCCGCGGGTTTGAAATCGTGCCCCACCCTTGTTTGGGTAGGGTTTTGATTTTTAAAAATTCCCGGGGTCTCTATTTGGCCATTTTTTCGCCACCCGAGGGCGTCGGCCCCAACGGGGTTTTGGGCCCTAAGGTCTGCTTTAAATGAAAGACCCAAAGAGCCACACTGAAAATCTTTTAAATTGCCCTAGGTGGGTAGATGTGGAATTAGTTTTTTTTTTTTATGGTCCCAAAAGCGAAAACGGCCCCAAAAAAGCCCGGGGGGTTTCGAATCTCGTTTAATTTCCATTTTTTTTTTTGAAATTTGCCCTTCATCACCTCGAATACACAGTGCAACCAAAATCACGTCATCTTTCCCCCCAAATCCTTTTGCACTTGATCAGGGGGGGTTAAAATTCCCTACTTTAAAAAATGTACTTTCGAATGCATTGCAATTCCTTTTAATTTTTTTTTTCCATTTTTTTTTACCTACCTATCATATGCTATGATAAAATATATTTAGTTTTTTTAAAATTTTTAGTTTTTTTCCAAATGGGTTATTCAAAATTGCATTTTTTTAAAAGAAAAATGTGCCAGCGCCCCCCCCCCCCCCCCCAAAGGTTCCCAAAGTCCAAATGAGATTCCTAATTCCCATTTTTTGAAAATTGGCAACCCCTTAGCCTATGCTTTTCTAAACACCCAATTGTCAGCCCAAGGGGCATTATTTTTTTACTTTAGGTTAGATTTTAAAATAAAACAACAAGGGAATCCCGTCAAAAAAATTTTCAAAAACCTAAACCCCAAAAAAAAGGAAGAAATTTCAAAGGTTTTGGGTTTAAAGGGCCCTTCTCAACAAAAATTGAGGGAAACGATTTGACAGGATTGCACTGTGAGTAAAAAAAATTTTAAAAAACCGTTTTTTTTCCCTTGGGAAAACACGTATAGTCTAAAAACTAAATTTTTTTCTTTCAACCCTATTTTCGATTTATTTTTTTTTTCACGGGGTTTAAATTTTTTGATAAATGCCTGCAAACTTCCGGTAAATCGTTTTCGCTGTCGTGAAAGGCTACAAAATTTTTCGCCCTTCATTCCTTTTTAATTATCTTTTTCAAGTTGGGAACCCGCAGGGGCGTCGAAAATATCGAACCCGATCACAAAATATATTCGGGCCAAACCCACGCCAAGGCCCCCCGGGACCCCCCGCGCCAGGCACGCATTCTCAAATTTACAGCTCTCGATTTTCTTTTTAAATCATTTTTTTAATTGGGGGTTGTAATGATCCAAAAAAGTGCTTTATAGTAAAATCTAACATATAAACAATAAAATTTGAAGGGATTTTTGTAGTGAATGATCAGTTATTTCCCCTTAAAAAATCGCAAAAATCAAATTGGGAAAACCAAAGGGAGGCCCCTTTTTTCAAAACTTTTTTTTTTTTATATTTTAAAATTGAAAAAAATTTTATATACAGAACTTTTTATTTTTATTTTCGTGAAAATACTTTTTCTTAGACCTATCATTATAATAAAAAGGTTATTTTATTTTTGTCGTCTCATTTTTTCGTATTTATTTTTAAATTTCAGGTTTAAAAATTGTTTTTCAACCCGTCTTTTTTAAAAATGGGGTTGGGCCCCGATGTCATAAGTAAAATCGCTGCCCGCCAAAATTCTTTCCCAGCCAAATTCCAGCCCCCCGAATAATCTCAACCCCCAAAACCCTGGTAAAAATCTGCAGTTTTTACATTTTCTTTCAAAAAAGTTTTTTATACCCCGAGCCCCAGTTTTTAAAACTCTTTTAAAAATTTTTTAAAATATGTGTTGGGGGTTTAAATTAAAATAATTGATCTGGGGAAAAAATTAAATCAACATTAACTTTTTAAATTTGAAACAAAATTTCGCAATTCAAATTCCCGGGAAAAACCCAAGGGTGGGTTCCTTTTTTTTCCAAATTTTTTTTTAAAACGTTTTTTTTTTTAGAAAAATTTTTTCAAAATTTTCATAGTGCAGAAGTATTTTAACTTTTTTTTCGTGAAAATTACATTACCTACCATTGATTTTCTAAAAAAATTTGGTTTTTTTTTTTCGACTCAGTTTTTCGTTTTTTTATTTGGCATTCAGGCTAAAAATTTTCCATAAAAAAGCCCGATTTTTTAAATCGATGGGTTTAAAAAATCGATGGGGTTCAAATTCGCCCCGTCCCCATTTGCCCTTCCAAACCCCCGTAATAAAACTCAACTTCCAAAACTCGTCAAAATGCGGCTCTACATATTTTCCCGTTCAAAACCCCGTATTTATAGCGAGCCCCAGCTCCTAAAAATCGTTAAAAATTTTTTTAAATTTGTGTTTTAAAAAGAATACTATTGTGTGGGTATTAGCAGCTAAATTTAAATTATTAAATTTTTTGAAAAAAAAGGGACCGATTCAGCAAAGAGAAAATATACCCTAAAATTTTTGAACAATTTTTTAAACGATGTCATTTTGGGAAAACCCCTTTCCATTCACAAAAGGGAAGAGTTTAATCGTTTTAAAAAACAAAATTTTTTGTTTTAAATTTTAAGGGTATTAAATGTATTTAAATTTTTTTATCAAAATTTCAAAAAAAAGGTTTTTTTAGGCATTTTCCAAAAAATCCCCCGAATTTCCCCGGCCCTAGCGAAAACTAATTTCTTTTTGGTTTTACAGTTGTCAAAAACCCTATTTTTTATTTCATTAGTTTTTTTTGTCCTTTGGGGGGGAAACCCTGTTCCGGTGTTTTTCTCTTTTTTTTTAAATTCGCCAAAAGGGAAAATTTTTTTAAACTCACAATTACGCCACTTCTCATCTTGCTTTTTTTTAAACCCCAAAATTGGGAACCCCTGTCAAAACCGCGTCAATAACTTTTTAACCCCCATTTATTTTTAAAATAATCGATATTTAAATTTGTGTTCAGCTTAAAGAAGTGATTTTATAGTGTTTCCTAGCTTAATCAAAGATTCCAGTGAACTATTTTTATCAATGAATTAACAGTTGCCTAGCCAAGAGTAGAAGCCCCCCCTATGGCACTTCTCACCCTTGGTAAACTAAATAGGCCTACGTAAGGGAAATTTTTAATTTTTTGATTCGACTATAGCTCTAGAGGTCCCCCTTTCGGAAGGTAGCCCCAAAATTTTCAAACCCCCTTTACGCCAACATGGCGGGCAGTACTAACCTTTTTTTTCTAAAAACTCCACCTACAAAACCCTTTTAAAGTTGCTTTAATTTTAAAAAATAAAACAATTTTCCAGAGGAAAAGTAATTTCGTTTGAAATGCGACGTTTAAAAGGGTTTTTTTGTTTTAAGGGAAAAAAAACAGTGTTGAAAGTTGGGGCATACCATCCCCAAAAAGTTAAACCCCTCTGGGGGTTTGTCGCGGGGGGAGGAGGTTTTCCCAAAAACGTGCTAAGATAGATAGGAAAACCAATTTCCCAGGCCCCAAGCCAAAGGGGGTGTAGGGCCAAAAGGGAAAAAAGGAAATAAAATTTTTATCAATCGCCTGCGGAAAAAAAACGGGGACACCCTTTTGTCAGGGGTTTTCCGGTGGCAAAGGGACCCAAGCACTGACCTGGCATATTTTCCTTTGGGGGCAAAGTGCACTTTGAAAAGTTTGCAAAAGCAACAAAAACTTGTATTTTTTTAAATTTTGAAAAGAAAAAAAATTGTTTTATTTTTTAAAACACCCTTTCCAAAATTTTATCGGCTAGAAATCCCTTTAAAATTTTTTCGGTATCCTGTAATCACTAAACCCCCCAAAACTTTTCACGGTTGTTGAACACTGTGCGTTCACTTCACATCTTTAAAAAATAGTACGAGCCCCTTGTCACCCCTAGTTTTCCCCATTTGTGCAATGACCTGTTTTTTTCAATTAAAGGGACCTGTTGATTAGTTTTTCCCTTTTTGAAACTTTGTGGGGGTTTCTTTTATTTTACTGCCCCCAAAGCTCACACGGTTGTTTTAAACCCGGTTTATTAAATCTTCGAGTACTTGTCACCCACTTGTTTCAAACCTTAAAAAACCCCCAAAAAACGTAAAATGATTTACATTGAACCTCCTATTTCCGAAAAAAACTTGTCAAAAAACCCTGTTTGGGTTCCCCGGTTTAAGTTTGGGGCCGTCTCGGTGGGTCTTCTATCCCCAGACTGACTGACCACCCGAAACAAAACAACCCCACCCCCTTTTTTCTTTTTGGGGAAACGAGGTCAGATGAGGTGCAAAACGCCTTTTTTTCTCGATCTTTAGCGAAGCTTGTTGGTCGTTGGGCCCTGGGGGGGGGGGGGGGGGGGGGATATGTACAAAATATCCCCAGTCTTTCTTCTGATTTTGGAGGGAAAGGGACTGAATTTTCTAAATTTCCCACAGGGCATAAATCACACAACATGTTTTGATGTAAAATGTAGGCATACTTTCCCATTTTTGGTTAAACGGGGGAAAAACTCCCGTAGTTGGGAAAAGTTTTGTATTAAAAACAATTCGGGAAAAAACAAAATCACCCGACCGGGGTTGGGAAAGGGGGCTCCCACATTTTCCCGGGAGGGGACCCTTTGGGCCAAAAAACCACCGGGAGGGGAAAAATTTTTTTTTCTTTTTTAACTGTGTTGCATTATAAAATCTGAATGGGTGGAACGGGTTTTTTCTGCAACAATATCTGTTGCCTTTTTAACTGACCAAAAAAATATTATTTAGGGCATTTTCAGGGGCGACGCGAGAGGGGGTGGGGGGGGGCCCCCCCCATGAACCTTCTCCGGCCCCCCCCACCGCCCCCCCCCCCAAAAACCCTTTTTAAAAAAAAAAAGGGTTTTAAAAATTTTTTTTTTTTTGCGGGGCAAAAATTTAAAAAAAAGCCAATGCAAGTGAAAATTTATAAATATTTTCTTTTATATTTTTGTCAAGTTTTATTTTTTTGATTTACTTTATTTCTTTATCTGGGCGTTATCGCAAATTTTGGGTTTTTCTTAAAAGCTCCTTTTTTTTTCCCTACTAACCCTTTTTTATTTGGGCAAAGGGGGGTGGGGCGAGCGATAAAAGAAATTCGAGGATCGCCAGTAAAGGCCCCCGGCCCGGGTCCGGCTAGGGTGGGGGGGTAAGGGTGTAGGGGGTTTCCCCCGGGGCCGGTCAAAAAGCAGTTTCTTGGGCCACGCTACTTCAATCAGGCTGTTAGTTTTGCGACAAAGTTTTTAGTAGCAGAGAGATTTAAAGAGAAATCTTTTTTTTTTTTTTGGAAAAATCTACTAAAAAAATAAAGAGGGGATCAAAAAAGAACCCAGGCGTCGGAAAAGATAAGAGTTTCTAATTTATTTGCCGGAAAAAAGTGAGGTAAGGGAAAATTTGTTTTTGCCAGTGTTGGTGACAAAAAAACTAATCACAGATGGCGCTTACAAAGTGTTTCGTGGCCCCAAACCACCGGGCATAGACTAAAAAACAAAACATTAGAAATAGGGGATGTGCAATTTACAGGCTTCCCGGGAATTGGCCATTTTATCAATAAAAAAACTCTTTCCCAAAGGCCCTTTTATTTACAAGAAAATCGTCCGAAGTTTGATAATGGGGACCAAAAACTCGAGGATTGTCCCCCTTTATTAAAGGGATGATACAATATGATTTATTAAAATTATTTGCACTTGCAGCTAAGCCATGTCGATTGTATCCGGAAACCCAAAAACAAGAGTTTAGGGGGGGGGATTTGATTTTCACGCCTACATCGAGTTTTAGTTTTGCCCCCCCCCCCCAAACCATTGTTTCTCGCCCCCCAGTCGCCCCCCCTTTTGTAAATCCGGTTTTTGAGTTGACAATAAGAGAGAATAATATGGGGAAAAAGAGAGAGAGAGAACATTAGCTTTCCCCGGTGCAAGCGTAAATCCTTTTTTGGGGTGTGTGGGGGGGGGGGGGGAACCCTTGCCCAGAAAAAATTGTGTGAAAAAATTTTTCTAGATTTTTTTCGTAAAATTTTTTTCTACGATAATGTATAAAATTGGAAATTTTACAGGGTTAAAAAAAAATTTTGCCACAAAATTGTGGGCCCCCCGCCCCCCTTTGCAAATTTTGGGGCGGGGGTTTTCCTCCTTCGCCTTTCCTCGTAATTCGAAATTATGATTCAAAAGACTAGGAAAAAATTATTTTTAAAGGGCTTTTGTTGTATCTTATTCGGTTCTATATTTTTGAGAACGCGACGAAAAAGACTTAGATATTCGCTTCCAGTTTTTAATTACAAAAAATATTTTATTGTGGGTTTTTTGTTCCCCCCTCCCCCCCACCCAAAAAAACGCTAAAAATTGTTTTAGGTTTAAATTTTAAACAAATTTAGTACGGCATTTAAAGGGAAATTTACGAAAAATATTGTAATGGAAATTAAGTTTATTTTCGCTGCTGCTGTGTTTTGTTGGGCACTTAGTTCAACGGGAGCTTCAAAAATTCACAACAGTAAGTTTTTAGTACATTCCCTTTTAAGAAAAAACAGCCCTTTTTTTTACAATCCAAACAAAAAAAGAAACCCCCTTGCTGTCAACCCTTTTGAAACTGAAACCTTTCAACCCCCCTTTTGCCAAAAAGGCAACAGGTTGGTGCACAATTTTATAAAAGTCCAAAAGGAAAAATCTGAAAACCCCTTTTTTGAACGCTTGTTACAATAGGTACGCTAGCTTTTACTGAAAAATTTGTTTACCCGAAACCAAAAAAAAACGGATCCTACTTGCAGTCAAAAGGCAGGGGGTAAAAAGGGAAAAACCCGTCACCTATCCCCACCCCCCAACAGGTTTGGTCTAAATCTACAATTAAATGGAAGACTGAAAACTGCTTTAGAACTTTCTTTTTCAGTACAATGATGGGTTTTAGTGAGACTGGTGGGCAAATTTTAATTTTTTTTCTCTTCTTTTACAGTGCTAACTTATCCTCCACGCACAGCTGCAGAAAGTGAGCTACTAACTATTGATATCAACACGGCCTACAGGTAGGCACACAATTTTTGTCTTTCTGTTTCCAAATAAATTAATAAAATTATCTATTCAAATCATTCTCTACTAACACGCTCCACTAACCTAACCTTGCTTTAAATTGAATAATAAATTGTAGCATGGTTCCAACTGAAGTAATATCTAGCCTAGGTTTATACAAACGTGAAGACCTTGCGACTAAATGGAGAGTGGTAAATAAATTTGGCTTTGTGTTGGGTTTTTTTTTTTTAAATTTTGTGTTGTAAAATATGACTTTTAAAATATTTTTCATAGACTGTAAAGCCCAAAAAATTTTTCCCTTTTCTTTTTTTCCCGTTTTCCCTGCCTTTATGGTTCCAAAACCCTCGCATTTTCGAAACCAAGGGCCCCCACCAAACTGCACCACTCATACCCATTCCCTCCCTTAAAATTTTTGTTTGTCTGCCAAAAGTCCCCCTTCCCCTTCGCCCTTTCCCGAGCTTTTAGGTCCCTTTTGTTTTGACCCCCCATAACCTTCTTCATAGTAGGAATGGTTTGTGGAACACAAAACCCCGGTAGTTTTTTCTTCATACAATGGTGCGGACTTTTCCCTTTGGGGTTAGCTGGAAAATGTTCCCGGGCCCCAAAATGTTTCCCCCTAAAGGGAGGGTTTTTTTCTAGCGGGCCCTTTAAAGTCATCCCCTCGTTTTTTGGGTTGTTTTCTCCAATAGGCTATTTGCAGAACTTTTTTTGCATTTTTTTCATGTACCTAGCTCATAAACAGTTTTTAAAACAAAAATTTGCAAGTCCAAAAAAGACCTACATTTAATAAAAAAAACCCCAAAACTCTTTTCAAAAATTACGTTTTTAACTCTGCGTCAAAAAAAATAAAGTAAAAGAGGCCCTATTTTTGCAAAGGTCTTCCTTATACCTTGAAGAAATATGAAAAAATAATATCTTTGGAATAGCAAGGGTTTTGTATTATCCGTTGACAACAATACAAAGGGCTGGGGTACAGTAGTTTTGACAAAACCAAGTTTCTTTTACAGGGTCCCAGTTTTTGTGTTTTATTTCTAAAATCTAATCTTTAGTTTATTTTTGATAGTGTCCCTTCGAATACGATAACAGGTTATGTAAGAACCCATCCATATTCAATAGATTTGCACTGGTGAATGCAGTGCAGTTGCCATAGCCCGTGTAGTGCCTGATTGCGTCTAAATTTGTTTTTTAATCTAAAATTCATGCAAATAGCCTATTGATGCTTACTGTCTGACACTGCCATTGTATAAGTCGATCACAGGACACATTGTCTAATTTTTTTGGTCTAAAAACGTTAATTTCTTTGATTTTTTTTCTTTAGTGTAGGGGTTAAAGATTAATGAGTTTTTGTTAAAAGCTAAAAATAAAAGCAATTTCATGAATTCACATAGGCCTAGTTTTTGTAAAGTTGGACCTACCTATTCAATTAAAAATGTTTTTTGTAGGCCTATGTTTCAAATGGTCTAAAATCAGTTTCATTAATAGGCCTAAGCCTTTTTATTTATTTTTATTTATTAGCATAGGCCTATA
This sequence comes from Sweltsa coloradensis, assembly GCA_024449915.1. Taxonomy (NCBI): domain Eukaryota; kingdom Metazoa; phylum Arthropoda; class Insecta; order Plecoptera; family Chloroperlidae; genus Sweltsa; species Sweltsa coloradensis. Next base: position 58,141 of record JAMZAV010000136.1, on the reverse strand, counting down.
CCTATTTTATTTGTATTTACATGTTGATGTTCTTAAGTTGTGCATTCATGTCAAAAATTAGACATTTGTAATTGGAGATTAAACCAAATGTTTTCTTAGACCACAATACATACTAGACGAAATAAGTGTAGACCAAAAATTCTAGACCAAATGTTCAGTTTTACGACTACTAGTTGTCTTAGACGAAATGTCCGTAGACAAAGAGTCTGCGCACCGTCGGTCACAGTCACACGTGTGTCAACGGCGACTCACAGTGTTGGCTCGAGCTCTAAGCGCTCGACTCTTATTCGGGAGGTCATGGGTTCGAATCCCGTCGAGACCGGCAATCCTGACTGAAGGTTTTTCCGAGGTTTTCCTCAGGGGATTGAGTCCTCTTAAATAGCCCTCGGACATCCCTTCACAATTGTCCTATCCGCAATATAGGGTACCTAGTTAGTCACCTGAAGAGGGTCACACCGGTTAAATCTGATGTGCCTACAGCGGGCATCCTACAAAAATTTATTTATTTTTATCAAGTTAATAGCAGTGTTTATTTATAGACGGCAAATAATGCAGCTAGTTCGGGATCGACTGGTTGCCGGACAATCTCATGTCTCATCTATTTCTACGGTACAAAATTCACACGGTGACCGAAGTCTCACGGTAAGGTGCAGTGGCGTATCCAGGTATTCATAAAGGGGGGGGGGGGTTAACCAATTAACCCATAATAATAATAATAAAAATAATAATAATAATAATAATAATAATAATAATATTAATAATGATAATATATAGGATATTAATAAAATTAATCCCACAATAACCATATTATAAAATTATAATATAAATCGTGAAAATTATTTCCGGAACCTAAATTTGAAATAATAATATTCTATATTAATAATACTTAACCGTAGGGGCCGAAAAAATTTCTCCTCGAAGTCATTAGTAAAAATCTATGCTTTAAAACATCACAAGAACAACTTTTATCTAATCGTTTTTTTAACCAAGTTTTCTTTTTCAAGGTAATTAATTAAAAATCTGCATTAAAGCATCATACTTTTTATCTAAAATCTGCTTTTAAATCTTAAAGTTTTCTCTTTCAAGGTCATTGGTGAATATCTGTCCGTTTTAAAGCATCACAATAACCAACTTGGTATCTACTAAAATCCTCTTTTGGTCAGATGGTAATTTGCATTGCGATAAAACAGTTATTCTATAATCTCCTTTGAAACGTTAAAGTGCACTTTCACACTTTTTGGCAAAAGCGGGGGGTTTATCCCCCCCTTTCCCCTTGGATACGCCACTGGTTAGGCGATAGAACAATGAACGACATGGGACATAAAGGTCTAGGTGGCCTCCCTGACAGAGAATAAGTATATTATACAGCACAGTTCTAACTGATGGGACATAAAGGTCTAAGTGGCCTCCCTGACAGCGAATAAGTATATTAAACGAGCGAGCGAAGCGACTGAGTGTCTCCATTCAACTCAAACGGCGCTTATTCTGTGAGTCTGTGTGCGTGCGTGTGAACAATTCGAAAATCATCCGAATCGCTGAACAGATTGCGCTGAAATTTTAAACAGATATTCGGTACGAGTTTACTGAGAACTGCTAACAAAATCAGCAAGATTCGTTGCGATTTAAACCTACAAGAAATAATAAATTGAAAAATAGGCTGCTTATGTGTAGAAATTATTTTAAAGACAATGGTTTTGATTTTGAAAAAAATGTTTTTTGTTTGTTATTTGCCTGGCTGTGAAATGCAGGGCCCAATGTGTATCGTATTTAGCACGCTCAAGGAACTCCCAAATTCCGCTCCGAGATTGAGTTAACCTTGCAATATTTACACGTATTTCGTACCTGCTATGTTTTCCATAGTATTGTCACAGATGATAGAATTCACTGCGTAATATGCATTTCAAAACATGTTTAATAAGTTTTAAAACACAATCCAGAAGTAAAATCTTTCCCGACCAGGGGATTGCACCCAGGTCTCCCACATTTTGAGTATAAGGGCGCCTTAGCCAACTAGACTAGGAAAAAGCCAAAGTCGTTGGTAGACGAGTGAGCGAGTCATGTGTTGAGTACCCGGGAACATTTGCATTCAAGTTTGATAATTATATTGGTATGAAATATGCGAAAGTTTGATTACTCCCTGATTTGCTGTTCCTTATTTATGGCAAAACTCACAATCGTTTGAGTAGGATAGTCTTATAAATCTTCGTTTTTTTCTTTTCATTTTGTTTTTGGATGTTTTTTGGCTTTTTCTTTCTTTCTTTCTTTCTTTCTTTCTTTCTTTCTTTCTTTCCTTCTTTCTTCTTTTTCTTTTTACTTCATATTTTTTTCTTCCATTTATTTTGTCTTCCTTTCCTTTTAGTTTTTCTTTTCTCTCCTATTCATTCCCCACCCCTTTTTATTTCGTTTATTGATTAATTGAATTAAATATTCTTTTTGAATTTGTTACTAAAATCATTGTGTTTAAATACATTGTTGTTATAATATAACTATTTCAAATATTTACATAACTGTAAGTTCATTGCTGTATTTGGATCTATGTTTGTAGATTTATTAAGTTGCCTTCCTTTGTAAATCAGTTTTTCAACTGAATAGGATAGACGTTAAATTTTTTTAGAAAATAGTGTTTTAAAGTTAAGTTTGTATAAGGGCACGTCAACTGTAAGCCATAATGCGAACTCGAGCCTATAAAATAGGCTAGTTATAAGCCGCACAGCTCTAACTGATGGGACATAAAGTTATAGGTGGAATCCCTGACAGTGAATAAGTTTATTATATAGCACAACTCTAACTGATAGGACATAAAGGTCTAAATAGCCTCCCTGACAGCAAATAAGTTAACTATATAGCACAGCTCTAACTGATGGGGCATAAAGGTCTAAATGGCCTCCCTGCCAGCGAATAAGTATATTATATAGCACAGCTCTAACTGATAGGACATAAAGGTCTAGGTGGCCTCCCTGACAGTGAATAATTATGATATATAGCACAGCTCTAACTGATGGGACATATTGGTCTAGGTGGCCTCCCTGACAGCGAATAAGTATATTATATAGCACAGTTCTCACTGATGGGACATAAAGGGTCTAGGTGGCCCCCCTGGCAGCAAAAAGTATATTATATAGCAGAGCTCAACTGAGAGACAAAAAGGTTTAAGGGGGACCTCCCTGACAGCAAGTAGTAATGGTATGTAGCAGAGCTCTTACTGATGGGACATTAAGGTCTAGATGATCTCCGTGACAGGGGATTTACATGAGAGTTATTCAAGTGTAGCAAATAGGTGGTTAGGCAAATGTGATCTATGATCTTACAGATGACTGCATTCATCTTTGGAGATTGACAGCTGTCTGTAATCCATTATTGGACGTTATTAAACTTAATTGTAATTAAATTTGCATGGACATTTGCATGTGGGAGCATGGTTTCAATCCCCTGGTCGGGAAAGAATTTTGAAATTTTCTGGATGTATTTTAAAAATTATTAAACATGTTTTGAAATGCATAAGTGTAGTCTATCATCTGTGACAATACTATGGAAAACATAGCCAGTACGAAATACGTAAAAATATTGCAAAGTTTACTCAATCTCCCGAGCGGAATTCGGGGTACCTTGACGTGCAACATTCGATAGACCTTGCATGGGCATGGCATTTCACAGCCAGGTATATAACAAACAAAAATGACTTCTTCAAAAACAAAACCATTGTCGTTCCTTTCCTATAAATGTTAGGTCTATTTTTCAGTTTATTATTTGTTGTTGGTTTAAAAGTTTAAATCGAAATGGATTGTAACCATTTTGTAAGCAGTTCTAAGTTACCTGGTTTCAGATGTCTATTTAAAATTTCAGGTCAATCTATTTGGCTGTTCGGCCGTATGAGCCCGGACAGACATACATACCGACATGGACACAGTCACGAGAAGGTCCGATCGAGTAGCGTTATAAAGACTTCGTTTCGCTGCGCTCTCTCGTCTAATTAAAAAATGAAGGGCATAGGACCGAACCTTGCAGAAGTCCTTGCTATGTTGGTGATATCCCGATTTAGCGAATCTTGGAATGGTACTCTAAATGAAAGCGTTGGTTCAAAAAACTTTCGATCCATCCCAATAGTTTTCCCGATATATTTAAAGCACTTAGTTTTGTAAGTAGCTTTGGTCTCCATACTGTATCGTATGCTGTTTTGAAATCGATCATTACAGCAAGAGTTGATCTTTCCTTTGAAAAGCATCCTTTACTTACTGGGGCAATCTTGTCAGTTGGTCAATTGTGCTACGATTAGCCCGGGAGCCTGCCTGCTCTTCAGCCAGCATGTTGTTGTTTTCCATGTATACACTGAGTTGCTTTAGGACCTACGTTCTGCAATTTTGCATACACAGCTCGTGAGGGAAATAGGTCGATAGCTGGAAACACATTCTGGAGGCTTATTTGGTTTAAGGATTGGTGTTATTTTCGCCTTTCCCAATTCGGCCAGAATATATTTTTGCCCATGTCAGGTTAAAAAACTTGATGATTCTCCATTGCTTTTCCGCCCCTTTGAGTTATGAGTTCTTTTACCCCGTCTGGGCCCGGGGTAGAATTGGCTCAGAGCATAGCTCTGCTAATCGTAAAAGCCGATTAAAGAGAAAAAGTCCGCCTCGCAAACATCAGCTAGTAAAAGCGGAGTATATTTCACCCCGAAACTAGAGGCGAGCTCTGGCAATAGTCGTCGGGGACACTTCCCCTTTCCTTGGACGACCTCCCCGACGACGTTGACAATTGACAACACAAACGATGACAAAGACGATAATGACCGCTACTTGAGAACCCCCTTTCCTCCCCCTTCCCGTGGCTGATTCTGACCAGCATGGACCCTCCTCCCCATAACCCCTAATCTACACTTTGTCTCACCATATCCTGTGCCCGGCGTTTTTGTGGGTTCAAAGAGCGCAGGCTGTGGTGGTCGCATTGTAAACGTATCACAGTTTGACAGCTGAAGTGGACTTCGCAGAGCAGTAAAGTAAAGTCACGTCCAGTGCGACCTTGGCCCTATATCCTGTATGGGGATGATATTGATGGAGCGAGTGTAATTGAAACGTTGATCTTGCGGGGCATTATAGTAATGTAGGCGCAGCAAGAAGAGTACACTAAACCCAGGCCTACATACAAGTAGTTTTCGATACTCGGGAGGTTGCAACCAACTTGCATCGGATGTGATTGTAGTTTGTTATTACGGAGAGGCCCATCCTTCCCGTCAAATTCGGACGGGTATACAACCTTTCATAATAGAGCAGGCGACATCCTAGTTTCTTTGAACCCTACAACGCCGGGCTCAGGATATGGTGGGACAAACTATAGAGTGGTGCATTATGACCTAACGGTTGACGCGCCATTGATTTTTAAAAAATGTGGGACATTATCTGGTCCCGGTGCTTTACCCAACTTTGTGTTGTGTAAAGCCCACTGCATTTCGTTTATTGTAAATAATCAATTGTGCGCTTCAACTTCTTTTTCCTCCTGTCGAAGCTTCGTTAATTCGATGCGTAGGACCATATTCTGTTCCCAAACATCATCCTGCTGACAGCTGCATAATGTTTAGCTAGGCCCTTAGCTTTATCAAACTAGTAATTATGATGTCAGTCCCATTTAGGAGGGGGCCTTTCTTTGTTAGCCCCTTGCCCTTGTGTTACTTAAAGTAGATACGAAAGCTAAAACAAATCGACATATTTGAATAGCACAGCTCCTACTGATGGAACATAAAGGTTGAGGTGACCTCCCTGACAGCGAATTAGTATATTAAATAGCACAGCAGATAAGACATTAAGGTTTAGGTGGCCTCCCTGACAGCAAAAAAGTATATTATATAGCACCGCTATAACGGATGGGACATAAAGGTTTAGGTGGCCTCCCTGACAGCGAATAAGTATTTATATAGCACAGCTCTAACTGATGGGACATAAAGGACTAGGTGGCCTCCCTGACAGCAAATAAGTATATTATATAGCAGAGCTCTAACTGATGGGACATAAAGGTCTTGGTGGCTTCCCTGACAGCGAATAATTATATTATATAACAGAGCTTTTAATGAAGGGACATAAAGGGCTAGGTGGCCTCACTGACATCGAATAAGTATGTCATATAGCAAAGCTTCAACTGATGGGAGAAAAATAAGGTCTACCTCTAATTGATGGGACTTAAAGGTCTAGGTGGCCTCCCTTGCAGCGAATAAGTATATTATATAGCACAGCTCTAACTGATGGGGACATCGATGTGTAGGTAACCTCCCTGACAGCGTATTATTTTATTATATAGCCTACCTCTAACTGATGGGACATACAGGTCTAGGTGGCCTCCCTGACAGCGAATAAGTATATGATATGGGACAGCTCTAACTGATGGGACATTATAAGTTCTAGATGGTCTCCGTGACAGATTATTAACATGAGATTAAATTCAAGATTATAGCAAATAGGTGGTTAGGCAAATGCGATCTATGATCTTACTGTTGACTGCAATCATCTTTGGAGATTGACAGGCGCTGTAATCCATCATTGGACGTTATAAAAAATTAATTGTACATTTAATGCATGGACATTTGCCATTGCCTTTCAAGCTTGTATTTAAATCTCACCGCCTCTATGTATAATTTAGACATCTTCAAATTTTGCATTATAATAATTGTTGATATCTAAATGATAGATAGGTTTTGCGACATTTTAATGTGGCTCCTTGGTGCCTAATTTTACTTTAAACAAGGTTATTTCAAAGCTCTATCTACTGACGGGGATATTAAGGTTTAGATAACTTCCCAAAAAGCTTCTTCTTCTTCTTCTTCTTCTTCTTCTTCTTCATATCCAGAATTGGATTTGAACTATTCTCTGCCTAGCTGTCCTGGAAAGGTGGCCGCATATTTTATCTTTTCATTTTTTTTTCTGCAATTGGTCTCTTTCTGCCTTCAGGGACAGAGACATATATCTAGGTGGTCTGCATCTCGGATATGATCTATGCAGAGACGACATGTGGAAGATTGATCCACTCCATTTCTTTGAAAATGAGGCCTGTTGGTAGTTGTGGCCTGTTTCCATTCGAAAATTTGCCTCGACTACACTTATTTCTTCCTTGTCCAATTTCCTCGTGACATCTCTTTCCTTTCTCAGCAACGGCTTCCATCTTTTGCCCGTGCTGTTTTTTCATACTTCTTTCTCGTCTTCATGCCAACTTGATTGTAGTTTTAATAAACTTCAAAGACATAGCCTTCTCTGGCTGCTGCATTTTGGCTCTCATCTTTGCCAGATAGTCAGCCTTCTCACTGCCCATTATCGAGCAATGGGTTTTGTACTTAAGATGCAGTGGGGATATTGTGTTAAAGTTGTCTTGGATGTTTTAACAGTCATTGCATTGCTGTCGGACCATTGTGACAAATGACAAGAGCTACTTTCATTTTCCTATGGTGACTTTTAATGTCCTTGGATGAACTCCATATTTCTACATCATCTGCATAAAGTAGTACCTGGACGCCACATTTTCCTTTTAGTTCTTCAACAAAGTCATTTATCATGATATTAAAAATTGAAGGGCTTAGGACCGATCCTTGCAGAAGTCCTTGTTTACCCGATTAAGCGAATCTTGGAATGGTACTCTAATGAAGCATTGGTCCAAAAAACTTTCGATCCATCCCAGTAGTTTTCCCAATATATTTTAAACACGTAGTTTTGTTAGTAGCTTTGGTCTGCTATTTTGAAATCGATCATTGCAGCAAGAGTTGATTCTTTCCTTTAAAAAGTATCCTTAACTTACTGGGACAATCTCGCCAGTTGGTCAACTATCTACGATTAGGCCGGAAGCCTGCCTGCTCTTCAGCCAGCATGTTGTTGTTTTCCATGTATACACTGTGTTGCTTTGGGAACATACGTTCTGCAAGTTTGGATACACAGCTCGTGAGGGAAATAGGTCGATAGCTGGAAACATCTTCTGGAGGCTTATTAGGTTTAAGGATTGGTGTTATTTCCGCCTTTTTCCATTCGTCCGGAATATATATTTCCCATGTCAGGTGCTCTTCCGCCTTGTTGAGTTATGAGTTCTTATACCCCGTATGGGCCCGGGGAAGAGTTTGCCCAGAGCTAGGCTCTGCTAATCGTAAAAGGCAATTTAAAAGAAAAAGTCCACCTCGCAAACATCAGCTAGTAAAAGCGGGGTATATTATACACCCCGAAACTAGAAGCGAGCTCTGGCAATCGTCGTCGGGGACACTTCCCCTTTCCTTGGACGACCTCCCCGACGACGATGACAATTGACAACACAAACGATGACAAAGACGATGACGACCGCTACTTGAGTACCCCCTTTCCTCCCCCTTCCCGTGGCTGATTCTGACCAGCATGGACCCTCCTCCCATATCCCCTAATCTAGAGTGGTGTTTTATCACCTAACGGTTGATGTGCCCTTGATTTAAAAAAATGTGATGCATTATCTGGTCTTGGTGCTTAACCCAACTTTGTGTTGTGAAATGCCCACTGCACTTCGTTCATTGTAAAAGGTCAATTGTGTGCTTCAACATCTTCCTCCTGTCGTTGCTTCGTTAATTCGATGCGTAGGACCACATTCTGTTCCCAAACATCATCCTGCTAACAGCTGCATAATGTTTTGCTAGGGCTTTAGCTTTATCTAACTAGTAATTATGATGTCAGTTCTATTTAGAAGGGGGTCTTTCTTTGTTATCCCCTGGTGTTACTTAAGTAGATACGAAAGCTAAAACAAATTGACATATTTGAATAGCACAGCTCCTACTGATGGAACATAAAGGTTCGGTGGCCTCCCTGACAGCGAATTAGTATTGTTAATAACACAGCTCTAACTGATGGGACATACAAGGTCTAGGTGGCCTCCCTGACAGTGAATAAGTATATAATATTACACAACTCTAACTGATGGGACAAAAGATCTAGGTGGCCTCCCTGGCGGCGAAAAAGTTTATAAGCACAGGTCTAACTGATGGGACATAAAGGTCTAGGTGGCCTCCCTGACAGCAAATAAGTATATTATATAGCACAGGTCTAAATGATGGGACATAAAGGTCTAGGTGGCCTCCCTGACGGCGAACAAGAATATTATATAACACAGCTCTAACTGATGGACATAAAGGTCTAGGTGGCCTCCCTGACGGCGAATAGGTTTATTATATAGCACAGTGTTGTGTATTGAATTGTGTTTAAATTACGAGCCATCAAGAGCTGTACCTGGCGGCCGTTTTCTAGAACTAACCCGGGATCACAGACGAGACGCAATGGCTGACTGGTAGAATCACACTCATATTACTGTACCAAGTAATTTAAAAAATAATACTGTCGTTAGAATCATATTCACGTGTGACTATTTTATTATTCAATATTATAAACCCCGCGCAATATACGACATGGTGTCAAAAGTGGAACTAAGCTTAAAAGCTAGTAAACCTGTGTAAGTGAACACGCGATTCTAGGCCTAAAAACATGCCAATTCCCCGCGCGAGTGAGCGACCTAAACATGGCCTCGCAATAAGCGTACGTGCTTGTATGCTCGCAAGTGAAGCAAATACAAGAAGTCAAGAAGACTAGAACTGAACAGTAAGTTAATACATCAACCATAAATTAAGATGGGGGAATTCAGAAAGCCACCAATACTCCAGATGGACGCATCTGCTTTGTCTAAATCTTGGACTGAGTGGAAGCAGATGTTTTGACATTTTTATGACAGCAGCCGGTCATAAAGACAAACCAGAACAGGTTCAAGTCAGCATGTTTCTGAATCTCGTTGGTTTCGAAGCAGTTCGTGTTTACAATACGTTTGGATTAACAGACGCCACAGTGACATTAAATACACTGTTAAAAAAGTTTGACGAATATTGTCTACCAAAAAAGAACTTAGCAATTGAGTTACATAATTTTTTTTCTCGTCACACAAAAGCCGGGAATGAGCTTCGATGAGTTCGTGACTGAGTTAAAAAACTGTGCAGCAACCTGTGAACTAGGAGATGTCTATGACAACATTCTAAGGGCTAGAATAATCTTTGGAATTAGCAACAAACAACTACAAGAGAGATTACTAAGTGAATCAAAGTTATCACTTGCTAGATGTATCGAACTGTGTCGCGCATCTGAAGTTAGTAAAAATCAAGTACAAACACTACATGAAGTAGGCGGTCCATAAATTCATTACAGTCCGTACAAAAAGGAGGTACACGAAAACCTAACCTGAAAAAGTGGCAGAACCAAGATCAACCAGCAGTCCAGGCCAAGCAGAGTCAACAAGGAGGGGGTCAGCACAGCAGATATCAATCCACATCCGGGGTCTCCCAATCTACATTTGACTGTCGACGCTGTGGATACAATCATGCTTCGCGCAAGTGCCCAGCATACGGAAAAACTTGTAACCACTGCCAAGGGTCAAATCATTTCGCATCAGTGTGCAAGAAGAAAAGTGGTAAAGTATTGCATGCAGTTTTCTCAAGAAGAGAATAACAACAATAATTCTGACAATGAAAATAGTTTCTTTGTAGGATCATTGTCTAGTGAGTCAAAAACACTTGAACAATGTTGGACTCAATCATTGGAGGTACACTCTAAGAAAATCAAGTTTAAACTAGACACGGGGGCAGAAGTGAATGTAATTCCTTCCAAACTCATAGACCAACTAGGGTTATCAGACAAAGTGACAGACACTAAAATAGTCCTTCTGTCATATGGAAACTTTAAAATTAAGCCTAAAGGCAAAATTGAGCTTGTTTGTTCAAAGAGCAACAGAGAATCAGTTAAATTAAGTTTTGTAGTAGCAGACACAGATTCACTACCTATACTAGGATTAAAAGCATGTGTAGAACTAAACTTAATTTCTCGTGTTGGAACTGTCGCACAGCAGATAAATGCATGTCAGTCAAGTGATGAAAAAGCACATAAGTGTGTAGTGGAGAGTGTAAAGCCTTCACCTAAAATTGTGGTGGTTAAAACTAGCCTTCCATCCACAACTAACCTAACTAAGAATGAGTTGCTGGAAAATTATAAAGATGTTTTTCAGGGGTTAGGTCAATTTCCTAAAGAGTACAAAATAGAATTAAAACCTAATTCTGAGGGTGTAATACATCCACCTAGACGTATACCAATCATGTTAAAGCCCAGAGTGAAAGAAGCACTAGATAAGCTAGAAAATCAAGGTATAATAGAAAAAGTTGATACAGCTACTGACTGGGTGAACAATTTGGTAATTGTAGAAAAACCAAATGGGTCACTTAGGTTATGTCTAGATCCTATTGAGTTAATAAGGCAATAAAAAGATGTCATCATATGTTACCAACTGCTGAAGATATAGCTATGAAAATGGCCGGAAAATCAGTTTTTTCTGTACTCGATCTCAAGGATGGGTTTTTTCAAATAAAAATAGACCCTGAAAGCTCTAAGCTTTGCACATTCAGCACAGTATTTGGCCGCTATATGTTCAAGCGTTTACCATTTGGTATTTCAAGTGCGCCGGAGGTGTTTCAAAAAGCAAATGAAGACATCTTTGGTGACATTGCTGGTGTACACATCATTTTTGATGATTTGTTAATTTCAGCAAGTTCAGAAGCTGAACATGATAAAATCTTGCTTGAGGTTTTGGAAAGGGCAAGAACCAACAATGTAAGTTTTAATGAAACAAAATTTCAGTTCAAAGTAAGGGAAGTTCAATATGTTGGACTTGTCATGTCAGAGGGTGGCGTCAGACCTAATGAAAATCGTATGAAGGCTATAACAAACATGCCAACTCCCAAATCTAAAAAAGATCTAATGCGATTTCTGGCATGGTTAAATACCTAGCCAGTTCATTCCTAACATGAGTCAGTCGACTAAACACTTACGTGATCTACTTAAAGATAACGTTGAGTTCCATTGGGATGCAAATCATGACAAAGCACTGTCTGAGCTCAAACTTAAACTGTGTAACGCACCCGTACTAAGCTTTTATGATGCGTCACAACCTTTATGCATTCAAACCGATGCCTCTAAAGACGGATTGGGTTGTTGTTTGATGCAAAACAATCATCCAATCGCTTATGCTTCTCGAGCTTTGACAGATGCAGAAGTTAGATATGCTCAAATTGAAAAAGAATTACTGGCAATAGTGTTCTCTTGTGAGAAATTTCATGAATACATATATGGTCAGGTAATCGAAGTCCAGTCAGACCACAAACCATTAGAGTCAATCCTAAAAAAAGATATCAATTTGACAACATCGCGCCTGCAGCGTATGCTCCTAAAGCTACTGCGCTATCAACTAGTTGTTACTTACGTTCCAGGAAAATTGATGTTCCTCGCAGACACGTTGTCGAGAGCGTATTTAATAGAACCAGTAAATTCAGACCCAGAAATGGATGTAGTAGTCCATGCTATCAGCAAGTATTTGCCTGTATCTAATGATCGTAGAGTAGCACTACAAGAAGCCACTAAAGATGACCAAGCCTTGCAAAATCTAATTAGATTAAACGCAGAAGGTTGGCCAGTTACAAAACATAAGTGTCCAGAAAATGTCAGAATTTATTGGCACAGAAAACATGACATTACCGTAGATGATGGTCCCAGTTTTTGTTGAAAATAAACTCATAGTGCCTCTGTCTCAAGACAGATAATTCTCAATGTAATCCATGAAAGCCATCAAGGCATTGCAAAGTCAAAAGCAATGATTCGACCAACATTGTATTGGCCGGGAATCAATGCTGACATAGAACAAACGGTTCTAAACTGTAGGGTATGTGAACAACATAGGGCTTACAATCAAAAAGAGCCTCTAATACCTCATCCTGTTCCAGAACGATGTTGGGAAACAGTGTGTTGTGACTATTTTGATCTAAATCATAAACAATACATAGTTGTTACTGATTACTATAGTAAGTGGTTTGGAATATTACAGGTAGAGTCAAGACAGCACGCGAAACTATTCAGAAGCTTAAATCTTTATTTGCACGATTTGGCATACCAGATAAAATCATGTCAGACAACATGCCATTCGCGAGCAATGAGTTCAAAGCATTTGCAAGTGAGTGGGGCATAAACTTAATCACGTCTAGCCCTCACTATCCGAAGTCGAACGGATTAGCTGAACGCTCAGTTCAGACGGCTAAGAGCATGATTAAAAAAATGGCAGAAGATGGAAAAGATATCCATGTAGCAATATTAAACTATAGGAACGCTCCACGTAGCAGGACTTTCTATGTCACCTGCTCAGCTATTGCTGAATAGACGTCTAAAAACTAAGCTGCCGGTAACATTTCCACTATTAGAGTCTTCTCTTCCCGTTAATGTAAGAGAGGAGATAAAGAAAAAGCAAGCTATCATGAAAACTGTTCATAACCGAGGGGCAAGAGTGCTAAAGCCATTGTCACCAGGACAAAATGTTTGCATTAGAAAGAATAAGGAAATGCAACCTGCCATTGTAGTAGATAAGCATAGCGTCCCTAGATCATAGTTAACACATCAGAAGGAAGTATGCTTAGGAGAAATAGAAGAGATATTCTTGAGTCAAGGCATACCATGGTTAACAATAATCATAATGATCAGTACTTTGATGTTGATGACAATCACGACAGCCTCACTGTTGAGCCAGAGATAGGTCCGGTCCTAAACCAACAAAGGTACTCACCTAGGCCCAGACGTGCTATCAGGCGTCCTATTAGATTTAATGATTACTGTTAGTATGTATCTTTAAAGTATTCTTTAATATTGTGAACATAGTAGACATTGTGATTCAGTGAATATAAAATAACTTTTATTTTCAATAACAGTGTACTACTGTAATTTAATTAATATTATAACATGTAATCTGGTGAATGCTAACTCAGAGGGGAGGTGTTGTGTATTTGAATTGTGTTTAAATTACGAGCCATCAAGAGCTGCTACCTGGCGGCCGTCTCTAGAACTACCAGGCATCACAGACGAGACGCAATGGCTGACTGGTAGAATCACACTCATATTTACTGTACCAAGTAATTAATAAATAATACTGTCGTTAGAATCATATTCACGTGTAGACTATTTTATTATTCAATATTATAAACCCACGCGCAATATACGACACACAGCTCTAACTGATGGGACATAAAGGTCTAGGTGGCCTCCCTGACAATGAAAAAGTATATTATATAGCACAGCTCTTACTGATGGATGGGACATAAAGGTCTAGGTGGCCTTCTTTGGCAGCAAAAAAGTATATTATATAGCAGAGCTCTAACTGATGGGACAAAATGGTTTAAAGGTGGCCTCCCTGACAGCAAATAAGTATATTGTATGTAGCAGAGCTCTAAGTGATGGACATTAAGGTCTAGATGGTCTCCGTGACAGAGGATTGACATGAGATTAAATTCAAGATTAGCAAATAGGTGGTTAGGCAAATGTGATCTATGATCTTACAGATGACTGCAATCATCTTTGGAGATTGACAGGCGCTGTAATCCATCATTGGACGTTATAAAACATTAATTGTACATTCAATGCATGGTCATTTGCATTTCAAGCTGGTATTTAAATGTCACGGCATCTATGTATAATTTAGACATCTTCAAATTATGCATTATAATTGTTGTTATCTAAAGGATAGATAGGTCTCGCGACATTTAAATGTGGCTCCTTGGTGCCTAGTTTTCACTTTAAACAAGGTTATTTCACAGAACAACATTTACTGACGGGGATATAAAAGGGGTATTTAACAGCTTAACTCAAAAAATATATTTCATTCAGGCTAACTAGTAATGAATTTAGCAATTAACAGAAAAATTATTGGGGCCACCATGACCTCCCAAAAAATTGTCAAACATGACATTTTCGAGCTAGGTCCCATCGGCAAAAATCTCCCATAAGAAATAACATGGGGACGATCTTTATGCCCCGTGACCTTGGAGGATTTTGATCCAAAAAAATATTGGCCATTATTGTCGTACTCGACAGCCTTTTCTGTAAATTCTCTATATTTTGTTTTGTAATTATGGCAAGTAGTTCGGTCAAAATATGCTGGTTACCAAGATGGGGTGTGATTTTGGAATGCATATTTTTGCGTGTTTGAGGGTATATTTGGGCACAGTTTCAAGACACGATGTTATAAAGGGGCATTTTAGATTGGTACTATGCTCTAGTATCTATGTGGACCGAAAAAGAAGCAGTTTAAAGCCGATTTAGGAAATTTTCCAAAACACCAATTTTCGCTAATTTCTGGATCAAAAAATTTAAAAAAAATCGTGTTAAATCACAGTTACAAGATATAATTTTTTTAACGGTCATTTAAGTGTAGTATTGTGCTATAGATCACGTGGTAAAAAATCATTTTTGGGGTTTTTAGCCCCTTTAAGGTCTACTTGATAACCTACCTAAAAGCTTCTTCTTCTTCTTCTTCTTCTTCTTCTTCTTCTTCTTCTTCTTCTTCTTCTTCTTCTTCTTCTTCTTCTTCTTCTTCTTCTTCTTCTTCTTCTTCTTGGTCCCTTTCTGCCTTTAGGGACACACATATTTCTAGTTGGATAGCATCCTGGATATTTTTATCTTAAATGACTTGTGGGTGAATCAACCACTCCTATTCTATGAAAATGGGCCTGTAGGTAGTCGTGGCCTGTTTCCATTCGAAACTTTGCCACAACTACACTTCTTTCTTCCTCGATCGACCACTTTCCTCTTGACATCTCTATCTCTTCTCAGCAACGGCTCCCATCGTATCCTCCATGCTATTTCTTCATACTGCTTCCTCGTCTCCTTGCCAACTTGATTGTAGTTTTAATAAACTGCAAAGACATAGCTGCAACTTGGCTCCCATCTTTGCCAGATAGTCGGCCATTATCGAGCAATGGGTTTTGTACGTAAGATGCAGTGGGGTTCGTGTTAAAGTTCTTTCATTATACAATAAAAAAGCTGGTAAGTTTGTGTTGGATCAGTGGTCGAATTGGAATTATTTTCTTGGGGGGGGGGGGGGGATGGTTTAATATCGGTACGCTTTAAGTAGTCAAGCTCTAAACGACTTTACAAAAATATGAATTAAATTTGAGTCGAGAAAACACAAGATATTGTATGTTATGTGTAAAATTGCTGTGTTTCGTTTTGTGGGATGGTTTCCAAAATGTTTCTTTTGGGGGGGTGGTTTAAGCCAATGTTGGATATATATATATATATAATATATATATATATATATATATATATATATATTGGAATATTATATTTGGATATTTTCGTGGCCGATATGAATGAATGAACTAGGTTTTTTCGGTTATATGCCACGTTTTATTTACATTACAGTTTTGTTCTGTATTTAATCAATGTAATGTAGTTTTCGTTTTTTATATATTAAGTTGTGATGGCCCTGAAGAAGATGAGTGAAATTTCATGAAACGTTTATGGCCTAATGTAAATAAACTTGGCATTATAACCCAAAAACCTCGTTCATTTATACATATACATATTGAATATTAGACTTATAATTAAAATTAAACTTGATAGAATGTTTTTCCTGACTATTTTTAATGAAATATTGTTTGCTACGTGTTTGCCGCGCACGCTCTCTGTGGAGCTTTGTACCAGTATTGCTTGTCTTTATCTAGGCGTTGTTCTGATAACACCCATATGCCACACATGTGTATCCCAGCCTAATTTTACGAGAAACAGCCATGTTTATGATAAACATTTTCCCGGTGCCAGATGGAAATCGATTTTGGCGCATGTTCTAGTATTGGTTTTCCTAATCTAGGCGTTGTTGTGATAACGCCCATATGCCACACATGTGTATCCCAGCCTTAGTTTACGAGAAACAGCCATGTTTATGATAAACATTTTCCCGGTGCTAGATGGAAATCGATTTTGGCGCATGTTTCACTGACCCCCCAAAAAATTAGTTCCAATGTTTTTTTTTTTTTTTTTTCTGTTTGTTTGTATTTTTGTCTGTTTGTTAGCAGGATTCCGGGCAAACGGCATAAGCGATCTTGATGAAATTTTGAGGGGACCTTCGTTTTCTCTGAACTTAGAGGTGTATTGCTTTTGGGTACAATCGAAGAAATATTTCTCATGAATATCGTACTTTTACGATTTTTTTTCGATTTTTAGTGCGATATTTTCGTCACATTTGGGCCGATTCTGACCAACGGTGTGGGCTACAACGTTCATATTTCACATGGACATTAAGATTATGGTGATGTAGTATCTTTTGAAAGAAAAAGTTGAAAAAGTTAGCTACAATCTATAGAATAAGGTTTTAATATTAGTTTTTCATTTTTAGTGCGATATTTTCGTCACATTTGGGCCGATTCTGACCAAATGGGTGGGGCTACAACGTTCAGATTTTCACATGGACATTAAGGTTATGGTGATGTTGTACCTTTTGAAAGAAAAAGTTGAAAACGTTTGTCAGAATCCACCGAAATAAAGGTTTTAATATGAGTTTTTTTGGGTTTATAATACCTATTACCAAGTAACAATAGAAACTTGACAACAATCACCTACAATGCATTCAAAAAGCACTTGCAAAGGAAAAGTGCAAAGAACGCAAAAAACGCAAACAAAAAACTTACAAGAAAACGCTCATCCATCACGCGGCGGGACTTTAGCGTTTTCCTAGTGATAAACATTTTTCCCGGTGCTAGATGGAAATCGATTTTGGCGCATGTTCTAGTATTGGTTTTCCTAATCTAGGCGTTGTTGTGATAACGCCCATATGCCACACATGTGTATCCCAGCCTTAGTTTACGAGATACAGCCATGTTTATGATAAACATTTTTCCGGTGCTAGATGGAAATCGATTTTGGCGCATGTTCTAGTATTGGTTTTCTTATCTAGGCGTTGTTCTGATCACGGTTCTTACGTAGTTGGTGTGACCCAACTTTTCAATACCGTATTTTTCAACTAAAATCAACATAAACACTCACCATTGATGAAATAAGTCAAAAACAACTCATTGTGTACTATTTTATTACATTCCAGCACCAAAAATCTAAAATAGAATCATCACGTTTTTGGTGTAACAGTAACAAAAAAAACTTCAAAACCTTTAACGTCGCTATTTTAAACGAAAGTACTTTTCCATTAAAAGTCATTTTCTGTTTTAAATAGCGACGTTAAAGGTTTTGTAGGTTGAGTAAAAAAAAATTTTTTTTTTTTGAAAAGTTGGGTCACACCAACTACGTAAGTACCTTGATCACACCCATATGCCACACTAGTGTATCCCAGCCATAGTCACTAGGTACTACTACTAGTTTACGAGTTGGAGTTATGGCCATGTTTATGATAAACATTTTCCCGGTGCCAGATGAAATCGATTTTTGACGCAAGTTCTAGCCTATTAGCAGAGTACACGACGTAGTGTACTCTATTATCTGTGCTATTAGTTTTCCTAATTTGGGCGTTGTGTTAACGCCCGAATGCTACACTAGTTGACGAGATACAGCCATATTTGATAAACAATTCGATTTTGGGCGATTTTGGGCGAAGCGTATTAGCATTTAAAAAAATATCCACAAAAATATTAAAAATTATTTTATAATTTTTATTAAACATGATAGAATGTATTTCCGGCCAATTTTCAATTAAATTTTGTTTGCTACGGTTTTGCTGCGCACGCTCTCCGTGGTGCTTCGTCCCGGTGTCAATGCTAGTTTCCCTCCGGTCTCACTTGGTGATGTCTTCAGAAAGATTAGATGTCTTGTCGGAGAATGTGTGGCGGACAGTGGCGGACTGATAATTAATTATATTTTATTTCTGTAAAGTTGGTAATATAAACATGGCGGCGTTCGGGAGAAGTAAGTTGTTTATAAATTTCATTCTTGGCTTCCAAATAATCTATTACTTTTGCATAGATGATAATTATGTACATGATAAAAAACGTAACGGCTTCTGTTTCAATATTGGAGTATTGCCTGGCCCCACCTTTAAACGGTTCGGCTTTAGAGGCTAACCTAGGTAACCCATGGGACTAATTTTTAGGTTAGCCTAGCGAGGCCTAGCCCTAGCCCTAGGCCACACTGTTATGGAAAAAGTAGGAACTTGTAAGTAGGGCCATACTTGGGGGTGATGTTGGCAGAGGATTTGTGTTGGGGGGGTCTCTGGGATTCGTTATGAGAAATCTAAGAGGGGCCAGCCGGGGAGTAACGGTAGGGCGTACGGTGGTGGTTAGCTTAGACCTGTTGTTGTTGTTGTTGTTGTTGTTGTAGTAGTAGCATTTCCTTCTATTGACCAATTTGATCGGTGGTAGGTTTCTTTTCTTCTCCTTCTTACTTCTTGTCCTCACTTGGTTTCTTGTCCCTTAAGGCCGATGCACAATTGCCCGGTAACGATAACGGGAAGAAAGTTGAATCACACATTAACTTACGACACGATGCACAATAAAGCTTCCCGTTGCCGGTCGTTCCCGTATCCCGGCAATGACAACGGGAACATTGTTGTTGTTGGGAACATGTTTAAATGCATTGTTGTTGTAATGCTAATATTTCAAATATGTACGAAATGTAGTTTATTGTAGTTTCTGCATCTATGTAATTAGATTTATTTAGTTGTCCTCCTTTGTAAATCAGTTTTTATAACTGAATAGGATAGACGTTAAATAAATAATAAATAAATCAATAAATCACCAAGTCTTAACTTTCCGTAACGTTCCTGTTCCGTACGTTACCGGAACCAATCGGAATCAAGATGTGCACATCCTAAAACTATTTTATCAGCTGATTGAGGAACAAAGGTAAATTTTATTCGCTTGACCAATACATAGTAGGCCCTATCAGTATACACACATTATCCTCTTATGAGAGAGATAGTAGACTAGAGTGAAGTGAATAATTCTTAATATTGACAGGTTAATAATAATATTAATATCTATGATGAACGTACAAAAAATGAAATATAGGCTAACTGAGCTAGGCCTCAAACTCTGTAATATAATGATTGATTGATGAATAGATAGGTAGGCCCTAGGTATTTCTATTTAGGCCTATGTTACATTACATTTCATGCAGAGAGATATTCAATCACTACGTATACCACAGCAGTCAATCCGAATTGACTGAATTCGGTTTGAGTTCAATTCGGTTTGACTTGAAGTGTATATCACGGACATTCGAAACGACTTCTTCAATCCTATTTCGATTCGAATTGAAGTTGTTGTTGTGGCAGTTTAAATTGATGCTACAAGATTCTATGAATAACACTTGAAAATACTATGTAGGCCTACTTGTATCTCTACCTACAGCTACGTAAATATAAAGCCTAATGTCTTCATTAAAGCCTCCAAGACGCCATTTTATTGTAAACATGCGTAAACATGTAATAAACACCGCCTGCCTAATAATGGTATTCACTGAAATCTAAATCTCTAAGGCAGTTTTGAATCCGTATTGAATGCGTATTGAACTGTATATCAAGCAATTTACTCATGTCAGTCCACTTTGGAAAGTGGATTGACTTCAATGCGAATCGAGTGTGTATATCAAGAGACTCAAACCGAATTGAACTCGAACCGACTTGAGTCAATTCGGATTGAGTCTGTGATATACGTAGTGATTGAGAGAGTAGAAACTTTTTGAATTTTAAAAATGATTTCATGCTGGACTTAAAAGTTGAAATGGAGGGGGGACAGGTTCTTGCATTGTTTGGTGGCTTGTTATATAGGCCTAGAGTTAAAGCTAGATATTGTGGACCTTTTGAGAATAGGGTTAGTTTATGGTTGGGAATGTGAATTTGTAGATTTGCTCTTGTAAAATGAGAGTGGACAGAGGTATTTAGTGCGAAAAGGTTGGCGTAGGAACGTACAAATTTCATGACAGCTTGAATAAAAGAGCAGGCCAGAGAAGGTATTCTTAGTTCCTTGAAAAGCTCTCTACAAGTATGCCTCTCGGAAACGCCAGCCATGATGCGGATTGCACTCTTTTGGAGGATACATATTCTGGTTGCATGAGGGGACGCAACTCAGAAAAGTAGGCCATATGATATGAATGAGTGAACATGAGCAAAGTAAACCATTTTAAGTATGTGGGGAATGGGGATGAACTAGCTGTTTGAGCTTCCTTAAAAAATGAAACAACCACTTTGAATTTTAGAGGCCACATGGTTAATGTGGATAGACCAGGGCTGCCACTGACATTTAAAAAAAATCCTGTTGGAGGACGTTAAAAATCCGCAAAAATCCGTGAAAAGTCTAAAAACGTTAATTTCATTGATCAAACTATGAAAATGGCTAAATGTTATGTTTATATTTGTTACCATCATAACCTAAAAGTTGCTAGGGCCTAGGCCTATGCACAGACGAGAATAAATGAGCCAGAAACGCCCGTGGTTGCTTTAATTAAGATTGCATAAAAATGTAAAATGTTACTTATTTACAGAAAATCTGTTTTAAATCTGACCTGGTTAAAAAATTCTTAGGCCTAGCCCTAGCCGCCTAGGCCTAGGCTAGGCCCTAGGAATGTTGCATCACAATTTTGACCTAGGCCCATGTGTTGTGTTTATTAATAACATTGCAGTCTTGCAGAACTTGTTAATAACATTTTAATCATATACCAATTCTATTTTTCATGTTTATGATCACATAATCCAAACTTTATAAACAAAAACGAAAGAAAACAATTTTGTAGGCTCCAATTTTCATTGTTTGTTCATGGCTCCTCAGTCCTCCCACTCCCAAAAGCAACTGTTCTGGCAGCCGCAGAAGCAGTTCCTACAATGTCTAGGACATGGCTCCGCCCCCTATCGAAAGTCGAATCGATTATCGCCCCGCCTTCAATGTTTACAATCGAAATTAGCCCGCGCAGATTCAAATATACGAAAATAAGCATAGAAAACGTAATTAACGAAATATCCGTAAATAAGACTAAAAATCCGTTTATCCGTTTTGCACCCTAAATATCCGTAAAAACGGATAAAATCCGTTAAAACGGCAGCCCTGGGATAGACCAATCTAAAGTTTCGGACATGTATAATCCTAGCAATTTAGTGGAGTTGGTTCTAGTGATGCTTTTTCCATCTAGCCAGATTAGGGGACTGGATTTGGGGATGTTGAGGGGGGAGTGGAAAGAAAGGAAGGAAGGTAGTCTTTGCTAGTGATATGGTTAAGAGGTTTCTATGGCAATATACAGACATTTGGGAAGCTTGATTGTTTACTAGTGGGGGCATTGCAGCAATTGAGTTTTTTGGACAGGTTAGGAGTTGACTCCAGTCATCTGCATATTGAGAAATTGTGTCCTCATCTAGGAAGTTGAGCAGGTCATTAGTGAAGAGTGTGAAGGCAAGGGGACCTAATATTGAGCCCTGTGGAACCCCGGCAACAAGTGTTTTGGGTTTGGAAAGATATTTATGGGTGGAAAGTTTTTTCGTAAACTGGATTTCAACAACCTGGGTGCGACCAGTCAAGAAAGAAGCCCACCACTTGTGTGCCGTTCCTCTGATTCCTAAGGTTGACAGTTTGTCGAGCTAAGAATACTGTGGTCGATGGTGTCGAAGGCTTTGCTTAGATCGTAGAACATTCCCACGGCATGCTCCCCTGTATCCAGAGCAGAGTAGAGGGGAGAAAGAAAGCTGAAGAGTGCAGTGGTAGTTGATTTATTTTAAAAAGCCGTGTTGGCTGGGAGAAATCAAGTTGTGGTAGTTGAACAAGGAGAGTAATCGATCGTGCATGATTAATTCATATATTTTAGAGAATGATGAAAGGAGGGAGATTGGCCTATAGTTGTTCATGTCAGATTTCTTTCCTTTATGTTTGTAAATAGGAATTACTTTTGCTAGTTTTAGTTTGGAGGGGAAGATATTAGAAGAGAGGGATTTGTTTATTAAAAAAGGCTAGGGGATTTGAGATTAAATGCATACATTTAGTAAGAAGGGATCCCGGTATCTCATCCATACCACTTGAGTGTTTAGATCCTAATTTCCTTGCAATTTGAGTTATTCAAAGTGTGTAGTAGGGTAAAGAAATATTGTTTGTTCACATTGAGTTTTGAGATCAGTAGGACCTGGGATACCGGGGGGGGGGTTATGATGGGTAGAGCCAGTCTGACCTGTAGAGCAGGAATGTAAGAAAAAATCATTGAAGAGATTGCCTAGGAGGTGGGGTCAGAGATGGGCCTACCATTGATCATAATGGGAATGTTTGCTTTGGGGACGGGAGCTGCAGTCAGAGATTTGACTAAGGACCACGTTGCTTTGGGTATGTTGTTCGAGGAGAAAATTTTTCTGTCATTATGATGGAGCTTAGCTTGGCGGATATTCTTTGCATGGGATTTTTTTAGGTTTAAATATTGTTGTTTAAGATTTTGGTTTTTAGCTGAAAGCTTTAAGTTACGATGAAGTGTTCGTAGTTCCTTGGCTTCCAAGCGGAGCTCTGATGTTATCCAAGGGCTAGTTTGGACTCTCGAGGTGGAGTGACTTTTCAGAGGGAAAGCTATATTGAGTGGTGTAGGAAGGCTGATAGGAATGAGGAGAACAGTTCATCGGCATCGACAGGTAAGCCTAATGATGGCCATTCTTCGCGGCTGAGAAGGGAAAGGAAATAGTCTGTGTTCTTGCGGTTGAAGACTCGTTTCAGAACCTTAAATTTTTCATTGATTGGTGGAAAAGCAAGTGAAAGAGTGAGTAGGTGGTGATCGGAGAGACCTGGGTCAAAGGAGCTCACTGTGAAGTGAGAGGCATCTACCGAGGTAAAGATGTTGTCGATTAGGGAACTGCTAGTACTGGTCACTCTAGTTGGGGAGGCAATGGTTTCATAGATGTTAAAGGAATGGACAAGATCAAGAAGTTTAGTGCGTGAGGTAGAGGGTGTAAGAAGATCAATGTTGAGGTCACCACCAATGACTATTTCTGCTATTGGGTGTATCTTGGTTGATAAGATTAGTACATCTTCAAGCCTTGATAGGAATGTTCGAATATCTCCCGTGGGAGACCTGTAGAGAGATTGAACAATAATTTGGCGGTCATGGAGAAGCCAATACCCACCTGCACATTCAAAGGATTTTTCGAGGCAGAAGTCACTAATTTCAGGAATATGAGATACGTTTAAATGAGGCTTGGAAAGTATGGCTACTCCGCCATGGGATAATAGTTTGCGATGGAAAATGTCAGTATTGGAGTAATTGGCAATGCAAAAGGAGTTGATTTCACTGGGCGTGAGCCAGTGTTCAGACAAGCATAGAATATCAGGGGATAGTTTGTTGGTTACAAGTTCTAATTCTTCAATTTTGTTGCGAATAGAGCGGATATTTAAGAAAGAAATTTTGGTGATTAGAGGATGAGGGAACAAGTTAGAGATTTTAGATACTAGGGAGGGAATGCCGATAGAGGGGCAAGAAGAAAATTTGATATTTTAGGGTCGTTAGGACTTGGGAGCAAGTAATGCAATTGACGAGCTAGGTCGTTTCGAGCGGGTCATGATAGCATCACGGGAAAGCGGGTAAGTGGGAGCACTTGAGTAGAACCAAAGTCAGGAGGGGTAGAGAGGTTTGCTAGCTGTGAAGGAAAAGTAATGAGGGGCGCTGTGTGTGTCGATGAGTTATCATGGTCTGGGGTGTTAAAACCTGGAAAGTCGTCATCTTCAGAATGATTGATGATAGATGACCCTGTCGATGAGTTGTCTTGGTCTGGGATGTTAAAACCTGGAAAGTCATCGTCATCTTCAGAATGATAGGCCATAGCAGGTGGCATATCTTCCTCAGATGGATCTTCTTCAGGTCGACTAGCTTCAATATGGTGGCACTCAGGATCGACAGCCAACACCACTGATGTCTTTTGCTGGGATAAGCCTTCAAGGGTCTCGCGTCGGCTGGGTACTGGGTTCGTAGACTGCGACGAGGGTACAGGCGCAATATTAGTCTCTGCTGGTGTCACTTTATCAAGAGAATTGCGAAGGTTTTAACTGGGAGCAGCGAACTTAAAAAGGGCGTAGTTGTGGTCACTGCTTGGGACATATCTTCCATGGTCTTGCATTGGACAGTTGCTGGGATCATGAGTTGCGACGGGGATAAGCCTGTAGCCTTGGGTTCCCTAGGGGATTCCGCGTCGGGGTTGGCGATGGTTTCCAACTTGGATTTTCTGGGACCCTTCTGGGTGGAGTAGGCCACGGCATCTGTGGTAGTTGACCTTATGGTTGCTAGCCTGTAGACCTTAATCTGGATCTTAGAGTTTTTGAAGATTGACTCCAGAATTGATTTGATAGGCCTAGTAAGTAAAATCAAGACGGGAACAAGGGTAGAGAACATGAATGAGTACAGCCACGAGAAGCTCTCTTGCAAACGATTGCCTTGCTCTTCCAAGAAATTGTGCTAGACTTTTAAAACCAAGTTTCTCTGAAGCAGTTTGATGTTTTACAAGTTGACAATTGTCTAGACAACCTTAAAATTCACAAAACATCACGATCCTATGCTTAGGCCCAACCCAACTACCTGCTACATCTACAGCAGTATAATTAGCCTATGACTAAAGTGAAATTTTTCATTAATCGTTGTCGTTCGCAACGGCATCTGTAAAATAAGTGGTATCGGTACATCCCTAGTAACAAATTAATTGTATGTATTATTTTCAGGCTGTCTCGTTAGTTATTTATTATATAACTCTTGTCGCTTTGGACTAAGGTGTCGTAAACCTTTACAACAACCTCAAACAACCCAAGTTCGAAGCTTTGCAGCAAGGAAAGGAACCAGGGAAAAAGCACGCAAGAAAAAAGTTAAGGTTGAAGAAAAGAAAACCGGCTTTATTCCCCATAATTTGCGGGGCAAAGATAGGTTAGTCTACTGATGTTTGAGGTAGCCCTAGAGTTGGGATATATGATGTTTCACCTTGGCTTTATAGTAGGCGACTATGACGCTGTTATGTTAGTACTTTAGACAGAATTAAATTGGTGCCTGCATAGCTCAGTTGGTAAGAGCATGGCCCGGAAAGCCAAGGTCCCGGGTTCCATCCCCGGTGTAGTCGCTTTTTTAATTTCTGTCTAAAGTACTAACATAACAGCGTCATAGTCGCCTACTATAAAGCCAAGGTGAAACATATATATATGTGTGTGTGAATGTGTGAAGGTGAAATATATATATATTAGTGTTGCCCAACGATATATTTTTCAACATCGATATCGGCGCTTTTTTGACGATATCGTATCGCGATATCGAAATGTCAAAATCAATATCGATATCGCGATATCGATTTTTTTTCGACTGCAATACAAACCAACAAAACTTTTAAGGCCGATAAACTATAACGCAATAAGCCCTTTCAAAGCAGGGGTCATGCATGATATGTAAAGATATCACAACTTTAGTCTCATGAGCATGGGCCATCACAGATAACTCATGTTAGTGTAATAAAAAGTTATCTGTGGAGACTGTCTTCTTTCCGCCCCGTTCTCGCCGCCGCCGCCGCCCGGTGCAAGATGATCCACAAGAGCCAAGGTCAGACTAAGCCTAGTATTTGCTCTGTCGCCAATGGCCTACAAGACTAGGGAAAAGGGATGCTAAATCACAACACTGCCAAACAGTTTAAATAAAAACATCATATGTTTTAATTTAAACTGTTAAAACTGTTATGTAGCATCAAATGGGAACTTAGATTAGTGGTGTTACCACAATATGCAAGAGGCGAATTGCATAAACGACAGATCACTAGTTTATTATAACTCCATTTAACCAAAATGTTTCCACACTTCACTTCTTGCGCCTTGCAAGGGAACTAAAAAATGATAAGAATACGAGAACTCTTAAAGAATTAGCTAATATGTTTAAAATTAAACATAACAATTAATGCCCCTACTAGGATTGCAATAACTAAAACATCAATTTCTTCTTCTGCAATAGATAATATATTAACAATCATGGATAATGATATGTATCAAAGTGAGGTCATCATTTCAGCAATATCTGATCATTATGCTCAAGCAATAAATATATATCCTTTAGATCAATCTAAAAATGGAAAACATAGTAACAGAATACAGGGACATGAGCAAGAGAAATATAACCATATTTAATGACAGACTTTTAAATGTTTCATGGGATGCAACAATCATAAAACAGTTGACCATGCATATGACACATTTGTAGATATAATAACTTTTCACTACAATCTAGGTGCCCGTTAGGGCGCCGCAGCCAAGCCGCGGTGCGCTACACACTCAAGCACCTTATACACCAAGCAGAGTTGGGGTGATTTCGAGGTGTTACCCAGCCGTCATGTAACATGATGTGAACTTGAAAACTATCACAATCGAGGGGATTTAGGTACCTGACAACACATGCCAAATTTTATTGGGGTACGACCATTCCTTCTTGGTGAAAAAATGACTTGAAACATGCTCAAAATCACTTTAAGGATGTTAGCTACTGCTACTGCTACTGCTACTGCTACTGCTAACATCTAATACGTCGGCCCGCGATTCTGACCAGACGGGTGGGACTACAATGTTCATATTTTACATGGACATTAAGGTTATAGAAATATAGTCTCTTTTGAAAAAAAAAGTTGAAAAAGTTTGTTGGAAGGCTTCCAAATAAAGGTTTTAAAATAAGCCTTAAACACTTGGCATACAATCAACAAGTAACCATAGTTACTTGACACTTGTTGACGGTATAAGCAGAGTTAGGCGGGAAAGTGCGATACGTAAACAAATAGCGGACATTTAAAATTTTTCTTCTTTGTGTGGAACGAGAAAAGGTGTCATTATACTCTCATAAAACAAATCAGAAACCGTCCTGGCCTAGGCCCAGATGTAGAAAATTATTTATAATACAACAGTGTAGGTCTAAAGTTCCATTAGGCTATAGGACTAGATAAATAAATACTTACACTACATGTTTGACAAGCCCTAGGCCTTTCTTAGCCAACCCTAGGCCAGCACTTCCTTGTTTTGACACACTTCCCGCACAAATAACTAGTTTTGATTACTACAAGCCTAATGCAGATAAACAATGGTATGATAGTCCTAGGCTATTCCAAAATTTACGGCAATAATAAGCCTTTTCTTTTCTTTTAATTAACTCACGCAATCTCCTGTCACTTTTAATGAAAATGTAAAACAAAAGATGGTGAAAATTTTCAATATTCTTTTGATTATCTGATGATTTACATGGCTGTGGATGCAGTGAAATAGGTGTAAAATAACATTAGTTGTGCGTTTGTTGTTACATGGGAAAGTTTTAATTGGACGTGAGTTGCCTAGACTTAACCAGTCCTTATACCGTCGTTATACCATGGTTATACCACCTATACCCAGGATGTACATGAATCCGGACCTAGATATTTTACATCCTATTGTTATTGCTAATACAATACCATAAAAATTAAATCAACTTTGATAAAAATATTGTATTTTAACAAATAATTTTGTAATGGAACTTGAAAAAGTAATGAGATCACACAAATAACAAAAACTTGTAGAAATACAGCCAAACCTTACACACTCAAAAGGAATGAGATCTAAAAAAGGGCCAAGCTCATCTACCCTTCCACATTTGCGCATTCTTAATTCATAAACGTACAGTGTCCCATAACAGCATCCTCGAAAAGCTTGGCAAAATAGAATTTGCTGTTTACGTTTAAATTAATTAGAAAAAAAGAACTTGGATAAACTATTACGTTAAATTAATAATCGCAAATTCTATTTTGCCAAGCTTTTCGAGGATGCTGTTATGGGACACTGTACGTTTATGAATTAAGAATGCGCAAATGTGGAAGGGTAGATGAGCTTGGCCCTTTTTTAGATCTCATTCCTTTTGAGTGTGTAAGGTTTGGCTGTATTTCTACAAGTTTTTGTTATTTGTGTGATAAATCATTTCCAACAAGAAAGGCAAAGATTCAGAACACACAAAAAAAAGTAATAAATGGATAACACAAAATGTGATGGAAATGTCAAGGAAACTGAGGAGACTTGCGTTAAAACTTAAAAGGAATACAAATGTCAATGTTCTAAATAAATACAAAAAATGCAAAAAGGAATATAAAGATACAATTCGAAAAGCGAAGGCTCATAGAATCAAAGAACTAATAAGGAAATCAGTAAACAAAGGAAAAGATATATGGAATATGATTAATCTGGAAAGGGGTTCAAAAAGAAAAAAGAAAACTGAAACAGAATTTGAAATCACAGTAGATAATGAAACTGTCAGAAATGCAAAGCAAATTGGAAACATATTCAATGACTACTTTATAAATATAGCCACAAAATTAACAGAAAGTCAAAAGAGAACTGAAAATGATGGGAAAAGCAAAAAACTGAAAGTGTTGCCTGAAATAGTGAAACGGAATGCACAAAATCTGACTACACTACTGTAGCCCTAAATTCGCAATCTCACTCGACTAGTGTTCTATGTACTGGTATCTCTGAACAGACCGTACTTACATCCTAGCCTTCGAAGAATCGCCCGGATTATCGTTATTTACGCACGCATAGGCCCTCTCGGGGTTAGGCCTACGTTGCTCCACGGCTACGCTTATGCAAATTATACAAAGATAAGCTCTCCTAACTAGTTCAGGGGGAGGTCCTCTCATTCGACGGGAAAACTCAAACAAACAAAGTACCCTAGCAGAACTTTGTAGACATAGGTGGTGATGGTTATGAACCGGTGACCTGTTGAGCACGGCTCCCCGTTTAGGAGTGTACCCAACCTTACCCAGTGCGCTAGCGTTGAGCCTCGCCGCTGGAGCTCCACGTCCTCGGATCAGCTAGGCGGTCCACACGTTCCTAAAATTACCACTATGACTAAGAAGTACGCTTGTGCGTTTAGGACTATGTGACGAGCTGAAGGCTGTGCGTTAATTGAAATACTGAGGTTATGAAATGACTTGGGATTGAAGGTCGTTAGCATGCCCCTGATGAATTGAAAGTGATTATTCGGATATCAAAAGGTTGCTTTAATGACTCTTAATTATGCAGACAAGTGAATAGAAAGATGCAATTAGTATTGAAGTTTGGATCCAAAACAAAAAGTGAATATAAAATTACCGTGAACATTACATAAATCGATACAATAAGCCTTACTCTAAATCAAACCAAATTTAGTACTCAACGGTATCTTGAGGTACGATACTATAGTAAAGTGGGGTAGGACGTTGCCCTCTACTTGGCACGTTCGATGGTAGCTTATGCAGCGCGCCTCGGCGCCTCGGACCCTCAGGACGAATTCCGCAGTGGCGGATTGACCTGCTTCCCATCTTGGCGTCCTGGGTGGACCCTGAAGTGTAATTGTAGAAATGTACTTACTCAGCATGTAGACAGGGTAGGCAAGATATATTAACGTTGAATTCGGTACTAATTAATAATGATTTGGTTGATTCGATGCCTAGCCACGACTGGACCACGTGGTGTACGAATTATGGTTCGACGTGTAAAATGCCCTCAACTTAGGGATATTCATTTAGTTGCATGTAGATTGCCACTCCCGAACTAATAAAAACTGTGAACTTTTAATAGAATGTCCATTGTCTCGCTGGTGTCGTCGACTGCCCGTGCGTCGGTCGTATTGTAGCTACCACATACTGGTGGGTCGCCAAAAACACTCCCGATTTCCCGAAATGGTGTTAAATTAAGTGATGTTCAAATCAATGCTAAAAACCTAGCATATGAAACGCTCTCTTACACGTGGAGAGGCGTGTGGTTCCATTGCCCTAAATGCCTGGCTTCGCCTGCTTGATAGGCCCGCACTCGGAAGATACCTTGGAAGCAACTTGCTCGTCTGAAGGCTTGTATCTCAGTGGACGAGGCACGGCGCGTGTTTTGTCGCAAAGCCTCCCTGTTCTGCTGGCCCAGGTGGTGACGTAGGCCATTGTCCTTGGCTACATCTACCCCGTTCTGATCGCTGATTGGTCGCCGCTTGGAGAAACCAACTATCGCACTCGGCCAACTCAGGCTGCCAGCCCGCATTCCGATGAAACCTACCTCGTTTTGCACAGATTTAGACACACAAAACTCACCCCGTTGGTACAGCAAATAACATTGCTGACCATTAGCCACTTTAGACTTATCGCACAAGCCTAAGCTATTTCCATATGACCTTAGCCATGACCACTAGCTTTCCTATTAGGACAAGCTAATTTACATAGACATGTAAATTATGCAAAAATTATGTAGAACTTGAAAATTACTAATTATGCAAATTTGAAAAATATGTAACTTTTAGGTTTCAAAAACTGAAAAATAGGACCAATATGGCCGCCCAGGGCTGTACAGTTACAATAGATCACTTATTTTGCCTCAATAATGTAAGTGAAGATAAAACTTTGCAAATTATAATAAATTTAAAGAATAAGAAATCAATAGGTCCAGATGGTTTATCAAGCTTTCTTATAAAGAAATGTGCAAGAGTATTAGTAGAGCCACTTACTTACTTAATTAATATGTCTCTTAATGAAGGTGTTTTTCCAAAAGCTTTAAAGGTGGCGCGGTTTAAAACCAATTTTGAAAGAGGGAAACACTCGAGACATCAGAAATTATAGACCAGTTTCAATACTTAATGCTTTTTCAAAGGTGTTTGAAAGAGTAATGTATAATAGCTTGTCCGAATATTTAGAGGCAAATGAGAATAATAGCAAAAGAACAACATGGATTCAGAGAAAAGAGATCAACTGAAACAGCTCTTGCTGCCTTCATTGACAATGTTGTAACAGCGCTTGCCTTCATTGACAATGTTTTAAAAAGCTTTTGACTGTGTGGAGTATAAACATTAAAAGTAAACTGTTTTCATATGGAATTAAGGAAATGCCCTGCAATGGATATTTTTCGTATCTACATGGAAGGACGCAATATGTAGAAATTTCTGACCATTTTGAACATAAAAACTAAATCTGAGAGGAAATATATTAAACTGAGAGTACCACAAGGATCAATACTAGGGCCTTTGTTTTTCAAATATACTAATAAATGACATGCCATGTGCAATAAGTGAAGGGGATGGGGCTTCTGTATGCAGATGACGCAACCACCACCCTTGCTCTGCACTTATAAAAACATTAGAAAGTACCGCTTTATCAGTTTTAACGAAATGGCGCAGTGGTTTGCAACCAAATACCTAATATGAATAATAAGAAAACTAAATGTATGATATTCCCAAGGAAAAATATGGAAGATCAAAATTTTTTGTATCAGATTATGTGATGAAGGACCTTCCTATTGAACAAATAGACACAGCAAAGTTCTTAGGACTGTATATTGACAAGTGCATATCGTGGGAAACATCCACACTGATTATGTAGCAAAAAAACTGAGCTCTAATATATATGTCTTACGTAAAATGAAAATATATGCAGATAGAAGTTTGCTGTTAGTAGTGTACTATGCCCTGATTGAGTCACATTTGAGCTATGGGTTAATAGCGTGGGGGAAATACATCAAAAACAATTTTCATAAGATCTTTGTCATGCAAAAAAAAAGCTTTAAGAATAATAATAATCATCATAACTCAGTTTCCAACTATGTCGGGTTGAGTGGTGGTTTTCCACCATTATCAAGGGCATGAAACTGTAGATACTAAGCTTGCCAGACTTAGTGTTTCTTCTCCACATCATCCAACTCCTTCTTCTCCACCAATTTACTCCACTCTCTTCTGTCCTCCACAGCTTTACTCTTGCAAAAATGCTCCCACACTTCATGCCGTTTTCAACGTCTTCTTGAATTAATTTTTCCCATTTTTCTCTTTGGCCTTCCTACTCTTCTTTTCCCCTCCTCTGCCGCTTCAAATTCTCGTCTTGGAATCCTCTCCCTGCCCATCCTTTTCATATGTCCAAACCATCTTAGACGTTCTCTTCCTAGCTTAAACTTCAATCTCTCCAATCCCAGTTTTTCCTTATTTCATTACTTCTTATCTTGTCCATCTTTGTAACTCCCTTGATACTTCTTAAAAACTTCATTTCTGCTGCTTCCAGCTGACTCTCTTCTTTTTTTCCCCACTGCCCATGTTACTGCCCCATAGTTAATATAGGTACAAAATAGGCCTTAACAGCAAAATTTTACATTTTTGTGGGAACAACTCATTCCATAGTAACTTTCTCACCATTGATAAAAACCCTTCTGCTTTTTGCACTCTAGATGACACTTCCCTACACCTTTGCATTTTTTGTCAATATACTTCCCAAATATTTTAAATTCTTCTTTTTCTTCAAAGACTTCTCCACGTAGTACAATATTTTCTATGTCTCTAGGCCTGCCCTTTGTCTTCTTTTCCCATACGCAAACATTCACTCTTTTTCTGATTGATTTTTAGACCAAACTCTGTAGTAACTTCGTTCCATCTGTCCCCTTCCCCTGCACTTCTCTGGCACTCTCCCCCCAAATCAACACATCGTCCGCAAACACTAATGTTCTTGTGTCCCTTCCATCTGTATTTGGTTCCACTCTTCTTATAATTTCATCCATTACAACAGTAAAGAGTGTTGGATAACACACTACCTTGTCGCAAGCCCTCATTCACTTGAAACCATTCTGACCTACCCATATCTGTCTTACACAACTTTCACCCCTTTGATATGTATTTTGTATCCTGTCTTTAAAACCTTTTCCCCACTCCTTTTTATCTCTAGACACTCCCATACTTTCTCTCTAGGAGGCGATCGTATGCCTTCTCCAATCCAAAAACACAATGTCATTTCTTTCCCATTTTGCCATCTCCCCTCCATTGTCTGTCTTATAGCAAATATGGGATCAATAGTAGCCCGTCCACTTCTGACCCATATTGTTCTTCTC
The DNA here is from genome assembly GCA_024449915.1 of Sweltsa coloradensis. Classification (NCBI taxonomy): domain Eukaryota; kingdom Metazoa; phylum Arthropoda; class Insecta; order Plecoptera; family Chloroperlidae; genus Sweltsa; species Sweltsa coloradensis. Next base: position 24,516 of record JAMZAV010000136.1, on the reverse strand, counting down.
TTAGATCTGTGTCATATACCTCCTTCAGTCTTAGTTCTATAACTTTCTCATAAATTTTTGCACACTGACACTTTAAATGTCACCCCTCTAAAATTTTCCCACATTTCTTACGGTCACCTTCTTAAACAGCGGTACAATTATACCTTTTTTTCCAAATCTTCCGGTACCTTCTTTTTTTTCCCCACGCAGCATTATTACTCGAAATACCATCTTCTTCCTTCCGCGCCTGATGCTTTGATCATTTCCACAAAAATGTCATCCACTTCCGGAGCTCTACCATTCTTCAGGGCTCCTAACGCCCGGGCCACCTCTTGTTCTGTTACCTCGTCTTCTTCATCTTCTCCACTTGCCTCTTTCTCTTTCTCTGCATTTAAATTTTTCACTAACCTGTACATTTAGCAATCTTTGAAATATTTCCTCCACATTTCTTGTATTTCCTGTGGGTTGTTTGAAACTTGGCCTTTTTCATTTACCATGAGCTTTTTTTTCTTCCCTTTCTTGTCTTTTTTGTCTTTACTAGTCCGTACATAATTTTCTTATTTCCCTGGAAGTCATCTTCTAATTTACCAGCAAATTTTTCCCATTGCTTTGTCTTTCTCCTCCTTCACAATTTGTTTCACATCAGTTTTTCGCCTACGGTACTCGTACTCTTTTTCTGTGGATTTGCACTTTTCTTCTTTTCCAAGCTAGTTTCTTCTCCCGAACTGCATCTCGTACCTCTCGTTCCACCATCGCGTTTCTTTCTCTTTCCTCCTTCCACTGACTCTTCCACACAGCTCTTCGCACTTGACAAAAAAACCCTTTCTTAAAGTTTTTGCCATTCTTCTTCTATTTCTCCCACTTCATTGTAGGTGTTTGGTCACTAATTCTTGTCAAAAACCCTCTCTTGCACTATCGAGATTCCCAGTTTCCACACTTTTAGTCTTTTGGGGCCGGTTCTTTATTCTCTTTTGGGTCTGTACCATCATTCTAAACTTCCCCAACCCCAGCCTGTGGTCTCCACCCAAATGATATTGATGGCATTACCCTCACATCCTCAAGATTTCTCATTACTTCTTTTCCTATACATAGATAGTCAATTACTGTCTCTGATCTGTCCTTTCACCATACCCATATCTCCGTTTTTTTGTTGGGTTCTACGTTTTTTGGGAACCAACTATTTCCTATAACTAATGAGTTTCTGGCACACATTTCTAACAAAATCTCCCCATCTCTGTTTCTTGCATCTATCCCATGTCTGCCCATAACCTCTTAAAATCCTTTTCTACTTTTCCTATTCTTGCATTAAAATCCCCCATTACTACAATTGTATTTGATGTCATAATTGCTTCTAATTTTGCCACAAACTCATCCTTCTAAACCACTGGTCTTCCTGTTTGAGGCGCATACACCTAAAAGAATTCGATTTTCATGCTGTCATCGCACAAGATGTACATCTGTACATTCTATCACTATGGCTTTTCACATTTACATACTGTCTTTCCATTCAGGGCTTACCACAAATGCTACCCCATTTCTTCCCTCCACTCCCCCAACCACCACAGCTTGTATCCTTCTTCTGAGATTCTTGTTTCCACACCCTTTCCCACTTTGTCTCACTGAGTCCCATTACACCAGTTTCTGTTCTTTCATGACATCAAAGATCTCTTTGATTTTACCATTAAGTGACACTATATTTATTGTGCCCACATTTATAACTTTTCCTTCTTTCCTGTGTGATGATTTCTCCCTATTTTGTTTGGTTTTCCCCCTTTGTCCACGGTCTATGACTAACTTCTTTTTTTCCAACCCACCTTGGGGTGAAAATCCTTCTGCCACATTGTTTCAGATTCTTTTCCTTTTTTTCTTACATTCACATCTAGGCCTAGCCATTTTCCCTCGTTGCTCATTCGAAGCGTTTTGCTCTTATTCCCACTTCTCTTGCTCTGTTTTCCCTTTCTCTTCTATTCCTTCCCCCCTTCATGTCTATATATTCTACTTCAATCCTCTTGCATATTTTTTATATCATTATTCACCTAAGCTTAAACCTCTCCAGGTGCTTAGCCCACACATGCCTATCTTGGCATTATAAAACTTTCTCTTTGCCAATACAAGTAAGCCTTGTAGATTCCCTAGCATGACTGCCTTTTCCTCTCCAGCCCACTTCTCTTTTGTTCCCTGCACATATAACCGCCACTTCTATATTTCCCCTCTGATTTGTACTCTTCTACCTTCTTTTTAAGTTCATTTTATCCTGATACCTGGGTAAACCCTAGCCCTGTACTCCACTCCAACACAAAAATTATTTGCTGTTGTACCCGACACATTCCAATTAGTATACCCAATGCTTTTTTGTCCTGGTTGAGCTTTCTTTTTTCATAGTTGCATACCACTTCAATGTCTGGGGAATGATTCACCCCCCTGCTGTTTTTGATAAGTTACTTACTTCTGTCTTTGTTATGTTCTACACCCAACTTGTGACCAACTTCATTGTGTGGTATTTATTTGCCCACCTGCTGTTTGTGACATGGTGAATTACTTCTGTCTTGTTTATGTTCTACACCCGACTTGTGCCCACTTCAATGTCTTGCATTGCATCTTCTAGGGCTGTTGTTACTATGTGCTGTTGGCCTAGACCCACCTTGAGCTCTATTACTCGGTTGTTGTTTCGTCCCTTTTTGGTCTTGCTTCACCCACCTGATGTTTGTGGCAAGGTGACTTGCTTCTATGGATGTTCTTTTGTACCGCCCATTTGTGACCAACTTTGTTGTCTGGCGTTGCGATACCTAAACCTTGCTTTTGGTCAACCTACCATGTGCTCACGAGCTCTTTTGCTGCCTAGTCTTAGGTCTTCAGCATGTGGTATACCAATGTCTAATATTCTTTGTTGTATCTCTTCCCACATGTTTTTTAATCTATTATCCAAAATTTTTCTTCCCTCCTTTCCTCCTCCAATTCTTCTCCAACACTCACCAAACTCATTTTGTGTTCTTCCCCTTTCCTGTTCCAGCCCCGGGAAAATGTTTTTTCCAGATCCAGCTGGATGTTTACCACCTCTGTAGTGCATTTCTTCCACCACCCCTTTCATACTGGTGTACACTTGTTCTAACACTCCTGCCTTTCCTTCTTCTTTATCTCTCTTCTTTTTCCCAAAATTTTTTACCTTTTTTACTCAGTTGTTCAATATGTTTGGTCATTTTACCTAATCCTTTACCATCAACTTCCACTTCTCACTACTAGGCCTACCCCACTCTTAACCATTCCAATGTGGTTCCCCCTTTTCCATTTAGCCACCCTTCCACCCATTATATCATTCCTCCTTGTGTTTTTTCCTAATCTTGTTACTTATGGTGCATCTCCCACCGGTTTTTATGCCTAACCCCAATCTTAAGCCGAGAGGTCTGCTTGCTTTTGATACGTTATACTTTCTGTCTCAAATTTTCCTTTTGGGTGTTGTTTGTATGCAAAATTCCTACCTTTTCTTCTTTTAATGCCAATCTCTCATTGCTGCACCCCACCAACCCTTCACTTTTCTTTTTCTTCTATACTCCTTTCCGTTGACTCCTGCACATTTTAAAAAGGGACCAAATGGCACATGAAGTTTCACTGGACTCCCGCCCTAACTCTTTTCTCACATCCCAACATTGTGATTCTTCTTTTTGACTATTGACATTTAAACCACTGTTTACACCTCTTCCACTGTCTTACTGTCGACCATCTTGTTTTATCAAATTTAAAACATTGTTACAAAAATAACTCCAAAAACAAAAAAACTCTTTAAATGTCAAAAAAAAATTAAATTTAAATCAACTTAAATTAGCACAATATGCATTAAAACTATCATCTATCAAAAACTGTTTTCAAATTCTCACTCCTATCCATTTAAAGACAAATTAGATATTTCAAGTCACATGTAGCAATAGCTTTTCAGACCATTTTTGAAATATCCAGCAACCATCCTGTGCCCTTTTCAATGGAGAACTTGAAGGCGACCCATACAAATCTAATAATATTATAGATAAAATTAAGAAAGGGGATACATGTAGGGGGCTTTTAAAACATTGAATATTCTTACTTTTGCATGCCTCTATATTTACAAAGTATATTATTTTTAATTAATCATAGGGAAATATAAAAAAAAACATAAAAATTCATAATTACAATACTAGGGAAAAATGATATATTTGTGACATCCCCTAGGCTGGCTGTATATGAGAAAAGCCCCACATATGCAGGAATAATCCTTTTTAATAAGCTACCTGCCATTATCAAAAACAAACCAACTGATACATTTAAAAAGGATCTTAGGACATTTCTTGTTGAAAAAGAATACTACGATATTGAGGATTTCTTGGCGGACAATGATAATATGTCTTGAAAATACAATTTATTTTACATATTAGGCCTATAGATGCCTAGACTTATATTATCTAGTAGCCTATCTTATATTAGTGTAAAAGTATACATTTTTATTGTGTATTATTGTATTGTTGTAAAAGTGTATTTTGTAATTAATGTAAATTAGTTTTAGTATTTTCTATACATCCTAATTCAAGTCTTAGTCTTTTGAAAAGACGTGTTTAATAACTAGCTAGCTTATAATGTATTGTTTAACTTGTTTATCTTGTCATAACATTGTAACATTATATGCTAGTATTAGGTATACAAAACAAGACAATAAAATGAAAATGAAATGAAACTTCACTCATCGCACTCGTCATTCACTGTCATTTGATGTAGACATATAACAATACTCGCACCGCACAGTACGACACTAAACGAACTGACACCGAGTGAGTTTCTTCTTGTCCGGTCATCTCTCGTACAAGCATAGACAAGGGGTGGGTGGTGGAAAGGGGGATGAGGCAGGCGGCCACGACCCAAACCCCGCACCTCCCTTGAACCGAGCCCTGAGGATAACAGGATGTCTGCACTCTGCAGCACGGTACTATTGCGGAAATTTTATTTCCAGTTTACCCACGATATCGCTTTTAAACGATATGGCGATATTTCCGATAAAACGCAGGATATCGATATCGAAAATAGACTCTATTTTCCCGCGATATCGATATCGTATCGAATAATCGATATTGTTGGGCAACACTAATATATATATGTTTCACCTTGGCTTTATTGTAGGTGACTATGACACTGTTATGTTAGTACTTTAGAGAGAAAATTACAAAAGTGACTAGGTACACCGGGGATCGAACCCGGGACCTTAGCTGTCCGGGCTATGCTCTTACCAACTTAGCTATGCAGCCACTAATTTTAAAACTGTCTAATTTTTGGTCTGTTTTTGTACATTGTTAAAAACGTGTATAGAGCAAATTGCACTGTTAGAACATATGAATTACTGGAGAATACAACCTCTCTGATAGGCACACACAGTATTAACTAGGAAAACGCTTAAGTCCCGCCGCGTTGTTGGTGAGCGTAATTGGTGCATTGACTGCCATGTGTTACGCGGATTCTGTTGTTCTGTGAAAAATCTTAACTTAGTCGAAGATTTTTTTTAAATAAAAAAATAAATAATAAATACTTAATTTTTTTAATTAATCAATTTTTAAAAAAGAAAAAAAATCGTAAAATTGCAATTTTCATAAGAAATAAATATTAGATTGCGCTAAAATTAACACGAATAGGCCTATATGAATTCATAAAATTTAAGGTTCTGTGAAAAATAATTACAATAGGATAAAGCATGAAAGGTGTAATAAGTCAAAGAATTGTTTTTAAAAAAGAAAAAACCCGTAAAATTTCGATTTTCATGAGAAATAATTTTTCGATTACGCTCAAATTTCGCAGAATATCTTAATTCATGAAATTAAAGTTCTGTGAAAAAATCATTACAATCGGAAAAAGCATGTGGGTGTTATGAGTCGAAGAAAGTTTTTAAAATCAAAAAAAAATCGTAAAATTGCGTTTTTTTATGAGAAAAAATTTCCCGATTGCGCTCAAAAACGTGGCAGTTCTAAGTTCAGAGATTTCGAAGGCCTCCATGAAATTTCATCGCAATCGGAGTATCGTTTAGCTGGAATCGTGTTAACAGACACACAAAATTACAGAAAGATAGAGAAAAAAACATTCCGATTTTTTCTCCAGTGTAGTGAAATGGAATCGTCGCTTCGCTCGCTGCGCTCGCTACGCTCATCCAACAATTTTACAAACAGACCAAAATTAGACAGTTTTAAATAGGTGGCTCGGCTGCATAGCTTCAGTTGGTAAGAGCATAGGCCGATAGCTAAGGTCCCGGCTTCGATCCCCGGTGTAGTCACTTTTTTTTAAATTTTTGTCTAAAATACTAACATATATAAGCCTATCATAGTAATCTTGTTGTGTTTATGCCCCAATCCCTCACATTTTTTTTTTGAGCAATTTCAACTGATTAGGGCCCACTAGTGACTATCAAAATTGATTCCATCTCGCAAATAGAATCGCATCCTTTTGACCCCGACTGTTGTGATTACCATTCAAATCCAATCCAGCAGTTTTAGCTTAATAGGCAGTGTCCAGTGGTAGCACAAATTGCTGCATTTTTTAACCCTACACAAGTTTCCACAGGGATGGTAACTAGGCGTATGTTTAAAAGAGCCATCTAAGGTGTGGTGTTTACCTGCTTCCAAATTTAAAATTTAGCTTCACTCGTTGATCACCAGATAGCGACTGCGCATATCGTGTAGCTGGAGCTTGTCACAGGGGGCCCTTATATCTTGTTGTTTTTCTTTAAAGTGTCACAAGTCACAACTAAAGATTGTAATTGTAATATATTCGTAATAGCACCCTATCTGCTTATAAAACGTATGTTTCCGTCTTCTTGCGAACATCATTACTCATAAGGCACCATGGTTGCTACTGCGTGCTGTACTCATACTTCTGTGTGATCTTTTAATTTTAGGTTGAAAGTTTCAACTATTTCAAAAAGAACAGATGACAGCTGGAAAAGTACCTCTACCGATAAAAGTTTTGGTTTAGCTAAATACTACAAATGGAGAGTATACAACTTTTGTGAAGCAGTTCAGTGCCATCAAGAAACGCATCATCAGTCCATTTATTTACCGGACGCAATACTTAATGCAACAATTGAGTTGGACATGCGTGCTGAGAAAAAGAACAGATATCTGGACAACCTCAATCGAATGGTTGCTATTCCACATCCATTCGATCATGGTGATGAAAGATCCATAATCGTATTCTGTAAAACTCCAGAGCTCCAAACCGTAGCCAAAGAAGCTGGTGCCACATTAGCAGGTGGCGTGGAATTGATCAAAGAGATACAGGTATATTCTTAAGTTTTCCAGTGCGCCATGTTTAATCTTTATTTACGTAACGTACTTGCTAATAACAACTGTATCCACCAACTCAGCCACCCCTCCAGATTTTCATTTGATTATATTCTACAAGAACCTTGTTTTCTTATGCCAGTCACCAACAAACATCGGTGCTCGAAACTGGACATTTAAGGAAGCAGCCCCCACCCAGCTGGCATCCACTACCATCACATACCCCCAGGCACCCTCTTCCAATGTTGCCACAATTTGCGGACCTTTCTTATTTTTTGTACATCTCCTTTTTTAACATTATTTATCAGTGATAGTAGGCCCCTATGCCTTTAAAACTATTTTTTTAACTTTTCATCTAAATCTATTTTTTGAAAGGTACCTTAGAGAAATAGGGACCTTTACTTTGCTTTCCTGATGCATGCAAAGTTTCGCTCAGCTCAACTGTGATGTCAGTGAGCCGAGCAAAAAGAAAATTGATTATGATTGACTGAACTTTTAACTACAATTTTTAATTACTAGGGAAACGCCAAAGTCGTTGTTAAACGAGTGAGTGAGCCATGTGTATAGTACCTGGTATCATTCCCCATACTGGGCTAGATCGTGCCTTAGGTATATGGGACAAAAGGCGATGTTCCCAGGTACTCAACACTTGGCTCACACACTCGTTTAACATCGACTTTGGCGTTTTCCTAGTTTAAATTGAACATTCAAATGCGAATCGTGTCAAAAACGTATTAGAGTGAAACATTAACAAATTTCTAAGATAAAACAAAATCACCTAATTTTTATTTTCCCATTTCACATCCTCAAAAATAATATGTAGGTGTAAAAATATAAAAAAGTTCAAAACTAACGGGTATCGAACCCCAACCCTCCGTGCGGTAGGCTCTATGCTTACCACTATGCCATGGCAGACACGTAGAGTTCGTCCCGCTAGCTGCTACTAAACAAATGGTATCGATATTTTAAAAAATCAGGGAATAAATCGCAATGGATCTAGCTGATTTTGTTAACAGTTCTCAGTAAACTCGTACCTTATGTCTGTTTAAAATTTCAGCCCAATCTGTTCAGCGGTTTGGCTGATTTTCGACGTACAGACAGACAGAATCACAAAATGAGAGCCGTTTGAGTTGAATGGAGACACTCAATCGCTCCGCTCCCTCGTTTAACAACTTTTTAAATTGATGTAGCTAAAAGTTACTTTTATGGTAAAAACTTTAAGTGGGCTGTACAGTCACAGTCACACATGTTAATACTTAATCGTGATACATTGTGCCCACTGACTCAATAGTAGGTGGCTATAACCATTTAGCCTATATGAGCTAGCTATAGAAAAAAAGTGTGTGTGCCTCTAGGTGCATTAAACAAATAGGCTACACAAGTGTAGATGCACATAAGCCTAGTAATTAAATAACTAATCAGCCTTAAATACTGGTTAGGTACCTACCTACCCACCAGTACCCGGTACTGAATAAATGCCCAATCATTTTAAAAACATTTTACCCTAAACCAGGCACCCTTAATTGTACCATTTCAATTTGTAATTTTTAAATTACCGACTATTGGTAAATTACCGGGTAATTTACCAAACTATTGAGCGAGCGTCTCCACTTGACTCTTATGGCTCGAATGTCTGTTTTTTGTTTTTTTTTCTGTTACTCTTCGGTACAGGTCGCACCGTTTCTCTGATCGCCTGAATTTTGCACACATTTACATACCACCTATGCGGGTTGCTGTATAGTTTTTGAACAAAATCCAATTGTTGGTTATAAAAAATGAAATAAAATAAATTAAAATGTTCCGATCGTTGTGAAATTTTGCAGGGTCAATAAGTACAACATTCTCTCCTATTTTACAAATTTTCAGCTAAATCGGTCAAGACCTTAAAGACTTATTGGTATGTAACATTATGGGCATGTCGTACTCGGGTCGTGTTGCACGTACCGGTGCTCGCTCAACAGTAGTAAATTACTGGTACGTTAATTTCACATCACTAGTGAACATACATGTCTCACACAACACATTTTGTGTTCCAGACAGGTACTCTGTCCATGCAGGACTTCCAATTTGCCATTGCACACCCTAACATTCTGCCTGACTTGGCTTCAGTTAGAGGTCTCATGAAAAAGAAGTTTCCTAATCCTAAAAGTGGTTCAATTGGAAACCCAAATATTGAGGAGTTTGGGTTTTGAAATTCCTCAAGGTATACAATATACAAGTCCCAAAGGGAAACGAAAATGAAAAAGTTTTTTGGGGGGATAGAAACCCCTATTGGAAAAGAAAGTACACTAAATTTTTTCAAACGCCAAGTCGTTGATAGCCCAAAGACTAGAGATCGATTTTATGTGTATTTCTGAAACAAAACTGAAACAAACCACAAAAACGCACCCCAAAGGAAGTACGAGGCAAGATTGTGTGGGTTCTTATATAAGAGGCTCTGCTTCCAACGCTCCAATGCTTCCAATGGTCCGGGGTTCGATTGCCGCTATAGGCAGAAGTTTTTCTAACTTCTGATGAGACTTAAGTCCATTAGTTGTTGGCTTAGATGTGTGTGTGTGAACCGTCTAGCCTTGTTGATTCTGGGCGCCGTCCACTGGTGGAATCGTGTCCAGCTTAATTGATCAGTGTTTCCTATTTAAATTTTTTTCTGGTCTCTAATTGAGTAGTTGGTCATTGTTCGCTTGTCGATGCGCCTACATAGGGTGACCAGACGTCCCGGAAATTCCAGGACAGTCCCGTTTTTTCGATATGTGTCCCGGTATCCCCAAAACACTGTTTTGTCCCGGAATTTGAAATCCCCGTGTTTCAGAAATCTTACCAATACGCCAGTGGAGTTTATATTGCTCTCGTTGGCAATGCCTCTCTCTACGTCTACTATCTAGTCGGGCATGTTTAGGCTTTGTCAGTCAGTGCCTGACCTTTAGTGGGGTGTGTTTCGTGTTTCAGTCATTTAATTGCGCATGTCAAAGTGCAGTGCGTCGGAGAAGAACGAGTGGGTTTTGTTTTCGTTTTCCGCCTGACATTCAAAACATGATATGATGATAAATATGATTTCAAGAACAAAACCAAATGCTGTTAAATTAAATGTTTCACATTTTAGCTTATTTTTTTTGTAATTTCTAGTAGGGGCCCACATAAGAATCGTAACAGATTTTGCTGAAAATATAAACAGCCCCAACAAATTTGCTGGTTTGATCCCCAGTTGGGGGAAACTTGTACGACTAGGCCTATTGCAATCATTCAATAATAACAATTATTATTATTAGTTTAAGAAAACTGAACACTTTTTAAAAGTGAAGATTATTTGCACTCAATGATCTATAAAGCCCATTTAAATAAATAAATTAACATAATGCACAAGGTCATTATCATATAAAAAATTGCCCAAGGTCAACATTAGGGCCTATAAAAGCAGCGGTTTCTTAATCTGTGGGGTGCGCCCAAAAATGGGAGCGCGAAGCTTTGGCAGGGGGGCCGCCAAAATGGGCATTAATATTCCAAATAATAATAAATTTTAAATAGAAAAAAAATGTTAAAAATGCAATTTTGCTTTAAAATAAGACAACCACACGTGTCCTAGGTCTACAATTCCCTCAATACCAAGGGTGTTTTGGGGGTATTAGCAAGGGCTCATAATCCCCCGACCCCCGTGGATTTGCAAAATAGTCTCGTTTTCAAGTATTTTTGGTGGGTTTTTTAGAGTTTCCACTATACTTTCAAAAACTATATTACTTTGGTATTGCATTCCCGCCCACTCTTTTCTTTTAACGCACCAAATGCACTCTCAATAAAACTAACTTTCCAAATTTTTGGGCCCGCGGCGCTACTGCTACGGGGCTCCTGCCCCTCAAAACCCACCCCTTGGTTCTTTTCCCATGAAACTGCCTTTTTTATTTCCACTTGAGCCCTAAGGTTAAAACATACCATGCCCCTGAAAAATATTCTACCTGACGCTCCTTTCCGATGATTCATAAAGGTATACCCTTTTATTATTTTTCTTTCCAATAATTTAATTAATTTTTTTTAACGTAAAATATAAAAATTTAAAATTCCTAAATAAAATAAACCTGTCAATTAGAATTGTTGGAGGAAAAAAATTGCGATGTCGCTGAATTTTTGCAGAGACCTTTCTCAAGGATACTTATCAAAATACTAAAACTCCCCTACAATCGACTGGAGCTTCGGCCGCCATATTGGAAAATGGTGGCCAAAAGTGTTTTGTTATCGAATATCTCCAAATTGGTTTGAGATAAAACAAAAAACTCAAAGGCAAAATATTCCCCATTTAATTCCCTACAAAACAGGTGTCGTCTATAGTTTTGGTAGGGGCAAAGGTTACGTCACAAAACCGTGGTTTATATGTTGCTTATTGGAGTACCAGCTTATTTCCAAATTTTCACGCCCAGCATCAAACAATGCCCGGTAAATCCGTAAGAAATCGATTTAAATACAAAAGGACTTTTGTACGGGGTTCATAAAAGCTTCCATTAGTATTTAAAAAAATCAGGTCTGCGAAATCGAATTTTGCATTTACCGGAATTTGTTTTTTTCCGTTGTTGGCATTTCCTCAAAAATGCCATATTTTACTGTCCATTATTTAGCACTAAATAGCATTGGACGAAAAATTCTTTCTACGCACATTGAAACGACTTTAATAACCATCCGATTACATCCAATCTTTTAATCCAATATGACTACTAATTCCTAATATTGACAAAAGGAATTCTGTGTTCATGCTGTTTTTACACTTTTTTTACTACATTATTCACTTTTATGTTGAGGACATTAGGAATTAGCAGTCATATTGGATTTAAACTTTGGTTGTAATCGGATCATTATTTGATCATTTCAATGTGCGTAGCAAGAATTTTTTCTCCAATGCTATTTAGTGCTTAATAATGGACAGTCAAAAAGGGCATTTTTGAGGAAATGCCAACAATGGAAAAACCCAAATTTCGGTAAATGCAAAATTCGATTTCGCAGACCTGATTTTTTTAAATACTAATGGAAGCTTTTATGAACCCCGTACAAAAGTCCTTTTGTATTTAAATCGATTTATTACGGATTTACCGGGCATTGTTTGATGCTGGGCGTGAAAATTTGGAAATAAGCTGGTACTCCAATGAGCAACATATAAACCACGATTTTGTGACGTAACCTTTGCCCCTACCAAAACTATAGAAGACATCTGCTTTTGTAGGGAATTTAATGGGGAATATTTTTGCCATTGAGATATTTTATCTATCTCAAACCAATTTGGAGATATTCGATAACAACACCTTTTGGCCGCCATTTTCTAATATGGCGGCCGAAGCTCCAGTCCGATTGTAGGGGAGTTTTAGTATGTTGATAAGTATCCTTTAAGGAAGGTCTCTGCAAAAATTCAGCGACATCGCAATTTTTTCCTCCAAACGTCAATATACGATCTTATTTGACAGGATTAAAATGAACATATTCTAATTCAAGGCAACAGGGGGGCGTACGGACAAGGAACTGATCCAAGGGGGGCGCGAATAAATAAGGTTGAGAACCACTGATTGGATGAGGGTAGCGAGCGAAGCAAAGATTCCATTTCACTACACGGGAACAAAATCCGGAATGTTTTTTTTCTTTCTTATTTTGTATTTTTGTGTTTGTTACACGATTCCGGCTAAACCGATACTCCCAATTGCGATGAAATTTTATGGAGACCTTCGAAATCTCTGAACTTAGAACTGCCACGTTTTTTGGGCGCAATCGTAAAATTATTTGATTTATTTCTCATTAAAATCGCAATTTTACGATTTTTATCGATTTTTAAAAAACTCTTTTAGCTTATAACACCTACATGCTTTATCCGATTGTTATGATTTTTTCACAAACCTTAATTTTATGAATTAATATATTCCTGTAAAATTTTGAGAGCAATCGAAAATTATTTCTTATGAAAATCGCATGTTTACGATTGTTTTAAAATTTTTTGAACATTCTTCGACTTATAACATCTACATGCTTTATCCGATTGTAATGATATTTTCACAGAACCTCTATTTTATGAATTGATATATTTGTGTAAAATTTGAGCGCAGTCGAAAAATAATTTATTGCAATTTTACACTTTTCTTGTTTTAAAAAACATACGCTCATTCAACAACGCGCCTGAAAAAGCGTTTCCGAAGCTTCCTAGTGTAAAGTAGTCACGGCAGTGGACGCTTTGAGCGGCCAGCATTAGTGGTTAAGAGTCGGAAGCGGGGCCGAGCGCTTTAAAATTTTTTGCGGTGACTACCTAAACTAAATCGTCCGCTATGGGTAGCTCTGCCAATACAGTTGCGTCTTCTCCCCTTGGGTCCTAGGCTACCCGCATTACCAGCCACGTTTCAAACCACGAGATATTATTTGGTGGCGAGTTGGATGATTTCATGCGACTGACTGCCACATCCGAAGTTTTTAATGACAAAATAAATAATTATAATGTACATCTTGTGAAAAGAGACGTAAATTACACTCTAGAAATATCGACAGAACGTTTTATAACTATTAAAAGTGTCCTAATAGTCATGACAAATGTTTACGCTTATCGCAAGTTATCGTGCATCTGTATAAATATCACTCTAGACCGCACGTTTACCGTGGTCATTGTTGGCCGAGTGGTTAGAGCTCTTGTTTTGCATGCGAGAGGACGTCGGTTCGAGCCCCGTCTAGGAAAACTTTTTTACTTTTTTTTACTCATTCCATTATTGTTGTTCACTTATAATTTGTGACGGAAACAATTTTTATAACTTTCCAGTGAAAATTACTCTAATGGCGAAGGCTTTCTCGCATCCGTGCAGCGGCAATCGGCAAGTTATGAAAGTTGGACCCCTACCGGCGGTAGAACAAGATGACATTATACTTTTTAGAAAGCCTAATTCAAAATACATACCATAAACCGTATACGAAAAGAATCCGCCTTGTTCTACATGCCGTTTTGAGCGCGCCGCGACGCTTCCGCATGACGTTTCACCCTTTTGATCCTTGTTCTAAATAATAACTTTGTACGATTATTTAGAAGACAAATCGACCGTTCCAGTGAATACCCACGTTTACCCATTAAAAATAGTTTAGAGTATTTAAATTGGTCTAAAACGCAAAAATGTGACTTATTATCAATTTTACTTTGATATTCAATGCCAATTTACGAAAACGTTTGAAAACATATTGTTGGTTTATCAGTCTTAAAAACATGCTGTCACATGTGTTATAATACTTCAATGCACAGATAGTTATACGAAGTCGCTGAGATAGTGCATGACATGCGTTTGTTCGGCCGCGCGTCTTATTTACTTCCGCTGTCGCGCAGAGTACTACTATTCACTGTGAGGTCCGGGGGCCAAACCGAACACATGTAACAGACAAATTGGCAATAAAACTTCTAACATAATTTAAATATGTAATAATTTGAATCAATTACTTAAATTTTCTGACACATGTCACGTCAAATATTAATTTATTATGTAGCACGTAGGCATGTTAAAGTGTGCATGACATTCTTGTATGGCTTCTACTGGAACGTAATCTAGGGCGACGGTCGTTCGCCCGCAGCCAAGCTAGGCGATGGCTAACTCGACCCTGTTTACTCCCACCCGAGTTGGGGGGTTTTCAGCTATCTGCACACGCCGCCCCGAAAATTTACAATCTTGAAACTCGGTGTATGACCTGATATGTGGTTCATGATCTACAAAAAAAAAAATCAGCCCGATCCGATAACCAGTTCTGTGTTAAAATATTGCGTAAAATCGACGAAAAACTTCCGGCTTGCTGGGTGGGTGGGTAACTAAAGTTTATCTATCCTTGAGATACAAAGTGACCATCCGCGGACGAGACCGGGACCGGTCGTCCCGTCTATTGTCTGCATTTTTTCCCTTTCCACCTTTTTTGGCGTGACCGAACTTGGGAGCGAACATGGGTTTTTTCTACCTGCCTCCACACATTTCAAATCTATTGTGATGAAAATAATGTATTCAGCGAAATATTTTTTTAAAAATTGCATGTATTTAAATGATGGTAAATGTTGGCTTAGCGCTTGTCAACAGGCGAAATGATCTTACTTCTTTTCTATGCGAAACTAGGGAGAAAGAATGAAATGCTTGGCTCAACTTCTATATCCCACAGCATTCACAGCCGAAAACTTTTGAAGGAGAGCTTGGCTGCCGTTTTTTTTTTTACAATTTTTTTTATTTGGGGGGTATTAAACTACCAAAAATATTTGTGATGTTACCAAAACACGTTAAATTTAAAATTGTAATTGAAAGGGTAATTTTATTATACTATGTTGGCCTATACCTGATTGTTATTATAAATTAGTTAGTTTTGCTCATTAGTTAGTTAGTTATTTTAGGCAATCAACTGGTGTCGAAATAAGACAAAATAACCATGAAACCGATATTATATAAAACTTTTTATTTTATTTTTACGTTTAGCCTACATTACATAGACATTTTTTTGATACCTACATGGCCGAATGGTACAGTATGAGCGGTTTGGCGCTTATATATCTCACAATGTGCTCGTCGCGACAGCGGAAGTAAATAAGACGCGCAGCCGAACAAACGCATATCATGCACTATCTCGGCGACTTCGTATAATTATCTGTGCATTGAAGTATTATAACACATGTAACAGTATGTTTTTAGGACTGATAAACCAACAATATGTTTTCAAACGTTCTCGTAATTGGCATTGATATCAAAGTAAATTGATAAAAGTCACATTTTTGCGTTTGTGCACAAAAACTATAGTGACATATTTTTTATTATATTTTGTTCCCCGAAAAAGTTTTAAACTTCCTAAATGAATATAAATTTTTATCATAAGACTTATATTATTTCTATTATGGTAAGTTATCAGCATTTGTAAGGTAGCGTCAAAAATGTATAGGCCTAACGATTTTTACGTTTTCACACACGTGCGCGACCCGGCACCTCCACCAAAATCATTATAATACTCGCAAACCCCTAGAGAAAATGAATTATCTTCTTGGAAGTGGAAGAACTATTTCATTGTTTTTACTATAAGTATTATCAGAGGAGCATATTTTTATAAAACATTATCTTTCCATGCACGGTATAGTTAAGAAAAAACCAGGTCACTTTCTCACTAAAATTGCAACCGGTACAAAAACGTAATTTTTTATTAGTTTCTTGGGACACCGGTACAAGTGTTTTGAAAAAGGTACTGTACCGGTCAAAACCGGTGGTCACCTGATTTATTCTTCACTACATAATATCATGCGATAATAAAATATGTCACATAATTACTTATAGTTAATTTCTCATGATACATCAAGCAAGCGGTGGATGCAGTGCTTTTCAAAACAGATTTCCTAGAAACAAAGCTACCTTCTTTTGTTTATTTTGTTTACAATCTGTACCTAGTTTCCCAAGATACAATGCTTTTTATTAAATTTGCTATGGTTACTGTCCCTCATGTTGCGAAAATTTATAACATAAAACAAAGTAAGTTTCACTGGTAAAGCGCTGTCACACGATTGAGAAAATCGCGCGAGTTGGCTCGCGCGAGTTTATTACCATCCTTGTCACACGACAGTCAATGAAGGTATAACAACAACGCCAACCTATTGGTGTTCACTGGTCACGTGTTATGGTAGTGGGTTTTTGATTGGCTCTCGCTACCTCGACTTGCTAGGAAGTTGAACAAGCTGGACATTTTTCGTAGCGAGCGCGAGCTCGCGCGAGCTGGCTCACCGTCTGACGGGGAGGCGGGGAGTTCCATGTAAACAAGTGTAGGCCTACTCCCAGAGAGTTACTCGCGCGAGCCAACTCGCGCGATTTTCTCAATCGTCTGACAGGCGCTTAAGGGTCAGTGGTAGGGCTCGCCATTTGCGTTTGACCGCGTAGGCCCTACCTCACGATGGCGATATCAGACTGTGATGACGTCAAAGCTGCCGTTATCGGCTTTCGTACATGCGATCCTAACGCACAGACGCGGAACTCTGTGCAGCCATCAAATCCCATTTTGGGCCTACTTCTGAGCCGTTTTGTGTAACTTTTACTGATGTAATTTAACGATTATGACCATAATTATGGTTCAAACAATATCAAATTTCACCACAGTGTTCAGAATAGTAAAATTAATACCGCGCTGTCATGAAAAAAGGATATTACATATTTCAATGCAGTAAAGTTCATCATCAAGTTCCAAAGTTATCATTTTTTTTCCGAAGCAATAACCGACCAAAGAAAAAAATAGACAATCCGATGTGTTCAAAATTTATTTTTGAGTATGGTTGAATTTTTTTCATAATTATTTGATCATAACTGTAGAGCTTGTTATTTTATTTCTAACACTCTGCAGCCGCGCCTGAAACCTGTCTATGCATTAGGCTCTTAAGAGAAGGGAAAAACTTCAGATATCATTTTGACTTAATGGATAATGATAATATGTTTTATTTATTATCGAATTGCATATTTTTCTAAATGTCTACTCGTCATCATATCATATTTCCAGTGATATCCGCACCACCATACCACCGCATCAATTCATGCCTTGTGTGAATGACAATAAATAAATAGAAAATTCACAATCGACGAGGCTCGAAGACTTCACAGTTCTTGTTTCTCAGTGCAAAAATTAGTGTTAACTTTTAAACAATCAATCTTGATCGGGCCTCTGTTATTAATTATTATTAATGGCAATGTTTTTACCAAACCCTTTTATCAATCGACAAGCAGTCACCTTTTTTATTAACCATAATTTTAATTTAATCGTGTACATCCTAGTATATAGGGTCTACAGTATATATATTTAGAAGCTAGTCCTTTGTAAAAAAATTGTTTGTAAACAAATCTAACTAGTTTGCATTTCTCCTTTTTGTTTTGTATCATCAATATCAATAATATGAGTATGACGTAGGCCTCCACCTACTCTATATTGATTAATGATTACCTTTGTCATCTATTTGCCCTCAGCTTGATATGGACCCGACACATTGGAGGCCAACTTCGCTGCTGCTTTATGAAGATATAAATATTGTAAGACCAAGAGAGAAGGACCCTTCATTACAAGGGTCCTTTTGAAGTCCTTCTCCATCCATAGAGAAACTTAAAATTAATCTTGAACCATACCTGGAATCCCAGGACAGTAGCAAGAGAAAAGATTTTGTTAAAGACGCAGATGATGGAGAAGAAGACGATGATGATGATGATGAAGGCGAAGAAGATCAGGAAAGAAAATCTGTTGCAGCTTCTGGTCATCTGTGAAACTCTAGTACCTACACATAAAATATTAAATTGAATCGATCATTGTAGAAATAAAGAATTATAATTGCTCTTCCTCTAGTTTTGTTTGCTATTTCTTTTACCTTAATACAACAACAAATTAGTAAACTCAAATTACCAGTAAGATGTATTAACTGCTACAGTACATTACATTTCAACTGCCTCTGATATTCCTTACTAGGAAAACGCTAAAGTCCCGCCGCATTGATGGATAACTTTTTTGTAAGTTTTTAGTTTGCGTGGACCACTTTTCCTTAGCAAGTGCTTTGTGAATGCATTGTAGGTGATTGTTGTCGAGTTTATATTGTTACTTGTTATTGTTATTATAAACCTAAAAAAAACTCATATTAAAGCCTTATTGATATTCTATGGATTCTGGCTAACTTTTTCAACTTTTTCTTTCAGAAAGCAATACATAACCATTACCTTAATGTATATGTAAAATATGAACGTTGTAGCCCCACCCGTTTGGTCAGAATCGGCCCAAATGTCACGAAAATATCGCACTAAAAATCGGAAAAAATCGTAAAAGTACGATATTCATGAGAAATATTTCTTCGATTGTACCCAAAACGTAGCAAGTCTAACTTCAGAGATTTCGAAGGTCCCCCTGAAATTTTCATCGTGATCGCATATGCCGTTTGCCCGTAGAGAGCGAACAAACAGACAAAATACAACAAACAAAAACAAACTAAAAAAAACCCGAGCTAATTGTTTTGGAGGTCAGTGAAATTGAAGTCTTCGCTTCACTCGCTACCTCATTTCCAATTACGTAAACATAGCATAGACCTGATGGTATTGTGCTATCAAATTGGAATCTTACCCCAAAGGCAAAATCAACTAGGCCTAATTTTGTATATCCTTCATAAACCAAATGGTAATCCTTGATTTATGTTTTTCAGTCAAATATTACGAAATAAATTGTTTTAGTGACATTTTTTTGCCTTGGGCGAAAACGCCTGCGGCAGCTAGGGCGTTGCCCACACCACAGTTCTGTGCATTTTAACCCCGCCCCCAAAATTATTTCGCTACGCTCATCCAATACGTAACTTAGCATAGACCTGATGGTACTGTGCTACAAATGGAATTCCCTCAAGGCAAAATCGACTAGGCCTAATTTTTTGTAATCCTTCATAACAAATGGTCATGCTTGATTTAATTTTTTTCAGTCAAATTACGAAATAATTGTAGTGACATTTTTTGTTGTCAAAACCCTCGCAGTCTAGGCGTGCCCCACTCACAGTTCTTGCATTTAACCCCTGCCCCTAAAATTATTCCTAGTTATGCCACTGTATTTAATACTACTAGGAAACGCTTACTCCCCCGCGTGATGGATGAGCTTTTGTAGTTTTTAGTTGCGTAGGACCACTTTCTTTGCAGTGCTTTGAATGCTGTAGTGATTGTTGTCATTCATGTTATGTATTGTTATTATTAACCTAAAAAAAATATATTATGAACTTTAATCTATGTTCTGCTAACTTTTTCAACTTTTTCTTTCAAAAGCAATACATCACCATAACCTTAATGTCCAGTTCAGAGATTTCGAGGGTCCCCCTCAATTGTTCATCAAGGTCGCATTGCCGTTTGCGTGTATCGTGCAAACAGACAAAAAAACATTGAACTAATTTTTCGAGGGTCAGTGAAATTGTAAGTCTTCGCTTTGCTCATCAATAATTTGATTGATTGTATTGAGCTATAGTTAGTACGTACTTTAATTCTGTTTATAAATACTATTTGTCTAACATTTGCTTTGGCAAAATAGAATTTGCATGATATTAACTTTTTAAAATTTAAATTAGAAAAAAAAACTTGGATGAACTATTAGTACGTTAAAATTCATATTGAAAAATTCTATTTGCCAAGCTTTTCAGGTTCTGTTACGGACACTGTTACGTTTATGAATTAAGAATGCGCAAATGTGGAAGGGTAGATAGCTTGGCCTTTTTTAAGATCTCATTTTTTTAGTGTGTAAGGTTTAGCTGTATTTTTACAAGTTTTGTTATGTTGTTTATAGCATACATGAACACGCCCTGCGTCATACATTTTTAAATTTTTAACTAAGCCAAAAAAATCACGAATAGCCTATATTCAATTGGAGAGTTTTTAACAATCAGAATTCGTGAAAAGTAATTTATTTTTAATAAAATTACTAGCTTACCCGTCGCGCGTTGCTCCGATCTCAGAAGAAACCTTCCCCGTGAAAAAATACATATATGTGCCAAGTTTCATGGAGATCGGTGAATGGTGTAGTGTATATATAAAACACGACTGTATCCTCTTTGCAGGCACCGATTACCACGCGGAGGAGTTACAATAAAATGGATAGCATAGAAACCTTCCCCGTGACAAAATACATATGTGCCAAGTTTCATGGAGATCTTTGGATCGGATGAACATATATGATCCAAGTATTCATGGAGATCGGATGAATGGTGTAGTATATGAAAACGAATGTATCCTCTTTGCAGGCACCGATCACCACGTGGAGGCGTTACAAACAAAATGGATAGCGTAGAAACCTTCCCGTGACAAAATACATGTATATGTGCCAAGTTTCATGGAGATCAATGAATGGTGTAGTCTATATATATATATATATAATATATATGTAATATGTATTATGAAAACGAATGTATTCTCTTTGCAGGCACCGATCACCACGTGTTACAAAAAAATGGATAGCATGAAACTTCCCGTACAAAAACATATTGTGCCATGTTTCATGGAGATCGAATGAATGGTGTAGTCTATATATTAATGAAAACGAATTTTTATCCTCTTTTGCAGGCACCGATCACCACGTGGTGGCGCATACTAACATGAACGGTCTTCCTTATCCTTTGTGACTTCTCAAAAAAAAATAAAACTAATTTGTCATCAGTAGCCTGCCATTACGTCATCATAAAATACTCGGCGACCAGCTGCTAACCGCTCACTACACTACACTCGGTACATTCGAAAAATTATTGTTTTTTTCACTTTATGTGTTGCAGGCACCGATCACCACGTATTCAACAAAATGGATAGCATAGAAACCTTCCCATGAAAAAATAATATACCAGAGCCTTTAAATTAATAATTAAATTTTTAGTGGATTTATGTTATAGTTTGTCAATTATTTCTGTTGGGGTGACGGGGGGAAGATAAATAAAACTCTTTTATTTTAACGTGATTTACGAATGAAACTTTAATGTTATATGTGCAGTTTCATGAATAAGGATAGTGGAGTAATGCATAGCACTAAACAGCATCACAATTCGTTTATATATATTATTATATATTTGAAACAAAATTTGGATTCGTAGACTTGTTTAAAATATGAAACACCTGTGGTGTCAGTCGGCCGAGCGAACAGCAATTGGCCTATAAAATGCATGGCCTATCAAAGATTAGTCACATCACATGACTAATCTTTTCCTATACGTTACTCCATTACTTTGATCGGTCTCTCATAGACGAGGTTGTCGAAGGGTGTTTTTGAGACCTATTTCGACTACAGTGCTCCGAGGATGTCAAATTTGGCCGTACCAAGGTTGACCGCCAACAAAACATCCCGAACAGTGTGGCTATTTATGGGTAGGCATGAGGGGACGCTGAGCTCGGCCCAACTCAAATGCGCGCACTCAGATGTTGATGATTTCTGCTGAACAGTTCATAAAGTACTTTTATATTGATATCCGCAATTGCTTGCAAAAATTAAGCCATGAAGATGCATTGCGAGACATAAGTCCAAAACGTGAAAAAATGGGAAATCCAAAACATGGATTCCAATTCTGTAAATTCCCACCAAAAACCCGTTTTTTTTAACGTTTTAAAACCAATTTAACCCTGCGCTTCACATTGTTTAAAAGGTTTGATATCTTTTATGCATTTTTGGGTATAAAAAATGGGGGGCCGTTTTCATCGCATTTTTCGTTTCATCCACCGGTTTCTCGACAAATTCATTTAATATTTGAAATGTTCGTGACCACCGTTTCATCGAAACTTTGAGAAGCCCGGCCCCGCCGTTTCAATCGCCCCTTTTCCGTTTTCCTCCAAACTGTGAGTATACGGGTCAAAAACATCGCTGCGCGGGGATTTTGTATTGCTCCAACATGGTTCTTGGGCTTGTAAGTTATACGTGTGATATGAATTTTTCCAAAACATTAAGTTGGTTATTGTATGGTTATTGTATGTTGATATACCATACATAGATTTATGACATATTATTAGGCCGCATGCAACTAGACGTTTATTAAAAAGCTTGTTTGGTGTATATATCTATATTCGATAAAAAACCAAATTTTTTAAATTAGCACTGTCAGGTTGGCCAAAATATGTGGGGAAAATTTAAAAAAAAAATGGGGACTTCATTTTTATTAAATACGTTTTAGTTTCCCTTCCAAGCATATTTGTAAAAAATAAATTGTATAATGAAATATTTACTTTCGATTTGAAAACCCCCGTTGAAAAACACATTTTTCGGTTATCTCCAACGGTTATTTTTTCGAAAAAAAGTGTTGTAAAGTAATACTGTTTCATTACGTAAAATTAAATCAAGGGATGGACTGTTAAAACCCCAAAAAAGTTTCCCACTGACGGTAAAATTTTCCTCCTTTGTGAATTAGTTTGGGTTTACTGACCATGAAAGGTAATTTAAAAAAACAAATTAAAAAAAGAAAAATTGCATTTGGGATGATGTTTTTGGCATTGCTTCATGCACCTTCTCTCATCCTTTTCTCCTCTCTCAACTCTTTAAATACAAATCCACATCTTGGCCGCAGATGTATTCATTTAATGTTTCACGACCAAGTAAATGTTAATTGAAATACCAAATACGTAAACAAACCCTGCATGGATTTTTTCGTTTTGGGTTTTGCAACAAATTGCGCTTTTAACTTTACCCACAAAATGATTGAATGAAAAATATACGAGCAATATTTGATAAATTTTGCTATAAGGGTCCACGCAATGAAAAAAATCATGGGGTTATTTACAACAAATTTTTACTTTGTTCTTAACCAGTATCTAATTCAGTTTATGTTCATGTTCACGTTTTTTTTCACGTTCAAATTCTGTTTTTTTTTTACGGTCTTTCATGTTTGTTTCGTTCATGTTCATGTTCCCGTTTACGTTCATTTCATGTTCACGTCACGTTCATGTTCATGTTTCGTTTATGTTTTTTGTTCACGTTCACATCTAAAGTTCACGGTGCGTTCTTTCTGTTTTTTCGGGCTGTTTTATGTTCATGTTTTACGTTCATGCCATGTTCATGTTCACGTTTATGTTTATGTTCACGTTCATAAACGTTCACGGTAACGTTCATGTTCATGTTTACGGTAACGTTCAGTTTTCATGTTTCGTAAAGGTTTATGTTCATGTTTACGGTCCTGTTCATGTTTATGTTTCGTTCATCTCGTGTTTTAGTTCATGTTTTCGTTTATGGGTCATGTTCTGTTCTATTCACGTTCACGTTTTTGTTTATGTTTTTGTTTTTACTTCATAAAAGTTCACGGTAAAGTTCATGTTATGTTTACGGTACGTTATGTTTTGTTTCGTTTTGGGTCTGTTCAAAGTTTAACGTTCATGCTCTGTTCATGTTTTTCGGTCAGTTTAAATTCATGCTCACGTTCAATGCTCATGTTCATGTTTACGGTCTGTTTTATGTTCGTTTTTCGTTTATTGCTCATGTTCATGTTTACGGTCACGTTCAAAAATTCATGTTCCCCGTTTATGTCCTTTTCACTTTTGTTTGTTATCATCTATTTGCAAAGTGTCAGTATGTTTCCCTTTGTTTCCTCCCCCAGATCCTTTGCTAGAAGATTCTACCCTAAAACCCACCAAAAGCCGGATGTTAAGGAATATTTGGGGCATACCTTGCATTTTTTGAACAAGAAGGCACTTGGCAAACGTGTTCTAGGACCAATACCTACTGTTTTTTCTTTGGGGCCATCGTGATATCCCCTGCAGGCACCCTTTTTTGGGGATGTTGCCTACCCCCGCTGGTTTGGGGAAGGGTT